>JAGFMF010012193.1:1891012-1941817 GCA_019455555.1 Galemys pyrenaicus
TACACAGTTGTACCGGCACATCTGTGTGTGCATGTGTATGTGTGTGTGTGCATGCACTGCATCGCTGGGTTGCACACCCGTGAATACACAGCTGTACCGGCACATCTGTGTGTGCACGTGTATGTGTGTGTGTGCATGCACTGCATCGCTGGGTTGCACACCCATAAGCACACAGCTGTACCGGCACATCTGTGTGTGCATGTGTATGTGTGTGTGTTCGTGCACTGCATCGCTGGGTTGCACACCCATGAATACACAGTTGTACTGGCACATCTGTGTGTGCACGTGTATGTGTGTGTGCATGTACTCCATAGCTGGGTTGCACACCCATAAGCACACAGTTGTACTGGCACATCTGTGTGTGCACGTGTATGTGTGTGTGCATGCACTGCATCGCTGGGTTGCACACCCATGAATACACAGCTGTACTGGCACATCTGTGTGTGCACGTGTATGTGTGTGTGCATGCACTGCATCGCTGGGTTGTACACCCATAAGCACACAGCTGTACCGGCACATCTGTGTGTGCACGTGTATGTGTGTGCATGCACTGCATCGCTGGGTTGCACACCCATGAGTACACAGTTGTACCGGCACATCTGTGTGTGCATGTGTATGTGTGTGTGCATGCACTGCGTCGCTGGGTTGCACACCCATGAATACACAGTTGTACTGGCACATCTGTGTGTGCATGTGTATGTGTGTGTGCATGTACTCCATCGCTGGGTTGCACACCCATGAGTACACAGTTGTACCGGCACATCTGTGTGTGCATGTGTATGTGTGTGTGCGTGCACTGCATCGCTGGGTTGCACACCCATAAGCACACAGTTGTACTGGCACATCTGTGTGTGCATGTGTATGTGTGTGTGTGCATGCACTGCATTGCTGGGTGTGCACACTGTGCCCTGTGTGGGTTTTTTTGCTTCCTTGACAAAACTACACAAGTCAAGCCCCGCACCAGGTTTCTGATATTGTTATAAATGTTGTTTGACTCCCTCTTAATGACTAAATAACGCACATTAAATACATACTTAGGTTCCTTTCGTGGACTTAAATGATTTTCTATTTGCTAGCATTTGACCAGGTCCTACATTTATAGAGATGCCTACTAACAGACTTTTGCTGAAAGAGCGTTACTGTGTCAATTTCTTTTGTTGCAGTGAAAGAACCATATTTTTAAATTCATAGTACATACGCATTTAAAATACTTGAAGCACATGCTCGTTTGGAAAGCGCAGGAAAGCCTAAAAAGAAGGCTGTGGCCTGGGCAAGCACCACCGTAAGCCAGCGCCCCTCTGCTCGTGCTTCCTGACCCCTGCCCCTGCCTCCCGCCCGGTCCGCACGCACGCACCTGCACCAGGCTGTCGCCTCGCCTGTTTCCCCCTTGCACATCATTCCTCTGGCACTGTTTCTCTGTCTCTCTCGTGCTCCTTCTCTCTGTTTAAACAAATTTTATTTTTTAGAGCAGTTTTTGGTTCACATAAAAATTGAGTCAAAAGTATAAGTTTCTCAGTATACCCCACCCCTGCGTCAGCCAGAGTAGTCAGCCTGAGCGACTTGCCCCCCGCCCCCTTGGCGGGGCGAAACCATCTTCCACGAAGGCGGGCGGCGAACTCCCGAGACAAACCAGAGGGGCAGAGCGGACAGCGAGAGCCACAGCCACGGGCGGGTGGGGCGGGAGGCGGCCGCTGCGGCCGGTGCTGGGAGCACGCGGGGGGGGGGTGCCCTGGAAGTCATTGCCAGTGACCTTGACAAGGAGTCACGGGGACTCCAGGCTCCTGCGTTGCTCAGACGGGACAGTCAGAGCAAGGAGACTGCGCGAATCAGTCCAGAAAGCTGCGCAACAGCCACAGAAAGTGAGCTCGGGGACAGTTAGGAATGGGTCGGAGCTACACCTCCAGCTACGCGCTGTCCCCACCTGCACGGAAAGCAGAGGCCCTGGCGGAGGTAGGTCGCGCCTGTGCTCCGCCTGCCCCAGTGCGTCCTCCAGCTCCCGGCTCGAGGATCGAACAGATACAGAGGTCTTCTCTGAGCGGCAAGAGCGCAGGAGAACTTTACCCTCTTGTGGTCTTATTTGCAAGAAGCTGTTTCCTTCCTTGTTTTCTTCCTCAGCTCCTCCTGCCTCCCCACCTCCTCGCACCCTCCGCCGTCACTTTCATCCCTTCTAATAAGAACGTGTCAAATTTAGTCAGGAAAAAGCGATCTTCATTCTGAAAGAGAATTGAATCAGACAATGGTTTTTACGCTATTTAGGATCTTCAGACACTTTGAAAAGCCTCAGGGAGGTGGTGACAGGTGTGCCGGGTCTGCAACAGGCTCGCTCAGCTGCTAGCTGGCTGCTGCCGTCAAAACCAGACCCAGTGCCGGAGCCGCGCGATGTTTGGGGCCGTGAACTCCAAAGACCTCGGCGCACGCACGGCCCCTCCAAGCACCTGTCCCTCTACGGATGTCTCCAGAGGAGCCCTCCCCCGAGGAGGCATCACCACCGAGGCCAGTTCGCTGCAGCCTATTGTTCCAAGGGGGAGAGCTCTGGTCCCATAAAATTAAGCCTGAGAATTTAAATGCGAAGTCTACCAGTGGGCGTGAGGTTTCCAACTTTCAATCCCAGCCCCCTCCCCTGGAAAACCCTGGGCTTTGGGGAGGGTCATAATTCCTGCTTTTTGAAGTTGTCTACACTCTTCAATGGAAGGTTTTCTTCAATTTTGTTTTTGCAATTCCCCTACGGTTCCACGCGTGTGTGTGAGCCGAGTGTGCTGGGAGGGGGCATTAAAACGGGAATTGCCGGGCTCCCCGTGATCTCAGTCCAGGGGTCTGAGGGTCTGGGGTTCTATTTTCTCAGGTTGCACGAGACGCCGTAGCTGGCCAGGCTGCTGCAGTCATGAACCCATCGCTATTACCCACCGCGGGAAAGGCAGCGCGCTCGGGGGGCTGCGGGCGAGTGTCCTGTGGAGGGTGTGACCCGGTCTGTCCCCAGCAAACTTCCAGAGAGTTCTGAGCAGGGCGCGGATGTGCAGAAAGCACTTCCCAGCCTCCCGCAGGGCTGAGCAGCAGCTGGGTTTGAAGGACGTGGCCAGGCGCTGCCTCCTGTCTTTCTTCCCAGCTAGCTCTTCGGGGGCTCGCGTTGGTGGGGCCCTTGCACCTGCCTCTGCAGGTCCTCACCTGGCCCTGCAGGGCGGGAGCAGGGAAAGGAGGGCGGAGCCAGAGGGAGAGAAGACGGGCGGGCCAGAGGACTCGGAGCTGAAGACTGGTTTGCAGATGGACCTCAGGTCCGACTCGACCTTCCAGCATGTGAACGTGGGACCGCGCCCGCGGGCTGGCTTCTGAGGGCTGTGTGGGACCAAGAGCCGCACCCTCGGTCCTGCCTGCGGGGCGCCTGAGCCCATCAGACCAGCGCGGCGCGAGCCCCCTCGCGCTTTCGGCTCCACAGCGGCTCGCGGTGACACGTGTAGCCCCACGAGGGGCCAGTGACGTCCTGCAGCCGGGCCCTCCAGCCGCCGCGCCAGTCCTGCTGGCTCTTCGGCTCACTTCAGTCACCCGCGCTATCACCGGCGAACTTTGGCTTTGCATTTTCAGGAAACTTCACACGCATCAAGGGTTTGCTCCTCCCCGAGCACAGCCCAGGGGACCGCCCCAGATGCAGCGTGTGGCCCTGGCGGGAGCTGGCCTGGAGGTGGCACGGCCCTCCTTCCTGGAGGTTGTCCAGCGGCTCTAAGGGCCACTCTGCGCGGGGCGGCGCTGTGCTCCGAGGGGCCACGGCGGCTGAATGGAGGCGCCCCCTCCTCTCCGCAGGCTACGGCTGGCCCACGCTCTGGTTCTCAGAATAACCGGTCTGACACAAAGGCCTAGTGCACGGCTGAGGGAGGAACAGGCTGCTCCTGTGAGACCTGCGCCGCCCGCTCGGCGTCTGTGCTCCTGGAGCACGGGCAGGGGCGTGGCCGGGAGCCGGAGTCCAGAGAACAGGCTGAGCCTTCGTGCTGCGGACTCACGAGCGCATCCAGGCCGCGCCAGGCTCGTGAGATAAGACACAACAGCGCTCGGCCTCCCCCGGCCTCTCTGCGAGGTTTGCGCTGCACGGCCATCCCTGAGCTCTGGGGGGCTGTGAAATCAGGGGCCCCTCCCAGGTGCTGCAGCCCCCCTGTCACAGTCAGGCCCCTCGCGGTGGTCTGTGGGACGCGCCATCACCAGCTTGCTCAGAGCAAGACGAAGGGAAAAGCCAGTTTCCGCGTTTTTGCACAAACATTCAACAGCCAAACCTCAGGCTCCCAAAGCGGGAGCTGTGCAGAGCCCTGGTGGACCCACGGCAGCCTCTGCCCAGGCCCTGCCCGCTGCTCAGCCGCTGGGACGGCGGGCGCGGAAACGCAGGTGGGCGGCCGCCTGCACCCCATGCGAGCCCTGCGCCCGCCGCCCAGCCTCGCCCCTCCAGTCCTGGGAAGGCTTTGGCCCGCTCACTCGGCTTTCTGGCTCCTGTTTTTCACCACCCTCTGGCCCTCGCCCGGGCGGGGGGCCAGGCGGCTGCGCGCTGGCCGGTGGGGCGCTTTTAGGACGTTGACAACCACAGGTTCCCTGCAAAAGCAAGGCGGGAGGAAAGGCGGAGGGTGCGTGGGCTCTGCTTTCCAGGAGCTCCCTTCCCCGTGGAGACTCGAGCTTGTGCTGGGGACGCGGCGGCTCGAGCTGGAGAACGAGCTCGTTACCTGCTGCTTCCGAGAGCCGCGGCCACACTGGACGCCGCTGCCCGCAGGCCAGGAACCGCCAGTGACGCTCAGCTAGAAATGGCCGCTTCTGAGGGATGCTGCCTTCAGACGTGTCTTTCTGCCCTGGATACGAGATTCAGTCGCGTCTTTGTCCCGGCGCCCAAGGCAGCTCCGTGTGGAGGCTCGCAGGAGACTCGGCCCTTCAGGACAGGGATCTATGCACGTGACGGTGGGTCCCTGGTTCAGCTCCTCCATCTATCCTCTGACCCACTAACCACTGACCCACTAACCACTGGGCTCAAAAAGCCATGCGGGGCCTCCCTGGTGGCGCAGTGCGTTGAGCACCGCACTGTGAAGCATCTGCAGCCACTGCAGCGCGAGTTCGATCCCCGGCCAGGGAGGGACCCACAGGGCGCAGCAGACCTCTCCTGCCTCCGCTGCTCCCCTCAGCAGTGTTTCTGTGATCTGCCTGTTCTGCTCCCCGCTCTGTCTCTGGGGGGGTTCTCTCACCCCCCACTTCTGGCCTGTACCCCAGCTCTTGCATGCACAAATAAATAAATCTTGAAAAAGAAAACAAAATAAAGAAAACAGAAAACCACAGGTGATAGTTTCCCACCTTCTTCCTCTGTCGCCCCCGTTACCCCATCTCCTTAGGCAGCAGCTCCAGCTCAGCAAGGGCTGCTGGTCTGCGGAGAAGTCCTGGTGGCGGGCCCAGGCACTGCTGTTGAAGCAGAGCGTCTCCTGGGTCTTCGCGGGCTTGCTGGGCTGAGTCTAGCCCCAGCGGCGCTGGAAACGCAGGTATCTGAGAGAGCGAGAGCCCTCTGGGGCGCCAGCAGAAACTCTGGGCTCCACAGACTCTGGGTAGGAAGCGGGGCAGCCCCTGCTGTCGCGACTCGTCCGCCTGTGGAGCCGGCTCTGTCTCCGCCCTCTGGCCTTCAGGTGCGTGTCCCTCGCCACGGGCTGGGCGTCCCCTCCGCGCTCCTCCGTGTCCGGCTCCGCCGCAGGCCCCTTCTCAGGCTCAGTTCTGGGCTGCACCCGAGGGGAGCATGCCCCTCTCTGTGCCAGCGGCCACGCGGTGGGTGTTGGAGGACAAGGGGCGGTCTGATGGCCCCGGGAGCTGGCTTCAGCTGGAGTTAAGGATGGCGGACCTAGGCCGCAGGAGGGGGTGCTCAAAGCTCTTCGAGGGGGGCGGAGCAGCAGAGGGTGTGGCTTGGTGGGGGCGGCGTTGGGCCTAGGCTTGGGGTGGCCGAAGCATCAGCCTGGTCGATGACGGCCTGCAGCAGGGCACGATTCTGCAGGTGACACCGCAGTGGGGACCAGCGCAGGGAGGGACTCCAAGAGAAGGGAGAGCAGAGCCGAGGCAGGGAGAGGGGAGCCGGTGGAGGAGAAAGAGAGGGCGTCGGGCAGGGGGGACGAGAGACTCGTGCTAGGAGGGGAATCAAGTGGGTTGAAACTTGGCAACGGGTTGGCCCAAATGCTCTAAAAATCGATACTTTTCATTAACAAAGTGCCTTGAAATTTGATTTGATCTTATTTGCAGGCAGTATTACTTTTAAAAGGATATTTATGCTCCTGGGTTGAGGCGTAGAAACGAACATTAATCAAAGATATTAGCTCATTTTAATTTTTCTCTGTTCCATTTATGCTTGAGTCAGTGAGACCATTTTGGGATCTATCTATATAAAAATCCATATATTGAGAGACTGAGAGAGAGATGCTGTATGGTTAAAAAAAGAGGCTTTTTTTGGCAATTAAGTGGATGGTTGATTCCCTTAATATTCTAAGAGCAAACACAGCTATCGTTATGAATCACTATGCTTGATGAGTCTAATTCTTTTTAGTGCCATTACAGCAGATGCTCCCGTTTCAATCCTCCACATGCAGATCCGTCTTCGTCACCCCTTCATACATATTCCAGGATCTGCACGGGAGCCTCAGCGCTGCCCGGCGTGGAGGCAACACGCTTCTCGGGTGTACGAGCAAGACAGCCACCTGGGGGCCGCACGCCAACAGCCGGAAACGGATGCTCTCTGGCATGGGCAGTGACCCTCGTTATCTGCACCTGTGAGGCTGGGCGGGACTGGAAGCCGCTCGGCGCCTCCTGCTCTCGAGAAGCCGCTCTACGGAGGAGGCACCGGCTCCAGCGTTGTCCACAGACACAGCCTGAGACGGGACGGGTAGCTGGGCCCTGTGGGCTGTTGAGACACTGAGATGGCTGTGCTGTGCGGTGGGGAGGGAACAAGAACATGCATGCAACATGGGTGTACACACCACACACCAGTGCAAACACACATAAGCACATATGTGGTCCGCACGTACATACTCACAACATACACGCACATGAGGAACACACCACACGAACACATGTGCACACCCACAAACAAGCACACCACACATGTGCAAAATGTGTGTGCACACATGCACATACATCACATGTGCAAATGTGTGTGCACACACCACACACTTGCCCACACACCATACCAGCATCACACACACACGTGCACAGACGCACACCAGGACTGATTATGACGCTGCACAGGATTCTGGGTAAGAGAAGGAAACTGCCCCACAGGCCGAGCACATGATAAGAAATATTAAAATACGTTCTTTAGAGAAAAGAAAGTAACGTAGGTCAGAAATTTTGACCTACACAAGAAAGGAAGAATACTGGAAGATAATTAATGAAAAACAAGGGGAAATACAATTTTTCAAGTTCTCTCTTTTAGGGTTACTCGGTGTATTCTATGGAAGTCACGCGCTTCAAGCTACGCATGTCCGGGGTGTGCTGAGAATCGCCTTCGCCTGTGCTCGGTTCACCAGCGGTGTGGGCTGTTCCCGCACGAGAGACGACCTGCGTTGTCAAAAGGGAGGATGACAGTGCGCTCCAGATACTAACAACAGTGAGAAGTAACGGTGACAATGAAAAGAAGGAGCTGTTAACCTTTTACGGAGAATCCAACGGACGTATTCCCGCTTCGGTCTTCCCAGGTTAGAGAATCAAGCCCGTTCTCACCCCAGCGCCTCCCGTGGGCAAGCCTGTCCCCAAAGACCGGACAGCTGCACCCGTGACGCGCGGCCTCGGGCCAGGCTGAGTTCCCGCCAGTGGCCTGAAACCCTTAGCGAGGCTCTGGGAGAACGTCACGATGTGACTGCGGCTCGCGGACCTGGCACTTCCTCTACGACGCGTGCGGGCCCCAGGCGCGGCTCCTGGCCACAGCCCAGGGAGAGGGGAGCTGGTCTGGAGGGCGCGGCAGGCCTCGGCCAGGGGCACGCCTGCAGCTGTCTGCGCTGGGGCAGCTCAGAGCACTTCGGGGCGAGGCAGCGGAGGAGGCGAAAGGGACGCCGCGGGCAGCGGGCAGACGCCTTGTTCTGGCGCAGACCGAGGCCGTTTCTTTGGGCAGACCAAGGCGGGAGCAGAGGGGCGCCGGTCCAGACCAGCCCAGTGGCGGGCAGACCAGCTGTGAGGAGGCCCAGCCCGCCGTGCACGCAGCAGCTCGGAGGGGCGCGGCGGCCGGAGGCAGCGCTCCGCCTGCGCCCTCTGCCCTTGGCCTGGAGCCGCAGCCGCTCTGCCCCGGCCGAGCGGGCTGTCTCTGACTTGCCCTTGCAGCGCAGGGCCTGGAAGGCCCCGGGGAGCTGTCTTTTGCCCTCTGACCTTTGCCCTCTGACCCTCAAGGACATCCGTGCTTTTCTCCTTGTCTTATTGATCATCTGCCCCTTATTTACAGAACAAGCTGTGCACTGCGTGCTTCTGGGGAGACCTTGGGGAGACCTTGGAAAGTCCTACGGAGTACAAAGGGAAGTGACATCGTGAACAAAGAATCGTGAAACGCCCAAGTCTTTGAAATTTCAGCGCCTCCCCTCATCCAAAATCCATAAGCTGAGAAACGAGGCGCCACCGGAGACCCCAGGATCTCGCCTGAGTGTTTTGCTGGTCAGGCTTTCTCCTTTCATGCCGCCTGGCTCTCGCCTGGGGGCGGGGCGCTCCACCCAGTTATTACCAAATGGATGTGGCGTCGCCCTCCGCCGCTGTGAGGAACAGAACACGCTTATCAGCGTCCTGGCTGAGGGAGAGAAAAAGCCGTCACGGCAGCCGGGCGCACGCGGTGGTCAGCCGACAATCCTCCCTTTACCGCGAGCCCTGCCCTCTGCGTGTCGGCTGCAGGGAAGGCCCAAGGCCCTGTTCCCTGAAGTCCGTGGGTCCTGGGGGACGGGTGCTCGGGCAGCGGGTGCCCCCTGAGACTGTGTGGACAGACGGTGGCCGAGACGGCAGGGGCGTGTGCTGCGGTGGGGCAGGGGCATCGCGCAGACCGGGCGGCGGCTGGCGCGGAGCGGGTGTCGGGGCTGTGGGCGCTGCTCTCTGATGGCTTAGCACCGGCTGCACCCTCCGGCTTCCGCCAGGAGCATGCCCTCCCGTCAGCAGTCTTCATGTCACAAAATGCTGCGCAGGCAGCATCTTTCCTCACCGCAGCATTAATTAAATTACGTAAAGCTGGCAGTGTTTAAGTCCTGGCATCTGTATTGTCTCACTTAATTACCCCCCTGGACCGCTTTCAGCGTTCTTGCACTCGCTGCAGGGACATCTGTTGGTGGAGGAAGGCCTCAGACAAGCCGGCAGAGCGGGTCGGCTCAGCGCGCCTCGCGCCTGTGCAGGGCCCCGCCTGCTGTCTGTCTGCTCCTGTCTGTCTGTCTCTGCGTCATTTCTGCCGGTGCTGAGGCGCGGCAGTTCAGCCAGGGAGCGCAGAGACCCTGACAGCAAAGACCGCTGCGGATGCAGGGCCTCCTGGGGCCGAGCCGCGGAGCACACTGCTCGGGGCGCGCATCGCGTGTTCCCTCCGACCCGCGGCAGGCTCCGTCTGAGGCCCGGCGAGCCGGGCGCCCTCCCGGGGTCTGCGCCAGAGACGAGCATCCTTCCGGCTGGGGCGAAGAATTTTCTTGCCATGTAGAAGGAGCAGGCCTACAGGGGACAGTCACCCAAAGCAGCCACAGTTTCAAGCCAGGGGAAAGGACAGCTCTGAGCCGGCAGCGACGAGAACGCCCCGGGCCCAGGAGGCCTTAGCGCTAAGGCGAGTGCAAGCCGGGCGGGAAGAGCCCTGTGGCGGTGAGCAGGGCAGGCTTCTCCACAGGGCCGCGGGCTCTCCAGAAAGAGATGCTACAAAGACAGCAGCGAAGACCCTGCAAGCAAAAGTAGAGGAAAGACGCTCCGGCTTAGTGGGGCCCGAGGGGAGAGGCATACGGGGTGAGTCCCCGTCAGCCGAGACTGATGCCCGAGTGCCCGTCCTGAGCCAGAGGGCGCCCTGCATCTCACGGCAGACGCCGAGCCCGGGCTCTGCCCCTCCTCGCCTGGGGAGGACCTGGGCTGTGGCTGCAGCAGCAAACCAGCCAGCGCTCCCCCAAGGGGCCTCAGAGGGGCTCGGGGAGGGCGGGAGCCAGTGGGAGGCGCTGGCCCTCCCGGGCAGTGGGGCCTCAGGGGGCTAGTGGCCTGCCCCGGCCAAGCGGAAGCTCAGCCGCTGGAGGGGCTCTGCCTGGAGAGGTGAGTGGTGAGTGCGCCCATAGGACCCTGGAGGTCAAGGCCCAGGCCCTGTGTCCGAGACCTAAAGGACGTGTCTGCGGTGATAGAAAGGTCAGCTTAGGCCACGAGTGAAGATGATGCCCGCATTAGCCCGCACGTGCTCCCTCGGGCTGCAGCTCGCTGAGCTAGCTGCCGTCACAGACAGCGCACGGGCTCCCTGAAGGCACAAGGGGGTGAGCGCCACACTGGGAAGCAGCACAGCCCTGCAGCGTGAGTTCGATCCCTGCCACCGGCCGGGGAGGGAGGACCCACAGACGCAGCAGACCTCTCCTGCCTCCCGCTGCCCCCTCAGCGGTGTGCTTCAGTCCATCTGCCTGTTCTGCTCCCCACTGTCTCTGGTGAGTCCTCTCACCTCCTGCACCTCTGGCCTGCACCCCAGCTCTTGTGTGCATAGATAAATAAATCTTTAAAAAAAAATAAAGACAACCACAGCCATCATGGATCGCACTCAATAATTGCTCTTATACAAATGTAATTTCAACAGAAAAATTCAAATGCCTACCTCCCCCATTCTATAAAAGAGGCACCTAGAAACAGCACACCGGAGAGGGTCTCACAGACAGTTCAGCTCGGGCACATTCTGAATTTCTAATTGTTCAGCTTCTCTCCTGTCTGGTTATTATGATTAGGTCGAAACATTTACATTTTTATTTGTTATCTGCAAGAGATAATTAGATATTCCCACTGCAAAATAATTTATATTAATGGACCGTAACTTCCAATATGTAGTTTTCAGCTGCCCATTTAAGTAATATAATATCTGTCTCCCTTAATTTTACTGTAATTGTGTCCAAGTGGAGGCGTCTTTTTCTTTTCAAAACCACAGTCAGCTAAAACAACAAAATAACCGTCTTTTTGTTACTTTGGGATTTTAGAACAGGTCGTCTGGAGTGTTCGGAACACTCACCCCTAGCACGCAGCGAGCGGAGTGCGGCAGCCGGAGCTGCAGGCGTGAGGCTTCGGGGCCGGGCTCGCCCTGCAGGCGGGTGGGGCTGGACCGGGAGGGTTTGTCTCAGGTTATCCCCGTGTGTAACCGAAGCGCCACGGCCGTTCACCATGGTGGTGCTGCACTTCATCTGAGCGCGTCCTCCGTCTGGCTCGGTCGACCGTCCTTCTTCGGGGAGTGCTGAGGTCGCAACCGTGTGCTTCTGCAGCCAAATCCAGGCTGACTCGTTCCTGGACGGAGAGGGAACCCCAAGCACGTCCCTGCCCTGGCCCGCCTGGGGCTGAGCGCCGCAGCAGGTCGCTGGGCCATGAGGTGCGAGCGCCGACTTGCTGTGGCCGCACGCGGCGAGGGCTGCGTGTCGGGCAGCTGGGCGAAGGGGGCCCTCCTCATCTCCCTCGAAGCGGGTGCCCGTTCCTCGCCGGCACTGCTGACGCGGGGTGTCATCGGCGGTCAGTTCGGCCCTTGTCTTTCAGTAGCTTAGGAAGCGCAGGGGACGCGAGTCCCGTGGTCTAGCTGCAGGGCGAGAGCACGTTGGGAGCAGAGCGGCAGGGAGCGGTCCGTGGGACAGGGCCGTGGAGACCTGCCGTCTGGGCTCCAGCGTGGACGAGTGTGAGCGCCGTCGGCGGCCTCGAGCGCGTTCTCTGTACTCCGTGGACGCGGAAAGCGCAGACTGCTGGGAGCAGCCCCAGGACGCAGCGGCCGTGGCAGTGGTGCCAGCGGCCCCGAGGGCTGAGGTCACGCCCCCTCCGAGGCGGCCCTGCGTGCCCGCTTTCCTGGCCATGCCTTCGGTGTGACGCGGACACCCCCTTCTAGCCTGTCTGCACCGGTCGGTCTGCAGTGTCAGCAAACCTCTGAGTGGTGACTGTGCTCTCATTTGGCTTAGCAAACTGAGACCTACACGCCAGTGTGACGGGCGCTGCGTGCGTGTGGGTGACACACTAATATGTGCCGTTCAAATAAAGGTCACCTGTTGCTGCTGGTGTTGCTTTGGTTTTCTTTTCTTGCTCCGCTGCATCCCCCCGTGACTGAGCCCGTCCGGCATTTTTCTCCTTCTGGTTTATTTCACTGAGAATCACTCCTTCCAGCTCCATCATGTTTCTGCAAATGTCTCCAGGGGTTCCAGGAAGAGGGGAGCCCCGTGGGGGACCGGGAGCAGGCCCCAGCTGGGCATGAGGCCCCAGCTGGGCATGAGACCCCAGGGGTTGGGTCCCTCCCGGTGGGGAAAGGGAGCAGCCTGGTCACCAGGTCGGGCGGGTGCGGGCGGGGCTGCAGGACGGGCCCTCTGTGCTCCCGCCACCTGCGGCCGCTTGCACGTTCGCTCCCTGCTTGAATCACGCCCTTCGTGTCCCGGGATGGCAGCCACGTCTGTGTCTCCTCGTGCCCTCAGCTCTCTGTCACATCTCTTGCTCAGAATTTCTGCTGAGACACGTTATTACTTATTAAATCGCTCTAAATCGGGGAAAAACTAACCCAGGATTTATACTAATCCGATAGAAAAAAGTTGTATGAAGGATTTAAATTAAATGGCTAAAATAGCATCAAGTGAATCATCCTTCAGTAACTTACTCGAATAGTCGTCAAATAAATAAATATCAACTTACACAAGTAAAATATCGATCATAAAATGACTGTTACACGGTGGGGAGAAGCATCAGAGAAATTTGTAGAATGAGAGTGTGACAAGGGCCTCCCCGGGGGCGCAGCGGGGTGAGTGCCGCACTGTGAAGCATCCGCAGCCCTGCAGCGCGAGTTCGATTCCCGGCCAGGGAGGGACCCACAGGGCGCAGCAGACCCTCCTGCCTCCCACTGCCCCCTCAGCAGTGTGCTTCAGTGGACCTGCCTGTTCTGCTCCCCACTCTGTCTCCGGTGGGTCCCCTCACCCCCACACCTCTGGCCTACACCCCAGCTCCTGTGTGCATAAATAAATCTTTTTAAAAAAGAGTGACAAATTGAAGTCACAGGTAGGGAAAGTCGTGAACCCCAGTAAGAGACAGGGAATGACAATCAGCCACAGTGATAGAGCACTTTGTACCCACATTTGAAAAGTCAAGCCCTGAGGTCGGAACGACCGCTGAGGAGAGCAGGAAGCCGCAGCCGGACGCGCACACCAGCCAGCCCTGCAAGGGGGCTGCGGCGCCTAGTGAAGCTCGGGGCGAACTTGACGCGCTCCCTTCGCCCACCGGGATGTGGTGTGGGCCTGCAGCGCCAGCACGGATGCTCGGGTCCCGGGGCTTGGGGACAGGATGACCCCGCAGGAGTGGAGCTCACAGGCCGCAGGCGGTGGCCGAGCTGGGCGGAAGGGGCCGGCTCGCGCAGGCCAGCCAGAGCGCGGCCTGGGGCAGACCCGTGGGGGCACAGGCTCCCCGTACCTAGGGTGACCACGCATAACGCTCAGCTGCGTGCGAAGCGCAGACCCCGCCCTGGTCGGCTCGCCACGGGGAAGAGTCGCGAAGCGCCAGGCTTTGCTGTCGAACATTTGCTTTCCCCAGTTCGCCAGTGACTGTCGGATGCATCTCCTCTGCGTGCCGCCCAGAGCGCGGCCAGCGTTTTCCACGTAGCTTCATCAATAATTGGCCACAGAGAACTGCTGATGACCGGTCACTGCAAAATTCTTCTTTCCCAGGAAGTAACAACATGGCAACAGCCTTTACTGTAATACGTGCTGCAGAGACGTATGAGTTTCCGCTACCTGATGAATCCCAAACATTAAAATAATATCTCTATCTTTATTTCTTCAGATCTGACTTTTAGCTTTTATATGTCTTTGCAGAAAGCTATCCCAGCAGGAATTTTACTGAAAATTTACACGTTTCTGTCCGCACTTTCTTAGGTTGTAAACGTTGTCGCAGAACGCACGCACAGGCAGTGTTCATGCGAGGGGCCCTGGCAGGCAGCACCCAGACCTCCTGAGGACAGGCGCGCCCTCAGCAGCCCGGCCAGCCCTTCCTTCCATCCCACACAAAGCGGGGGCAGGTGTGGGCCTCAGTGGGGCTCCTGTCATTTACTGTCACTAGCGTCATCACTTTGCAATGCGCACGGGGCTCGAGCTCATCATGAACACTGCATGGACGTGCTGCGTGTCCATGATTCCTCAAAAAAGACAGAAAAAGTGAAATAGCAGACTGGCTTTTATGTGTTATTATTCGAAAATACACCCAGAGAGCGGCCCTTTACGTCCCCATGCACGTAGGAACAGCACCCGACGCCCAGTGAGTCACGAGAAGCGGCCGTGCTTTCTGGTTTCGCTTAGCTTTTCTCTCCTCGCCTCAGGACAGAGCCCAGCCTGTGCAGCTCTGCTCTCAGGCCCCTCCTCTCGGAGGGTCTCCCTGGCACCAGTGACAGGGGCAGCGCCCCCACGCCCACCTCCCGGAGACTCTCCCCTCTGCGCTGCACACACAGCAGCTTCTCTGACCCCTCCACCTGGAACGAGCATCTCCTCTTGCACAAGCTGCTGGGGACCTGCAGGGACCGGCCTGTGCATGCAGAGGTGTTTTGAAAACCCTGCTGAATGCTTGCAGGACAGGGGGAAAGACCGCATTTATGAGCGTACCCGGCCCTGGCGAACAAGAGACCAGGCGTATTTCGGTGTGCCAAAATCCAGGCTGGAAAGGGGGGTCTGATGGCAGAGCCCCTCACCCCATCCGAGGGGAATCTGACCCCTGGTGCTACTGCTTTGGGAATCAAGCGCTTTAGCGAGAAATCAATTAATCCCATCCATCATATCAGTAGATTAAAAAAGAAAAATCACACAATCATATCAGTGAGGCAAAAAAAGTGTTTGTTAAGATCCAAAAATCTTTCAGTAATCTCAGAATAAAAAGTGATGGGAATCCCACGGAGATGAGAAGTCGATAAGCACAGAAATGTAATAATAATGAAAAGGAAATCTCCTCAACTTGATAAAGACACCTAGGAAAAAGTCTACACCTGACGTCCTGCTTAGCCATGAGGAACCCAAAGCTCTCCCACCGAGATCTCGCACAGCAGGGTCTTGTCGCCGCGCCTTCAGCGCCGCACCAGAGGTCCTTGGCGACACAATAAGGAGAGAGAAGTCCCTGGATAGGAGGAAGGCAGGAGACTCCACCTGTAGATAACGTCATCGTCTATGAAGAAAATCAACAGCAGCAACAATAAAACCTCTCCTGCCTCCCGCTGCTCCCTCAGCAGTGTGTTTCAGGGGATCCACCTATTCTGCTCCCCGCTCTGTCTCTGGCGAATCCTGACTCCCAACACCTCTGGCCTGTACCCCAGTTCGTGTATGCATAAATAAGTAAATCTTCAAAAAGAAAGTACCAAACTGAAGACAAGTCAAAAGCTGGGAGAAAATATTGCAAAAGCCCTGTCTGAAAAAAAACACTGTTATCCGAAGTACACAAAGAGCACTTAGAAACCGACAGTAAGAACGCAAACGGCCTGATTCAAGTACGACCAGCACAAACACAGCGATGCACAGTTGGCAAGTACGCCGCGAAAGGGTACTTCGCACCGGATGTGACCAGGGAGTACAAATGAGAACGACGAAGAGATGCCACCCCATGTGGACTGGGACGGCCGAACGCGGAAACGCCGGCAGCGCAAGCGCTGTGAGGCACGGAGCCACGGGAAGGCTCGCCCGCCGCCTGTGACACCAAGTGAGGCCGCCACATGGAGACGAGCCCAGCACGCTCCATCATGTGTCCAACAATCAGCCTCCTCGCATTGGCCTGAGGAGTTGAAGCTACTGTTTTAGAAAGATTTGTGTCTGTACGCATACGAGCACTGTGGTGTAGGTCAGAGGTCAGAGCAGAGGGGAGGCAGGAGAGGCCTGCTGCGCCTGGTGGGTCAGCTCCTTTGCCGGGGATCGAACTCAGGCCGCAGCGGTGTTAACACTGAGACTTACCCCGAGACCGCCAGGGCGGCCCCAGGAGTTGAAGAGCTAAGTACACGCAGATGTTATATAAGCTTTATCTGTAATTTCCATGTCTTGGAAGTGATCGATATTCTCTGTTGGTGGATGGAAAAATAAGCCATGGTGCATCCAGAAAATGAAAGATTATTCACTGCCAAAGATCGAGTCTCTAAAAATGACATGGAGGAACCGCAAATGCATTTGCTAAGTGAAAGAAGCCAATCTGAAGTGGCCACACACAACATGATACCAACCAGAGAACATTCTGTAAAAACCAAAACTGCAGCAATAAAATTAGTCCATGGTTACCAGGGCCTGGCACCAAGGGTGAGGCGGGCCGGGCCGGCGGCGCACAGAGGATGCTGAGGAAGTGAAAACTCTCTGCCGCATCACAACTGTGCACAGGGGTCGCACTGGCGTGCAAACCCACAGGACACACAGCACGAAGCGTGGACCCTACGGGCAACTCTGGCTCAGGGTGATTGCACCAGCGAGGTCCTGCTCGGTGAGCATGGCCGCCCTGCTGGGCAGCGTCTACCCTGCGGAGGACAGCACAATGGGCCGAGGAGAAGGCGAGAAACCTGGTCCTTTCTATGTTCGGTCAACTCCAGAGTGTCCTAAAACAGTCGTTACAAAGGAAATAGGAAAACAACAACAGAAATGCTTCATTAAGCCTTGAGCATCGTGCAAACATAAGTCTACTGTTTTCATGTCGAGGGTTGTACTCGACAGCTGCTATTTTGCAGGGTTTGGGCTGAGGAATAATCGTGGTGCGTGGGGCAGGTCTTGAGTGAGTCTTAAAGGAATCATCGCAGTGAGCGTGTTCACACCTTTGGTGATGGCGAGAAACAGACGTGGGCCAGTGCTGCAGCCGGCGGAGCAGAGAGCCTCCTCGAGGTCCCGGCAAGTGTTGCAAACCTGCAAAAATGGCCTCAGAAAGTGAGAAGGAGAAATTAAATTGAGTGTTGCTTGTAAATAAGAACTATCCTGAATCCAAACACATATGCTGTATGCTAAACTCTCCTCAGATTAGCATAATCAGAAAGTCGAATTTGTTAATTCCAGATCAAGGAAAGAGTTCTAGCCCATCTGTTTCTCTGCAAAATCCGAGGACCTATTACAGTCTCAGTGAGAGCAGAACTTAGAGTTTATTGCCATTTTAATAATCTTGCCCTCTATCCAGCACTGCTCACCCCGAAGTCTCCCTACTTCACTGCAGGCATTGGTGGTCTCCATAAGCCACTCTGGGGCGGAGGAGAGAGGAGCAGCTGTTCCCGCGGTATTGGACAGCGGTGTCCGACCCGCGGAGCAGCCTTCCCGCGGCCGCAGAGCGAGTGCAGCGCAGGATGCTCCAGACCACCGCGCCAACAGGGCGCCGCCGGTGGCCCGAGTGGCCCGCGCTGTGTCCAGTCCGGCGGCTCCCTCGCGGCATCAAGGGCAGCGCCTGCCTGGCGCTGGAGGCCGAGCCTGCCCTGACTTCCCGCCGGGCTGCCCTTCACAGTCTCCCCTCACCAGCCAGCAGGCTTCAGCAGCGCGGGCCGGAGGGGCACGGAACAGTTGGCAAGCCCCGGGAGCAGCAGCCGGAGAGGGCTGCGCGGGCCTGCTCCCGCCCCGCGTTAGCCGCCCTCCCGGTGCAGGTCGGAGCCGCTTCCGGAGGGAGCCGCAGCCCGCGCATCTCTCAGGCCAGGCGCGCGCAGGCGTGGCCAACGACCCTGGTCTGGCTGCGGCTGGGGCTTCCAGAGGGGGAGACGCCGGGCCCTAGGGGTGCCGGGTCTTGGTGGGGGAGGGTCGCCCACAGCGGAAGCGGGGAGCCTGCACCTCGGAATCACACGCGGTGCGCAACCAGTGTCCGGGGTCAGACACCCCAAACAAGATCTCGACCGGTTTCCCGCAGCTCGCAGCTCCCGCGCCATTCCAGCGCCTGACGCAGCCGGCAGCTTTGGCCCTGCTGACCGCGGACCGGCCCCAGAGGAGGCAGAAGGAGCGGCCGCAGCCCCGAGCCTGCTCCGGGGACAGCGAGAAGTCGCGTGGTTCAGTCACCTCCGACTGGGTCTCCCGCGGGTCCTCCCTGGACGTTGCTGCCCAGTGCAGCCCCAGCTCTGCCGCCCACTCGGCCGCCCCAGCCCGCCTCCCAAGGCCAGTGGGGCCCCTTGATCTTTCTCCCTGTCCCCCAGAAAATGGAGAGTGAGCTAGTGGCCTGACTGAGCGCCCCGAACTTACGCAGACTCGTGCCTGCCCGGCCTCTGTCCTCAAAGACCCGGCGACCCGTCTGCCTCTCAGCCGGGCCATCTGCAGTCCAATAGCGAGCCTCTGGTCACGCCGGCGCCCAGCGCCCAGTCGGGGAGGCGGCCGTGGGCCGGGCCCAGGCTGCGCTTCCACCCTGGGAGCCCGTCCGGGAGGCGGAGCAGGCGCCTCTGGGGCTCAGGGCACGCGCGGACACGCCGGGGGGCGCCCAGCCGAGGCTCTCAGTTCCGGAGCAGGCAGCCTCTGAAGCGGTGGCACCAGCGGACCCGGCCGCGCCCGAAGCCCCGCGGCCAGGTCCACAGGCCGCACCGGCCGGAACGCGGCAGGCCAGGGCCGAGGCTCGGCCGCACAGCGGGGAGCAGCCGGCCGGGCGGTGTGGGCTGCAGACCCGAGGGGCAGCGAGGCCGCCGCTCTCACTCCCGAGTCCTTCCCGCTGCTGCCCACCAGTCCCTCCGCTTCCGCTCGTGCCCCACCACGGGGGCAGGCCCCGCGCAGCTCTGCAGGAAGGCAGGAGGGCGGCCCCCGCAGAGCAGCCTCCTTTGGGCCTCCAGCCCGCTGCAGAGGCCCTGTGCGCCACATCTCCGCGCCCCCGCGCACGTCTGTCCCGACCCCCTGCCCGCAGCTGGCGTTGCCCTGCGCGTGTCCGCGGAGAAGGGGAGCCGGAGTATGCAGCTGCTGACGCCCGCGGAAAGCTAGTAACCATGGTTACCAGTGAACAGGGTGCTGGGAACTAGCAAATAGGACACGCCACAGAAGGAAACTTCGTTATATACCTTTATCCTCTTTTTTAGAACAAAAGAAATATTTACACAGACAGGAACCGGGTGCAGGCCAGAGGTGGGGGGTGAGAGGATTCACCAGAGACAGAGTGGGGAGCAGAACAGGTGGATCCACTGAAACACACTGCTGAGGGGAGCAGCTGGGAGGCAGGAGAGGTCTGCTGCACCCTGGGGGTCCCCTCCCTGGCCGGCGGCAGGGATCAAACTCGTGCTGCGGTGGCTGCGGTTTGCTTCATAGTGCGTTGCTTAACCCACTGCACCACCAGGGAGGCCCTTTTGATGTGCTAACAATGTGCATGGAATTACCTGTCCCCCCAGCAAGCTTATGAAGTCTGAAGAAGGTAGGATGACACCAGCGTGGGCAGAAGGTAGGCAAGACTTCCCGACTAGAAGCTGGGCTGGAGCTGGTCGTCCCACAGGCGGCGTGGGGCCTGAGGCACACCGCAGCCCCGCTGGCTGGCCCCTGCTGCAGGTGGGGGTGTGCGTGAGCCCGTCTGGGAGCCGCTGGGAGCCGCAGTCTCGAGCACCGTGTAGGCGAATATGTGCCAGAGCGGCGTCGTCACAGGGAATCTGCTTTGCTCGGAGAGAAGCAGCAGAAGCTCGGAGAGAACATCCCCCTTCCCTGGCTGTGGAGCGCGCAGAGCGGACGGGGCCTGCCCACCTGCCCGAGCAGTTTCAGGGCCTGAAAATCAAAAATGCAATTAATAGAAAGCTGCTGTCATGTCCTTAGTCAAGAAAGTCCTTCGATAAAGCCACCGCCCAGCTGTGACCACCGTTTCGTGCGATAAAGCTAAGAGACACCGAGAGCACCACAGGCCTGTGAGCGCAAGAGAAGCCGTGCTTCTTACGTTTTCCGTGTCAAGCACAATTTTCACCTCAAAGATTCTTAACATCTTAGTTATTTATTTCAATTTTTTACTGTGATAATGTTCTTCTTTCTTTTTTTTGAGACGGCTACGCCGTTCACACCTCGGGGACCTGCATCCCGGACAGCGTGAGGCAAACTTATGTTCAGCTTCCTCCGAAAACACCGTGGTCACATTGTTTTGGAAAGCTGCTTCACACCGGTTCGGTGATGAAAGCTGAAGCCGTGCTTTCAACGCTCTTTGGCGAATGCGGCACACAGAACTCCAGGTAAGTTGGCGTCAGTTAAGGTTCTCACTCCTGCAACTGTCTTCCCCTGCAGATGAGGCCCCTCCTCCAAGAAGCGCAGGAAGTGCTGCAGGGGCGCGCGACGAGGTGACCTCCCGGGTCACACTGTCGCCGTGTGCAAACACAGACAGCAGCACGAAGAACCTTCCTGGGAAGAAGCTGAGAACGTTAAACAAAAGTGCAAGAGTCGTGTCCAGTTTAAAGACTACAAGTGGATGCACGGTGCAACAGAAACATTCTCACCGAGGGTATTTCCGATATCCTGGCCACTCCCTTCAACGCCTTTACATGCCAAGGTCCCGTCTTCCTTCCCAAGGTCATGCCTTCTGCCTGTGTCAGTGCCTGGTGCCTGCACCTGGTGCCCGCACGCCCTCATGGCTTGCTTCCAGCACACCCTCTGTCTTCCCACGACCCTGAGTCTGACCACCGTTCGGTCCCACGGGGAACCTCTTCCCGCTGACCTGGCTCCCCAGTGCAGCTCACACGCCCCTGGAGGACGGTGCAGAGGTGCCTCGGAGCCCTCGCTGCAGTCCTGGCCCAGCCCCTGGAGCAGCAGGAGCCCTGGTCCCCCGCGCGGGCGTCCGGCAGCGAGTGCAGAGCAGAGTGGCCCGCTGGCGCTGGTGGGTCTTGCTTTAGGACACCCTGCCGGCTCTGCAGCAGAGTCTTCGTCTCCGCGCTGCTCAGCGCCCACAGCCCAGGGCCGCTGGGTTCCTCTCCCCTCAAACCTGGTGCCTCATGGCCACGTGCTGTCTTTGTTTCACTGAGAAAACAGCCTCCACCTCCGGCCCCCTGCGCCGACCCCAGCGGCTCTCCCTCTTGGGCGGAGCCCAGTCCGGTTCGCGGCCCCGCGCCCACAGGAGCTTCCCCCGTGCCGGTCAGCCTCTCCCCCGCCACGTCGTGGATTCCCACCCGCGGGGGCCTCGCTGGCCGTCATCAGAGGGAACACCAGCCCCAGGGCCTCGCCGCTGCTCCGGGTGCCCCTTTGCTACCGCGGGCACCTCAGGGTCACCCAGAGCACGGCCCGGCTCGGCTCCTCGGACCCCAGTGGGCCCAGCGCTGCGGGTCCTGCTGGCGCCAGCACCGGCCGAGGGGCCTGCCACTGCCCCAGCCTCTGCTGCCCCCGCGGCCCGGGCGCCTGGCCGGTGCGCCCTTCCGCTGCCAGGCGGCCACCGCGCTTGGGAATGACACTGTCTTCCGGGACTTCGCTCGGCCAGCGGCGTCGATGCCGCAGACGCCGGTCACGTCCCGACGCCCCAGCGTTGTTTGTCAACCTGTCGGCTCCTGTGGTTCCAACTCGTGCACCTGATGGGTCCGGGGCCCACCCTGTGCGTCCGGGAGCACGGCTGCCTGTGCCGGCCTCTGCCGCCCTCCCCCTGCCGTCCCTGCGCCCTCGGCTGCGCGAGTTCCGGGCGGTGGCGGGTCCGCTCACTCGGCCGTGCCAAGTCCCTCCGCTCCTGCGCCTTAGGTGGCAGAAGAGCCTAGCTCGCAGGATTCTGTGACTGCCCAGTTGGGCCTGGAGCCCGGGCCTGGCAGCGCCCCGTCCCGTCCCCCCACCGGCCTCTCGCTCCGTCAGTCTCCACGCTCTGAACTACCGTGTGTTTCCCTGGTGGTTCGGCCACCGCCCCCAGCGGCCTGTGAGAACAGGGTCGTGCTAATTTAGGTCAAGGATGAACCGCCGTGTCCGGAACAGCCGAGGAACGGAGCGGCCACTGGGAGCACGTGTTGACCGGACGCATCTGCTGCTCTCTACACGGCCTGCCTGCTTCAGGGCACATGTGTGGCCATGTGCCAGGGCGATGGCGGCGGCTGTCCTAGTCTGAGGAGCAAGTCCTGAGATGGAGCGAAAGGAGCAGAAAAGAACATTCTGCCCTGAGGGCCCCATGCCCTGTGGCCTGTGTAAGTCCCTGGGCTGGAAGATAAACCGGCCATGACCCTAACCCCAGAGATGCAACTTGCAGTCGAAAGCTTAGCCTATTCTTGGCTTCTTTAATTTTTTATGTATTTATGCACGCAAGAACTGGGGTGTGGGCCAGAACTGCAGGGGTTGAATGGATTCTCCAGAGACAGAGTGGGGACCAGAACAGGCGGGTTCACTGAGACACACCGCTGAGGGGAGCAGCGGGAGGCAGGAGAGTCTGCTGCGCCCTGCGGGTCCCTCCCTGGCCGGGGATCGAACTCGCGCTGCAGTGACTGGTGACTACTCGGTAAGGCTGAGACTTTAACCCCTGAGCCAGCAGGGAGGCCCCCAAAGCTTAGCCTATTCTGAATGCATCTTCCTCTCATCTTTCCTTGAACATGATTCTTAACGTCTGCACTCACTTCTCTGTTAACAGGTAAGATTCTGTGATCAATGCTCAGGAGTCACCATGGCCCTTAAGACAGTATTTCTCGAAAGAAAGGCTGTTAGGTGATATTTTTGGAAAGGAAGTCCTAACCACAGAGCAGCCGGCATTGTCAGATGCTTCTGGAGTTCGTTGGGTGCAGGGTCTGTATGCCTTGTTTTGAAGCTGGCTGCTGAGCCTGCCTGCAGGGAGGAGGGCAGGGGGGCTGTGGGGAGGGAGGGTGGTGAAAGGGGATCAGTGGGGCTGTGGGGAGAAGGGGCTGTGGGCAGAGGGGGCGGTGAGGGCAGGGGGTGGTAGGGAGAGGGGCTGTGGGGAGTGGGGAGGGCAGCAATTGCCAGGCTTGCACATTAGAGCTTAATTGACTGTGCATCTCCTGCCTCCGAGTTGAGCAAAGGGATGTTTTCAGCCCAATTAGCCTCCAGGTTCCAGGCTCTGGCTCTGCAGATAGTGAGACCCGTCATCTCGGGCAGGAGTGACGCATAATTAGTGAGGCAGCGTGAGGCAGGCTCACGGAGGTGCATCTCCGACTCCCACCGAAGTTTCTAAGAATAGCTGCCTCAGACATGTTCCCGGAGAATAAGAGTGAGACGCTTCTCTGCACAGGTTCCTCCGTGCTGGCAAGAAGGCCTCGGCCAGGCGGGCGAGCAGCCTGGGGGGCAGCGGCCTGCTGGGCGGGGCTCGGCCAGCCCACGGGCACCGGCGCTTCGTGCGAAGGCACCTGGCGCTTTGCTGTCCGTCTTGCAGACAGAGCTGAAAAGGAGCTTTACCTTGTCTTCAGCGTTCAAAAGATTCTTGCAGGAGCAAAGGCCCGTGAGCTGAGCCGACTCGGCCGCTGGCAGAAGGGGCTTCTCCGCGTGCGCCGCCCTCCCCTGCCGCGGGCCCCACCTCAGGCCCAGCCCACTCAGGCCTGGCCCCTGGGAGGACAGTCACCAAGTCAGCAGGGAGGGCGTGGCCGCTGTGGGCTGCAGCTGAGGCTCCTGCAGGGGCGCCCAGGAGTGGCCGAGTCCAGACTGAGCGGGCAGGGTGGAGTGGCTCGCTCTGGGCGGTACCGGCACCTGCTGCGGCCCGTGGGGGTGTGGACCCCGCCTCGCCCTGGGGAACACTGAGACCCGGCTGCGGCAGCACCCCAAGCTTTATGACCCGGCGCCTCCTGCTGGGGGGGCCTGGACAGCTCCCCCGGGTGGACTCAGCGCACCTGCGGACAGGCTGGGCCCCGGCCTCGCTGTGCCGCTTTAGCAGGTGTTTATCCGAGAGGAACAGAGCCGGACGCTGAGGCAGAGTTGGGCACAGAGCTTAGTGCCCTGTGGGAGTTGACGGGCCGGAGAGAAGAGGAGCAAAATGCACAACTCAACTCAGTGAAGTAAAGTATTACCAGGTCTAGGAACGTGATTTTTTCTGGAGCCTTTAAGCATTTAGTTAGTGCAAACGGGAAAATACAAAACAAAACAAAAAAAAACCCACCAAAACCTGAGGGGAAAGTATTTTTTAAAAGATTTATTTATGCATACTGGGGTGCAGGCCAGAGGTGCGGGGGTGAGAGGATCCACCAGAGACAGAGCGGGGAGCAGAACGGGCAGATCCCCTGAAACCCACTGCTGAGGGGAGCAGCGGGAGGCAGGAGAGTCTGCTGCACCATGTGGGTCCCTCCCTGGCCGGGGATCGAACTGGTGCTGCAGCGGCTGCAGAAGCCCCACAGTGCTGTGCCTAGCCCCTTGCGCCACCAGGGAGGCCCGGAAAGTATGTTTTAAGCAACGTATTAACAGCACCTTAAAAGGTTTAAAACGTGCGATGATAGATTCTTCCAGGGTGGGCGTGTGCAGCCACCTCGGCTCTTCTCAGCCCGGTGCTCGTTTGCTGACTCACAGCATCCCCGGCACGCGCCGGCTCCCGGCCCTGGAGGAAGCTCCCGCCTGCATCAGGACTGGGAGGAGGACAGGGAGGGCGTGGGGTGAGGCGCCTTAGCACGTTTTCCAGACGGGCGGGCTAGGGTGCGGCGTCCGAGGGAAGAGACACTCTGGGGAGACTGGAGGAGGGGACTTCGCTGGGCCTAAAGCCTTGACGCTAAGTGGTGGCAGACTGTCCCAGGGGGCCTGAGTCCCTCCGCCCCACCCCGGGGTCTTGAGCTCAGACTGCGGGAGCCCAGGGGAGGAACAGAACTGGGGGCGGCTTTCCGGCTTCTGCCCCCGCTTGGCTGGGCAACCGCAGGGGTGGGGAGAGGGGCAGCGCCTGCTTCTGTTCAGCCTGCAAGCGCCCCTGCCCCTCGGCGGCCCTTCTCGGCCGGCACCTCGGCCGCCCTTCCGCACTCCCACCGCCATGGCGACTGCACGGGCCCAGCCTGCTGGAACCGCCTCTCCTGACTCCCTGCCCTTGGGCTCTGCAGCGCTGTGCTCCTCCTGGGACAAGCCTTGGCGTCCTGCTCCAGCGCCCCGCCCTGGGCCTTCCCTGAGCGGCTGGGCGCTTACCCGGGGCAGGGGCCGTTCCAGAGCTTCATCTAGCCTCCATGCTGAAGCCCTGCGCCCCTCGCCCTGCTCTGTGTCCCGCACTCTGACGGCCCCGCTCAGAGCAGGCTGGGGTCTGCCCGCCTGCTGCCCGGCGTGCGCGCGCGTGGCCCCAGCTCGACCAGCCGGGGCTCCCCTCTGACGCTGGGCGCGGGGCGGCCCTGCTTCTGGCCCTGGCCCGGGTCACGGCCCACACGGCGTCTGTGCGGGTCATGGCCTTGCCGCCGCCGTGCAGCGCTCGCTCCCCGCAGCAGCTCAGCAGATTACGTGCGTTGTCCGGTTTTCGGGGTCAAGACACACAGATTAGCTGGCTCGCTCACTCTGCAGGAGGTGGGGCCGGGGTGAGCGCCAGACTTGGCCGACCCTCCCCGTGCTCTCACGGACGCCAACCCTGTCTTGAAGGAGAGGCCGGGGGCCTGGCCCCCCGAGGACACGGCCTGTTAGGACAGGCCGGCATCGCCCGTCCTCGTCTTGCTGCTTGCAGGCTGGAGAGTAAACGTCAGGCTGCTTGTGAGGAAAGCGAGCCAGAAAGCACTTCAGTCCTCACGCACTTACTGCTGCCTGCAGCGCGCTGGCTGGCTTGCCCGGCGGCTGCAGCAGGTGCCCGAACAGCTAAAGGAAGATGGGGCTTCGGGGGAGGCCGGTGAGGAGGGCGGGACTGGGGAGGGCGGGGCGAAGGCGGCAGGTCTGAGCTCGGCCTTCTCCCCAAGGCAGACGAGGCGCGTGGGCTCTGGGCACCACGGAGAACGACTGACGGGTCTCGTCTTTTCCATGAAATGGGCTGTCGCTGCGAGGGCGCCCCACCACAGGCCCCAAGCCCCGCAGTGGCCGCGGGTTGCAGGGAGAACGAGAGGGCGCGCTGGCCGCCGTCCGACCCTGGAGGGTGGAGAGGACGCGCGTCTGCTGGGGTTGGGCCGGCAGCCCAACAGCCCTTTGTCCTGGCCGTGGCGGGCGATGCAGAAGCTCTCACGTGACGTGTGATGGGACATGCATCTCCTGAGGGCCACCCTGCGTGCGCCCGTCTCTGCCCACCAGGGCCCGCGGGGACCGCGGCGGAGCCACCCAGCCTGGAGCTGCTGTGTGCGCAGTGTCACGCAGGATGACCCAGACGCGCGGCCCACGCGGTCACCCAGCACGTCTTGGAGGCAAAGCCCAGCAGGGGGCGAGCGTGGCCCGGAGCCACCGGAGTTTTCGCGGCCCTGCGGCTCCCCTGCGTCCGTGAGGCTGAGTGGCCAGTCCTCATCCCGTAGCCGGGCCAACCCGGGGCGCGAGGGCAGGGAAGCTCCTCCCCACAGGCCGCTGGCTGCGCCCTCGGCCGGTGCCTGCTCTCCCGAGGGCAGCGCCAGCGTAAATTTTTCATTTTTACCCCATTAAACATTTATAATAAAGAGTTCCACTTGTCTCTGTCACCAGTAGGTGACAGCTCAAATTCCGTTTGTCATTTATCCAGGGCCTGCTGGCGGTTAGGTTCATGCGTCACAGAACACCCCGGCGAGGGGTCCGGGAGGATGGGGGTGCGCGGGCCCCAGGCGAGGCTCGCGTGTCCCCGGGGCTGGGCCTGGCCCAGGGCCCGTGGGTCTGACCCGCAGGAGCAGCCGCCGGCCCGGGAGCCCCCGGGTCCTCGCTGCCTTGCAGAAAACAAGACAAACCTGCACAAGAGCAATTTCCCCAACTTCTGAGCCCTAATGAGGAGATGATGCGGTAGGTGTGATTAAGCCACCTTGCCCTTTACTTCGTGGAGCGAGTGTCAGAGCTGAAATGTCTGATAACACAGCAAACTGCCTTTGGGTTTAGTCAACTTCGAATTGGTCACATCTAAGTTTTGCGCCTTGTCCAGAGAAAACTCAACTCAAAAATAGCCGTCAGTATTGACCAGAAAACGGGCGCGCGTGGGGCCTCGGGCTGGGTCCAGCAGGGGGCCAGCCACCTCTGCTACCCTGAGGCCCGGTGCCCGACCCTCCTGCCACGGGGGACGTTCTCGGCGGAACGGACGCCCCTAACGCCCCTACCGCGGTTCCGTAGCTGCACGGCCCAAGGCAGCCTGTGAAGCCCAAAGCCTGAAGCCGCCCTGGCGGAGCCCGAGCAGGAGCAGAGAACAAACCGGAGGCGCGCAGTCCTCGCCCTGCACAGACCAGATTAAACCAGCTCTGGACGCGGGGACTGGTGTTACCGGCGTCGCATACATGGGCCCGTTGCCGAGTGCAGACGTGAACTAGACTGCACCCTCTAATCGAGGCAGAGCGGGGTCCCAGCGTCCCCCACTCTCCCTTTAAGTGACCCCACACAACGTCGTCCCACGGATGGGCAGCCTGTGCCGGGCCAGGGATGCGCCGCTCTCCTCTACTCCGCCGAGACGTCCCTCCCTCCCCGCCGCAGCGTGCCCCTCACAGCCCGGTGCCTGGGCGCCCCACTTCTTGAATCACTGCTGTTCTTCGCTCACACCTGACTCTGCGTTGGGGAGAGGCAGGAGGCTGCTGCGGGCGCCAGAGGCTACGGGGGTGTGCCGGCAGCAGGGACCCCCGGCCTGGCCTTCAGGAGCGGCTGTGGTCAGCAGGGACTTGGGGCCTGGTCGGCCCATGCGGCTTCAGATTTTTGGGGCTTGTGAGAAGCTGTGGTCACTTTCACTGTCAGTTCTGGACACCCCAAATACTATGTGTCCTGTGCGTTCCAAAGGAAGACAGACGTGACATACTTGGCCACAGCGGCAGGCAAGAGCCGAGCTGCCTCCGCCGGTGTGCTCTGCTTGAGGGACACAGCTGGAGTTGGGACGACCTGGCCGCTGCCATTGCCCGGCCCCCGTGTCCAGGGCAAACACGGCCCCTGGGCTGGCCCCGGCTACGGCCCCCACACCCCAGCTGGACGCCGCGTGCAGTCTGTCCCCAGAGCAGCCTCGGCCGGCCTGCGGCGGCCACAGCCGGCGCGTCTCATCTGCGGGGTCTGCCTTGGGCCGCTCACGCGAGCTGGGTGGTCTGGAGCGGACAGGACACCCCCGACAGCCGTGTGCTCCAAGCCGGACACGGAGCCGCCTCCCGCCGGGGGCGCCCCATGCTCTCAGAGCTCCATGGGGTCATCAGCCCCGGAAGCGCAGGCCTGGAAGGACCCCAGAGGCCCCTCCAGGTCCCATTCCTGGACAATGGCCTGTCCAGCAGCCTCTGCGGCCGCTGCCGCCGCTCCTCCCTGCCAACTCTGGTTCAGGGACTCAGGCATTTTTAAGGCAATGAATTCAGACTTCAGAGAAGAATAGTTCTTCTAGTATTTTGGAAGAGCATTCTTGGCATGTGTCCCTCCCTTGAAGCTGTACTTTATGCTGGTGGCTTGCACCTAGTAAACGCTTACAGGTGTTAAAAGCAATTTCTAATGCAGTGTTTCTTTTTTCCAGTAAATCTTCACTTTGAGTCTTTTGCGAAGTGCTGGTGCAGGCGCTTCTGTGCGCAGGGCGAGGGCGGCTGCAGCCCCAGGCCCACGAGCACTGAGGGCCTCCAGCCGCTGATCCGCCAGGGCTGTGCTGGGCCGCTGACGTGCTGCGGACGGCCACACCAGCTGGGTGCTCGGCCCGACAGCGGGGGAGAGCGGGAAGCCCTGCCTGCTCCCCTGCCCGCCCCTGGTGCGAGCCCCCACCGCCCACACCCAGAGACGTTGAGGACCGACTACTTGAAATGATTCCAGGGCTCTGAGCACAGGGCCGCGCCCTGTAGCCCGACTCCTGGTGGGCAGCAGGGCAGGGCAGGGCTGGGGGTTTGCCACGAGGACTTCCAGGCTGGCACCTGCAGAGTGCGCGGAGGGGAACGCTGGGAGGGGCCTGGGCAGGCTCAGGGCGTGCTTGTTGCGCGGCTGCATGGCCGGCGAGCTCCCGAAGCCAGTGCAGGCCCGCCTCTCCAAACATGTTCAGTGGGTGCTGTCCAAATGTCCGCAGCTGACCGTTTCGAGTACACGTGACCTTGGGGTGTGGAACTGAGGTCAGCTGTGGCACAGCGGGTCTCCTTAGAAACGATGCCCTCGGCCAGGAGGAGGGTAGGTGATCTAGCTTGAGGGATGGCTCCGGAAACCACCTCTTATCGTCTTCGGGCAGGGCCACAGGAGGCTCGTCCCTGAGGCCCCCTCCCTTCTGGCCACCAGAGACCCTCCTGCCGCCTTGGCCCTGCATTTGTCCGCTCAGGGTGAATGCCTCTGGAACCCAGTCATGCAGGTTCCCACTCCTGTGAGATGGGGCTGGGCGCCCCTCCCCCTCCTGGCCTGAGGTCAGTGTCCCCGTCAGGCTGGGGGAGGCCCTGGGGCGGGGCAGGGAGGACGTCCTCTTGCTCTGGACACTCGCGCACCTGTGCAGCGCCCAAGTCAAAGGCCTCCGATAAAATGCGCAGCTTCTGCGGCCAGCTCAGGCCTTCTAGCTGGCCCTGCAGTAATGTGGGTGAGGATTTAACATTTACCTTATGCGAGATAAAAAGAATTCGTGGAGTAGCAGTTTATATAACACTCCAAGAGCCTTATGGCAGAAAGTGCAAAACAGCCGGCGTTTAAAATAGCAGCAGCGAGCTGCAGAGGCGCGAGGCAGAGGTTAACTCTGTAAGCCAGAAAGCTAATGTTCTGAGTGAGAAGGGGAAAAAATCATACATTTGTACTTGCGGTTGTAAACAAGAAGGCATGCTGGGTAGGTAGCCTGCAGCCAGAAGAATTAGAAAAATCCTTTCTGAGATTTTCCTTTCCATTATTTATGGGCCAGAGAAGATTCATTGTTTGCAAAACAACAGGGCAAGTCTTTTCCTACCTCCACTGACAGGAAAAACTCACAGAGGATTTATTTGAAGTCCTGTAGGGATCCCCCCTATACCCAAACAGTTTGAATATAAAAAGTCAAATAACATAAAATATGACATTTGCTACAAAGTCAACATCGAAAGGAAGGCGGGGCGGTGAAGACAGAGAAGGGAGAGGATGGGGGGATATCTTTCTTATTTTATTTTTTAAATTGTTTTCATTTTTATGGAGGTAGAGTGGTTTGCAACCCCGTGTGTGATTTTGGGGTTCGGAGACCTCCCAGCTGTCTGTCACCAGCCACGCCAGTCCCGCCCACAGTCCCCACCAAAGCCTGACCCCCCTCCACCCCCCGGGGCTCCTACTCCTGTCTCATCCTGGTAGCCCCAGTTCTGCAGTCAGATTTCTAGGGTCGCTTTCGGTTACATATTTTTAGGACTTTCCTTTTTTTGCTGAATGCCTCATTCTAATTTCCTAGCGGTTTCATTCATTTCCTTCTCAAGGTGCACGAGGAGCAAGGGCTCTCTCGGGGCGGCTTCTGCACAGAGTCTGCAGATGTCGGGGTCCCTGGTTCAGCCCCACTCTCCTGCCTCTCCCAAACCCCTGTAAGCAGATAGGGCGTTTTACTGATGGCCTGGCGGGAGTGCCCGGCGCGCTCTTGGACTTTTTCCAAGCAAAGCGGATCACGTACGAGGAGGAACAGAACCACGGCCCCAGTGTCCAGCGGCGCGGCCTGCCACTGGGCTACTCGGGCATCTGGACCACAGTGTCCGCCCCAACACGGGAGCTCCTTCACCACCGCAAAGCCCATGCATATGAAACAGAAGCACACAGCTCCGCCGCATTGCTGTCTGCAACTTGTTTGGCATGCATAATTAGAAGAATGACAAATGCATGTCTGTTTGGATAGAGTGAACATGGGCAAAATTCATTGTGTAGTTTAAAATATGAAGTGAAACTTGGGTAGTTTAATAGGAAAATGGCATTATGAATCATTCCACCCATCAATATATATAAATGCGGGTATTAAAAGCAAGTCAAAATAGTTTCTACCTAATAAAACATGACACGTTGTCATGATGCTATTAATTATTGTTCTGTAGAATATTTTACGTGGTGCCCATGAATATTAAATACTTTGTTCTTACTCCAGATTCTGAGGCCTGCATGCTCCCTGTTGAAGGGGCATTCTATGAACTGCTTTGCCGTCACTTAGCTCGTCACTGATTCCTTCGAAACAGCAGACAGCAGTTCTGAAGGGATGAGCAGGTCTGAAGAAACTAGTCAATGATTTTACTGGAATTGAAGATAAATATCACTGTGAACAACATCTCTCAAGCAAAGTTTTAGCAATGTTATGTTTGCTGGAAGCAAAGGGAGGTGTGAAGAAATAGAGATGGATGGAATTCTATTTTACGATTTATCAACTGAGCATCCTTTGTGGGGCCGACCAGCCTCTGTGTGTAATTCCTTCCTCCTCTTAAAACATTGGAAATCAGGTGCTTTTCCTGGCTCAACGTAAGGGGAAGCGAGACAGCTTACGTGAGAGCGCTCTGCAGGAAAACCCTGGCAACACCAAGCATCTGCTCTTTATACAGTACCGAGTCCCGGAAGCCAGACCCTGCGCCTGCGCCGTCCCGTTCAGAGCTGGCATCCTCTACCGAACGGGCCGTCCTGAGTGGCCCTCGCGTCCGCAGCAGGAGCCGTGCCTGAAGGCAGGCAGATCCGGGCGGCCAGCTCCCTGGGCTGGCACTGACAGCTCTTGCGGGGGTCAGGGGAAAACGCGTTCCTGGAGAAATGAGTATCAGAAAGAGTCTTAGTTTGAAAAGAACATGATGATTTGACTTTTTACTAAAGTAGCTCAAGTCCACTGTCTATGGTGATCTAACAGTTTCACTGCAGATAAAATCACGCTGTTATTGAACATCCAGTGTTTGCAGGGACGGTAGCAAGATGCATCTAAAATAGATTCCCTTCCGCTTTGTTATTGCAGGCCTGCTCCCTGGGCTCAATTTCTTTGAGATCAATGGGTCTGAGAAGCAGCCACTTGAAACAATTATTTACTGCCCGCCCTGTGTCCCGGATGGAAACCGAGCCATGACGTGGCCCAGGCTGCCTTGTACTCCCGGCTCACCTGCAGCTTCTCCAAGATGGCTTCTAACTCAGAAAGATGTTTTAGAAGGGTGTTTTCAGGGAGCGCTCACATGGCCACTTTTTGCAATAACTCCTGTCGGGCAGAGAAGGGCCACTTGCCGGGGTCAGCCAGTCCTTTGAGATTGAAATTGCAGTGACCAGGTGTCCATCCCTCTACGAGGGAGACTTAATGAGCGCTCCAGGTTTCTGCGGTTCCCACACCTCTCTGTTGCCATGGTGCTCTCGGAAGTTCCTGAAGCCCCTGCCCCTCCTGAGTATCCCCAGGCTGCTGCCACCCCTGGGCTGAGCTGGCCCAGCCCTCACTGGCGGCCCCTCGCTCCCCCTGCACCCCCAGCGGGAAGGCAGGGCTCAGCCCCCGGCCCCTGCCTGCCCCCAGCTGCCCCACCCCAGGCCCGCACACCCTGCAGCATTCGCCGCCCCGCCCGTGGGGGAGATGGCAGCTGGCCTGGTGCACACGGGCGGCCTCTCGGTTCACGCTGGAGGGCCTCTCCCGCCCGGTGCTGCAGGGCCCCCACCAGCCCCATCAGGAGAAGCAGGTGGGTGCGGTATCTTCTTGGAGACTCGCTCCTTCTGGGAGTTGGGCTCACTTGTCACCTGTGAGCCCGGCGACCTCAAGGACTCAGAGGCGAGGGCTCTGTCCGCGGCTTTGTCTTTACTGGGGAGAGCAGCTTTTCCTGTGAGTTTCCACAGCCTAATTAGAAGCGGAGCCCCACAAGCTGTGCTCTAGATAGTATTAATAGCCGTTAAGGACGGGCGAAGACACCTTCAGGGCTTTGGAATGTCGCTTCTCTTTGCTGAGACAGAGCGAGAGAGCCCTAGCCCGCCGCCCTCCAAGAGCCAGGAAGTGGCACCGCACAGCAAGGGGGCGTGGGGGCGCAGCCAGCCAGGTCAGCGGCAGGACACACTGGGCGGCTGGACACAGTGAGGCTTCCGAGGTGAGGGGCGGAGTAGAGAGAGGGCTGAGAGGCTGTAGAGGTGGCGGTGGGAATAAACAGACGGACAGACAGGTACGAGAGCCAAGCTAGGTGGTGGATGCACAGGCAGGGATAGGCAGGCAAGACAGGGAGGTAACGAGGCAGGTGGATGATAGACGGACAACTGGTCAGCTGGACATAGAGACAAGACAGTGGGGGCAGATAGATGATTGTCAGACAGACAGACAGCTAAAGGGGTAAGAACGACCTCACCGGTACTGAGCCCATGTGCCCTGCTCTTAAAAACAAACCTGTCCAGCTACGTGTCCCTTGTTTTTTTTTTTTTAAAGACTTATTTATGCACACAAGAACTGGGGTACAGGCCAGAGGTGGGGGGTGCACTGAGAGCTTTCACCAGAGACAGAGTAGGGAGCAGAACAGGCAGATGGACTGAAGCACACTGCTGAGGGGAGCAGTGGGAGGCAGGAGGGGTCTGCTGCGCCCTGTGGGTCCCTCCCTGGCCGGGGATCGAACTTGCGCTGCTGTACTGTGGATGCTTCACAGTGCGGCGCTCAACCTCCTGCGCCACCAGGGAGGCCCCTGAGCTGCGTGTCCCTTAAAGGCTGTGTCTTCCCACAGGCGTTTCTGGGGTGACCCACCTGAGCCGCAGCTGACCTGGAGCTGGGAGCTCCCCAGAGGCGGGATGCAGGCCTGGGTGATTAAGACAACCATTCACCCTCTCAGTGAGTAGCGGCCATTTCGTTATTTTGGGGCACTCAGCTGACAATTTTTTTTTCAGCCGCCAAGTGCAGCCAGCTGTGCTTTCTCTGGCTCCAAGGGCGCTGCGCAAGCTGGCTGCACAAGGCCGGGGAGAAAACTCGCGGAGAGAAATGATCTTTGAGATGCCACTAACCACCCGGAGCCAGCCCCCCACAAGAGGCGGTCCCTAAAGTGGCTCAGATGGACGCCGGACCTGGGGAAAGCGCGAGGAGCCGCCTGCCGGAGGGCGCCCCCCCCATGCTCCGGCTGGCGCCCCTCCTGGGAACCTGGGGGTGGTGGGGGACTGGGGTGCCAGCGGCTCCAGAGCAGCCCCACGTGACTCGCCTGACTCTGGCTGTTCAACGAGCACCCCATTTTGTTATGGATTTGGGGACTCTTTCAAAGTAGCCACCCAGCTTTCTGCACCAGGACGTAACTCCCCTTCGTGTGCCATCTCAGTCCTGGTGCTGGAGGGAGAGCAAAAATGCACACATATTCATTTATTCTTATGGCGCAACATAACTCCAAAAAAACCCCTCCATGGCTTGCACTGTTTGTGATCTGGAGGTTCGGGACCCCGACAGGCACTGTCACCCCACACCAGCCACCAAGAGCCCTGGCCTCGCCCTGCTCCGCGGCCGAGCCCTCCCAGCCCAGGGCGGCTGCGGTCCCGGCTGGCCGTGCGCTGGACGGCACCGGGCGTGGGTTCCGTCTCTCCACATCCGCCTGCGAGACGCGGCGGGGCCTGTTCTGTCCCTCGAGGCCCCAGAGGTAAACGTGGATGCACCCGGGACGAGGGACACTCCAGGCGTGGTCTCCGGCTGTCCGCTCGTCCCTCCGACTCCGCGCTGGCGCACTCAGTGCCCGCTCAGCGCCGTGGGCTGTGACCTTGCGGATGAGCCGCGGGCTTGGGCTGCGAGGGCCCCGCCTCCCGCGCTCTGCTCAAAGCACCAGGACGCCCTTCGCCGCCCCTCTGGGGCCCCAACCCCGCGGCCCCCACCCCGCGGCTCAGGCAGACCCGCTGTGGCCTCTGGCTCGGGCTCGGGATGGCCCTGACCCTGCGCGCTCTGCGCCCCACGGCCTCGCCCCGCGGCCGGCCGGGAGGGAGCGCAGACGGTGGCCTTCTGCGCGCGGACGCCCGTCGGTTCTCACCAAGGTGAAGACGAGGCCCTGGGGGGCGGGTGGCTGTGTCCGGTTCGTCCAGTCATCCTTGATTCCTGAGCAGCAAGACGGACCCGCGGTCAGACGTGGCGACTAACCGCACTTAGTGCTGGACCAGCGCAGCGTTTCCAAACGGCCGTGCCCTGGCCTGGCCTGGCGGCGGCCGCCTTCCCTTCCCGCGTCCTGCGTGAGCGCCCGCCGGGCCTTGAGGGCAGGAGCGGCCCGCCCGCGCAGGACACTGGGTTGTCTCGCGAGGGCGTCTCCGCAGGGATCTCCTGCCGGTGCGCATCGCCCGTCTCTGAACGGACTCCCACGACAGTCGGCCCAGCGGCCAGGAGCCCAGTGTGAGCGGGCGGCGGTGGCCGGCAGGAACCCGAGCATCTGCCCGGCATGAGACAAGCAGAGGCAGAGGTGCCATCACAGGCGGCAGCAGCCGGGCCGCCGGGGCTCAGTGGGGTTCTGAGGCTTCAGAGCAGAGCGCCCTCACCCCCAAGCCGGCAGCCCCGAGGCGGCTGCCCAGACAGTTCACAGCCTCTGACCCCTGTGAGACGCCACCCTTGGGGGCAGCATTGGAGCACTCCGTCCTCAAAATGAGGTGTCGGGGCCTCCGCACGCCCAGCGGCCCGCAGCGTCCGTCCTCGGGCCGAGACAGACTGTCCGGCAGACGCGCCCCCTCGCGGCCAACGTGCAGCCGCTGACCTGAGGCTTGGGGGCCAGACACACCTGCCCACAGAATGCCCTGAAGGCCTGCGAGCGCCCAGTGGCCACTCTGCCCGCAAGGGGCGCTGGCCTCGCAGGCACCCGGAAGAAGAAACGTTTGGACAAACAACCCCACGGCTAAGGGAAGCATTCAGGCCTCCTGGCCGGCCTGGGAGAAGTGCCCCTTCTGCTTGTCCTTCTCCCTCCCCTGCCCACCGAGGAACGGTCAAAACGCTCAGAAGGTCTTGCCAAGGGGATTGGCATTTTCCTTTGCGCTTCTGTCCCTGGGTACCAGGAAGCTCTCGGGAGCCCCGGTCACCCCTTTGTCACTGGGAGGAGGGAGGCCGCGGCGCCTCCTGTGGACAGACCGGCCCTTCTCTTCCACCGGCATGTGCCAGCTCATGTAAGAATTTGTTCATTCTCCCCTAAATTGCAGCTTTTATTCCAGTCCCTTCAGGAATAACGGGAGCACCCAGCTTTTATGGGGGCAGTTCTGCTGTCTGCCAGGCTGGGTGTCTCTGGGGGCCGGGGGCATGGCCAGCTTGGGGCTGAGACTCAGAGCGTGGACCCAGCTCGGTCTCTTGGCCTTTGCAGAAGCTGCTCCGCCCCGGCATCGGCGCTCACGTCGGACGAGACAACTGCACGCGCCCTCCCGCTGCTTCCTCACAACGTGGCTAAGGCAGTTTTCTTTCGCTTGGGAGAAGGGTGGGAGTGGGGAGAGCAGGTGGCTGAGTTGACAGGTGAGGCCAGAGAAAAGAAGAGGGAGCTTTAAAAATAAGCCCTCAGATTTCTTTCTGAGTCCATCGGGGGAGACGCGGTGATCGCTCAGGGCTGTGCCAGGTCTCACCTCCTCTGGCCTCAGATCTGTGTGCCGTGAGCTCAGATTAATGACGTTCACCCTCCCCGGCTCGCCCCGTTATCAGTAATAACGGCCACGCGTCTTTGCTGCGGGGGACTCCGGAGTCACGGGTCCGCGCCCAAAACAGGAGACAGGAAGCAGGTCCAGGACTGGCGTTCGTGTTAGCCGCGCTGATGACTCGGCTTCTGTGACGCTGCTCCAAGACCTTTTATTATGTTGCAAAAAAGAAGGAGAAGGGGAGGAGACTTGCGCTGGCCTGACGTCCCGGCCGGCCGTGCTTTGGCACCGTGGCCTCGCTGTCCTGGCGACGCGGAGCCGCGTGTCACTTGCGGCCATGGGTCCAGCTTCGTCATGGCCCGGGCGGCCGTGGACACAGCGGAGCAGCGAGTCTGTGCGCACAGGCCGCCCTCCCCGGGACCGAGGCGGCACTCGCGTCGGGGACACGTTGAAACAGGTGACGTGCGGGTGGGACGGGGGAGGGCGGCGGCTCCCAGGGGCGCTGGGCCGGCCGTCTGGTCTCAGCCAGTCGCGTCAGAATTGGGGGCGCGCGGGACGTTGAATTAATTCAGGGAGAGCATTTAGAACTTTTCTTTTACCAGCCTCTAGTGGACCCCCGCAGGTCCCGTGCTGAGGAGAAAGACAGGGCGAGCGGCTCGTGCTGTTGGCACTGGATGTCCAGCCCCCGCCTGGACTGGGCGTCCTCCCGCAGGTGCTGGCCGGCCCCTGCCGCTGGAAGCTCCCTGCTGCGTCCTGTCCCAGTGCGCCCAGCACCTCCCTCTGGCCTCTCCTCCCGACTCTGCTTGCTCCTGCTAGGTCGCCCGGTGAGGCCAGGGAGACGGGACCGCATCACAGCCCAGGTAAAAGCTCCTCAGTCTGCAGAGGATTTGTGCGGCTTCCTCTGGGATTCGAGTCCCTCACGTTGGGGAGGCTCTCCCCGGCCTGCTTCTCCCACGGAGCACTGCTGGGCACTGCGGCCTCCTTCTGGGGTACCGGCACCTGCACCCCAGCCCCTGCCTGGGCGCCCATTGGGCTGGAAACAGAGACACAAGCCCGCCTGTGCCTGTGCCTGTCCCCGTGCTGCCCGCTGACCTGCTGTGTCCTCTGACGACCTCCCCAAACCATGCTCCCCTTCTCTAAGGCTTGGCTCAGACACATTCCCTGCCCACGCCCCCTGCCCACGCCCTGCCCACTCCCTGCCCACGTCCTGACCATGTCCACCTTCCCAAGGCCCCCTGACCATGCCCCCTTGCCCACGGCCCCCCTGCACCTGCCCCCTGCCCACGCCCTGCCCATGCCCTGCCCACGCCCCACTGCCCACAGCCCCCTGTACCCGCCACCCCACCCCACCTCCCCAATCGCTTCGCTGCTGCGTTCTAAGGGCAGAACCCGGCCTCACCTGCCCGCGCCAGTAGCTCCCTGCGAGCGCATCTTTGCCGAGCGCCAGGCCTGCACGGGGTCCGGCCACAGTGGCCATGCCGTCCACCTTCAATCTGCTCCATGTAATTGGCGCTGGCTAAATTTTGTTGAGCGTAAGCGTTTTCTTCCCGCTTTTCCATATTCCAAGTTGGAAAGACCAGGACGCATGGGTATGCAGATTTCGAATTTCTAAAAGTTCTCTGTGCTTAAATTCTAACCTGAATCAGAAGTGGAGACGAGGGCGTTATAGAATATTCATGCCCTTGGCTATCAAATCGCATCCCCCAAGCATGTGGAGCGCCTTCATTGGGAGGCTCCTTTGCATACAATCTTCCTCCCCTCAAATTATCTCAATCACAGTGCCTTTCTGCTGACCTACTTTTGAAGTAGAGGCAAAAACCTTCCAGAGCCAGCATCTGTGGCTTCCTATGTAGCGCCAGAGAGCGGGATTCTGAGCTGGCGGAAGCTGTGTTCCTCACAAAAATCTAAATTTGGTAGGAGAATTCGGTTTATTTCACGTTCATCTCCTGAGGTTCTAGAGGAGCCCAAAAATAACAGGTTTATTTTTGCCCAAATTGAACCGACTGAAAAGCCCAAGGAGCGGAGCCTTCATCCGCCCCCCACTGAGCGATGGCCGAGAGGCCGCTGCCACCTCTGCTGGGGCCCACGGGGACGGAGAGCCTCGGCCTGCATGGAGTTGCGCCTTGGTCTCCAGAGCTCTGCTCACACATGGGCTTCTGGTGCGAGCCGGCGGCAGCACCCACCGCTTCGGTCACGCGCGCCACGGAGGCACCGGGCCCGGGCTCTGTCCCCTGTGGCAGGTTGCACACGCTGGGGGTGCGGGACCAGTGGCCGGCTCTGTCCAGGCTGGCGTGAGGGGCTGCGGTGAGGCGGCGGTGACCGAGGTGTCGCCCAGCGGGGGTCCCAGCACCGGCCCACACATGCTCCTGGTGTGACCGTGCGGTGCGGGAGGGAAAGAGGACGCTTTGTGCCCCACTTCCCAGCCATGGCTGTGACTCCCAAGTCAATCAGCCTCTTGAAATCTTAAGTTCATCGAGTGTAAAATGAGAATAAAATGGCAATAATAGAGCAGACGAGATGATATTTATGGAAGTGCTTTTCAAGCTATAAAATCTCCACAAACATCAGTTAGAGATTAACATAAATTTCGTGTCAGTTCTTATATCCTCTGTGGCAAGTGACATCGCCCGTTGTTAAAGGCTGTTGGGGGCTGTTTTTAGTTCTTTGAGATCGTCTGAAATAAAAACTAGGGGGCTCTTTACCTGCTCAGCGGGACAGAGCAAAATGCAAACCGACCTGTGAATGGGCAAGCAGGATGAGTGACCAGCCCGCTACAGCCCACCCTGTCAGATGACGAGGGCCGGGGGCCAGCCACCTGCAGCGCCAGCCTCCCGCCACTCGGCGAGGCCATCGGGACGTCAGGTCCACGCGCCGTGGCCCCCAGAGCAGCAGCCACTGTTCTAGGCCACGGTGTTTTGTTTTATTTTATTTTAAGATTTATTTATTCGTGCACACAAGAGCTGGGCACAGGCCAGAGTCTTGGGAGGTGAGAGGAGCCACCAGAGGCAGAGCGGGGAGCAAAACAGGCGGACGGACCGAAACCCACTGTCTTGGCTGGGGCACCCTCTCCTCTTCGGGGTTTCAGCCTTTGATTCATGAAACAGAAGGTTGCCGCTTGCTTGAGGGACTCTGTGCACTCAGAACATTTCCCTGAATGTCTCACTGCAGGATCTAGAAAGCAAAGGGACCCCAAAGCCATTGTTTAATTGCCTTCCTAGACAGGACAATGGAAAATCAACGGTGGACGGTTCTCAGGTAGCACTTGGGTCCCAAGACCTGTGAGCAGACGGAAGGCCCGCGGCTTTGTCAGAGCAGCCCAGCTCGCCGACCCGCCCCTCGGGCTCAGCTCCCAGCGCGGAGACTGCATCTGGCTGCAGCAGAAGCAGAAGCCCCAGCGGCAGGGCCACGACCTCTGGCCCTGGGGCGGGGTCTTTCCTGCTGGGCCTTCTCCGCAGATCCCCTTAGAGCAGCTGCAGCCCCTGAGCCGACGCTCTCCTGGATCATCTGGATCTCCACGAAAGGAGCCAGGCAAGGAGCAGAGAAGCTGAGCGACCTGCGGCGGGTGCAGGCTGTCCCCGCCAGCAGGCGCACTGACAGGAGCATTCTCCCTGCAGCAGCAGGCTGGCTTCCTTAGATGCTCTCTTTCCAAGATACTTTCTTATGCCTTGTTGCCTTCCATCGTTGCTCGTGCGTCAGAAGCACTGACCCTCTCAGCTGCAGTCTCCACCCCACCCACCAGCGTCCCCGTGCCCTCCTGGCTCTCCGGCCCCTGGACGCCTCACCCTGCGGTCAGCTCCCGTGAGCGCGAGGTCTGGCTCCGCCTGCGCCTGCTTGGGGTCTCCATCGCAGGTACCGATGCCTTTGCCTCCCCCCGACGGGGCTGCTTCGCACACACATGCTTCGTGTGCGCGTGGAGGAGGAGACGCGTGTTCTGGGATTTGGCGTCTTCTCAGACGTAACGGTCCTGCTGTAAGTGTGATGGAAGAAAGCACCTGTGCCGTCTGCCGCCCAGCAGGGGGCAGGGCCCAGCCTGCCAGGCAAGGACGCGCGTTGGCGCCTTGCTGCAGTGACCACAGCGGACGTCCCACAAGGCTCAGTCACCAGCTTTGCGCCCAGAACACAGAGCCTCTCGCCCGTGTCTGCCCGGTGCATGCCGGCGGGAGCGGAGGGGTGGGTGATTGTTTACGTGATGAGACCGTGGAACGCGACGACCTCACGCTTGCCTTCCTCAGCGCCTTGGCCTGAGACTGAGCGTGTGTTCAGGCTACCACCCGGCAGACCCCCAGCTTGAACGCAGCCTAAATCAGTCAGCACGCAGAGGGCGTGCTAAGGGCAAGGGGAGCGCTGAGTGTAGCTGAAGAGCGAGCTCAGTGAATGCAGCAACTGCTGTTGCACAGAGTTAATTTGAGAAGTGATGGGCAGAGAGCTTACATATGAAGAAAGGGCTAATTTATAAGGTTTGACCGAAAACACTGTTCATAAGAAATAATGGGAGAAGAGGAATTCCTAATGTTTTAACAATAAATGTCACACGTCACGCTGTGACTGCGTTCTTAAAGGAGAATGAAAGACCGCCTTAAGTTTGGTCAAGAAATGACTGCTGGCTGAGCGGGTCAAAGTGGCTTGTGAATCACGCGTTGGGGGTAAGAACTGTTTCGAGTCCAGCGAGCCACAGGTGTGAAGGTGCTTCCAGCCCTGGAGGAGCGAGTTAGCGAGACTCCAGGCCAGAGACCTCGGGAGCGCCAGGTGGGAAGGAGCCCGAGCTGGTCCTGAGAAGTGGTGCCGGCCTCGCCCGGGGAGGCAGGAGAGTTCGCAGACACGCTGTGCCGCTTCGGGCCTAAGCAGAGCGCGTGCCCCGTGTCCGCAGCGGGCAGGGGTGTGGGGGGCGGAAACGGCCGCTCGCGGGATGGTTGTTTGGCATAAAATCTATTTTATACAGGACAAAGACCACAGACTCACAGAACCAGTTCCAAAAGTCCCAAAGTAAAGACACAGCACAAACAGCAGCAAAACCGTCACAACAAATTGCCTCTGGGTGGATGTGAGTGTCATTTCTGGATTTGCCACGTTATGTTATTGAAAATAGTCAGTTTTCGATAGAAAACATCCGAGGCAGCGGAGAGACAAGAAAGCGCGGCTGTTAGACAGTCAGCACATGGAAACGGCCCCTGCGGCGGCTGCAGGTGGACTTAGCACGGAGACTGCAGGGAGTGGCTGTGCCCGCGCCAGAGATCCAGAAACCCCGTGCACAGACAGGAGAGAGGGCCTCCCTGGAGGTGCAAGGGGCCTAGCGCCGCACTGTGGGGTTTCCGCAGCTGCTGCAGCACGAGTTCCATCCCCGGCCAGGGAGGGGACCCACCGGGCACAGCAGACTCTCCTGCCTCCCGCTGCCCCCTCAGCAGTGTGCTTCAGTGGACCTGCCTGCTCTGCTCCCCGCTCTGTCTCTGATGACACCTTCACCCCCCATATCTCTGGCCTGGACCCCTGTTCATGTATGCATAAATAAATAAAATCTTTAAAAATAAAAAAAAAAGAATGAGGAGAGAGTATGAGACTTGCTTACTAAGTACAGATCATTAGTAAGGATGGAGGAACTACTCAAAATAAACTAAATACAAGCCCTGAAGTTGGACGAGGCAGTGACTGCAGGAAATCACCAGTGACCAACAGCGCGCCTCACAGGCAGAAAGGGGCGTTGCAAACTCAGTGAGGCCTCGGTTGAGACAAGGAGAATCTTTCCATCTGAGGAAGAGAAGGACAAAGATGAAGAAAAATGAGCAAAGCTTCAAGGACCTGTGAGACACTCCCAGGCTGTGCCAACACATTGTGGACTGAACTCCCAAGGGAGAGAGAGAGGGACGAAGATGACATTGGAGAAATAATTAGAAACCTCCCGAATGTTATAAAAATCTTAATCTACCCAGCCAAGAAGTTCACTACAGTGCAAATACAATGAACTCGAAGTCCATATCTAGATAGCTCACAATCCGGCCTTTGAAGGTCAAACCAAAGAATCTTGAAAGCACCGGGAGAGCACGGCTTGGGGCGAGCGAGGGGCACAGAGACCTCAGCTGATGGCACGTCGGAGACATCAGAGGCCAGAATGCACAGGGGCGGGGTTACACAGAGCTGCAGAAAGGAAGTGAACAAAAGTCCTGTTGACTATAGTCAGCGAAAACGACTTCAAAAAGGGAGTTGAGGACACTTTCTGGTACATCAGCGTAGAATGCGTAGCCAAGAGGCATAGCCAATGGGCCAGGCAAAGGGAATGTCGCAGCTGAGCTGAATGGCTGCCAGGGACACACCTACAGGAAGAAAGGAGCAGCCTGAAAACACACCCGTGAATAAACAGAAGGAGCGAAACGCCTTGTGTTTGTAGTTTGTTCATTTCTCCTACCTGATTTTTAATAATCCGAAAAGAGAAATACTTTCAAATCTGTGTTGATGGTCATATGGCAGAAAAAGACACCGTGCTTACATCATGCGGGAACCAGAGGGGAGGGGAGACCCTTGTGTACCCCTGGAATGGAGGCTGGTGTCGATCCCAACTAGACTCATAAAGAGGGATTGTAATCCCCAGGGAAACAACCAGTAAAAATAAGAGCAAATAGTAAAAAAGAAAAAGCAACAAGTGATTGAAAATGGTGCCCTGCGAATCATGTTCTTCACATAAATAATGCAATAATGGAAGTAAAAAGAGAAAAAATATAGAAAGCAAACAGAAAATGGCAGGTGTAAAATCTGGTTTTCTAGTAATTATAGCAATTGCAACTGGATGAATGATTTGAACACTTCAGTGAAAAGGTGGATAATGGGAAAATGCACAAAAATACACAATCTATTATATCTATTATATGTAATGGACATAATCTATTATTTATACATATAAATAATACAGCTATATTAGTTGGGAACTACATATATATTAGTTGGAGACCAGCTTTCGATAATGGCAAAGACAAGTACCCAGAAGCAAAGGAAACTGATCGGGAGTAAATTGCATTCTTTGATGAAAATCATTTGGAATTGGATTTGGGTTGTAAAATCGTGAAAAGATACTAAAAACACTTTATTGTACACTTTGAAAGGGCAGCTTTTATAGCATGGATTTTATCTCAGTCAAAAAGAAAGCGATCTATACTTGACATTCAAAAAATGTAATCAAGCGGTTATTAAAATTCAGACTTTAGAATCTCTGGTTTCAAAAATTGGTATAACACTGGCAATCAAATATTCATAGGATTATAAATATAAATCAAACTTTAAAAATCGTTGAATTAGATGAAAAAAGAACATTTTCATGTGATGTTTTGGAGGAGTCAATTATTAAAAAGGAAGATAATTCTAAAGCTTTCCTTGTAATTGAAGATGTAGGCGAGGAATGGCTAAGAGGCATCGTGGATTCATGATTCACGAGTCACAGGTTACAGGACGAGTTACAGGAACTAGCTGAGGGCATGTGAACACTTGATGCGCACATCCACCTAGAATTACACATAAGCTAACATGGAATTAATCTGAATGAGACATTATTTAAGAAAAAAATGTTCTGGGATAATACTCAGCTCTAGATGAACTGAACTTTATAATTTGAAATAATTGGATCAGAAATGTATATTCTGATGCTGCCATGGCCTATGCATTATCTTTAAGAGTTCCAGTAATAATAGGTAAGACCTGGAAACAACCTAAATGCCCAAAAACAGATGAGTGGATTTTGGGAAGCTTTGGTCCATATACACGATGGAATACTGTTCAGCAATCAAAAAATGAAAAACTAGACACATTCATAGGAACATGGATGGAGCTGGAAGGGAAGATGCTCAGCGAAGTAAGTCAGGAGGCAAAAGAAAAATACCAGATGCTTCCTCCCCTAGGAGGAATATAAGGGAACCAAATAAGGATCAAGGAAAGGAATAAGAACAATAATAATAATAATAATGACAATAAAGACACAAAAACCAAAAATGAAAAGACAAGGACAAATTGGGGACATTTGGTGGGGAGAGGGGAGAGGGAGGGTTGAGGGCAGACGGGAGCACTGGGGACTGAGGTGATGGTGCGCTGGTGGTATGGTGATGGGGGTTACAATTGATGTCAAATATATATAAATAAAAAAATGAAAAAGAAAAGAGTTCCAATAATGATTACAATACTCGCAAACTTTCTCAAAGTTAGGGACTTCCGGTGGTGACTTGCTTTTATTTTGGAGCACTGCTTTCTCGCAGCACCGTTCATGTTTGGGCAGTGTGAGCATCACCGGTAATCCTGTTCTCTGCCCGAAGCTGCTGACGCAGCCTTCAATGACTCGCAAAGACCGCCTCGGCCGCTCGCAGCAAGTAGCCTCCTCCGCCCCCAGACTCACGTGGGTGATGTGCAGAAGGTGTTCTGAGTTTCTACTTGAAAATAGTTCAAAAAGGAAACAGGTAAACGAGAGCCAAGGCGCCCCGTGAGAAGTGCTTCGCCTCGCCCACGTTGCCTCTCAACACTAACAAGTGCCGTCACCTACCTAATTTCTTTAAAGGCTCGTAAAACACAGTGATAAAAGTAGAAACGGGCTGGTGTTTCCATGGCCTTGATCTCGATGACCTTGTAAATGCATGTGCAGAAAGCAAGCCAAAAACATCTTATGATCAATTGAGATAGCCCATTAATAAAATATTTCTAATTACATAAAATTATGACAGGTATTTTTTGAATTTCTATTCATATATCACTCTTACTCTATTACACTGTATAGATAGGGAAATACTTATATTTAAAAGATTTATTTATGTATATAGGAGCTGGGGGACAGGCCAGAGGCGCGGGGGAGGTGAGAGGACCCACCAGAGACAGAGGAGGGACCAGAATAGGCAGATCCACTGAAGCACACTGCTGAGGGGAGCAGCGGGGAGACAGGAGAGGTCTGCTGCACCCTGTGGGTCCCTCCCTGGCCGGGGATCTAAGTAGCACTGCAGCGGCTGCGGAAGCCCCACAGTGCAGTCCCCAACCCCTTGCACCACCAGGGAGGCCCTAAAATACTTCTAGAGAAAAAAAATCTTTACACTTTAACACCTTTCACTATACTTCTGCCTTCCTTCCCAAAGCCCTCCCCGCACCGCGACCCACCTACTTTTTGAACAGAGGACCAATTTTGCCTTGCCTTGGGCCCTGAAAATTATAGAACTGGCCCCGGGCGTGAGCTACACGTCTTAGAAACTGTTCTTAATGAAGCAGGGGCAGTGAGGGTTCTGAGATCAGAGAGCCACGAAAAAGGCCCAAAGGCCAAAAGGCCACAGACCAGAACCAAGGGCTACAGCCATACCACACCACACAGAAGGGGCCTCTGGCCTGGAGCCCAGCAGAGGACAGGGCAGCCAGAGGGCAGGCCGCTGTGTGTGGGCCTCACTGGCACAACCGCAGGAGCCCGCAGGCTCAGGGGCAGCCACAAGGGTCTTGTTTACACACAGGGAAAACAAAGAGCTCGCGGTGTCCACAAGCGGCCGGTTGTCTCCCCAGACAGTGTCAGTGACGGTCACCACCGGTCACCAGGACTGCTGGGCAGCACCGGCTGGTAGCGATGGCCACTCCTGGCCCCGCAGAGGCGGCGTCAGAGACACCCACGCCAACAGCTCTGGCGAGCCGCTGGGCTGTAAAGCAACAGCTCCTGGAGACGCCAGGTCCAGGGGCCTCAGTGCTCCTTTCAGGCAACCTCAGAGACAGGCCCGAGGCCCCGTCTCTGCAGAGTCCTTTAGCTCTTCCTCCCTCCTTGGAGGGCAGCTGCTGGATGCTTCCTTTCTTCTTTCTTCGGAGGCTTCTCCTCCTTTCTTCTTCCCCCAGAGGCTGGACTCATCTCCTTTTGTTCGGGGCCTGACACTGTCTCCTCTTCTTCGGGGGCTCTAGTCTTCTCCCAGGGCTCTCCCATCGCCCTCCAATCCTGGCTTACATCTTCTGTCAGGTTGCCCCGTCCACGAGTCTGATTGGACCATTTTTCAATCCTGTGGCTGAGTGGACCATTTGGCACCAATCATCTCATAGCTCACACCTGATTGGTCCATTCCACAATCCAGGTAGTTCACTGCTACATAAAAGGTCTCTGAGGAGCAACTGCCACAAGTGACTGGGGGTGGAGCGGCAGGGTGAGAGACGCCACTGCTCGGCGGCTCCACCTGCAGGGCTGGGCTCTGACGACGTTAACATCACGGGGCTCCCTTTTAAAAGATGTATTTTTGAAGAAATAAAAATGCCGTTAATGTCTAGATGCACTCCTTTTCTCTGCTCTGGCCAGGAGCTGCAGGGGCCGTGGCTGACCGCTGGTGGTGATGGGAGGACGGCTGGGCAGAGGCCCAGAGGGACTCGCCAGCAGGATGCTGCAGCCGCACCTAGGGAGGTCCGTGACGATCGCTGTGTTCTCTGGCTGGCAGGGTCCGAGGGACACTCCAGGCGTGGGGTGCTGAGGCCAGGAAGGCCAGCACTCCTGGGGTGTATCCGCCTACACTGCGTGGTGGAGTAGAAAGGTCCTGGGCTGTCCCCCTGCATCTCCTCCCCCCACCACGACAAGCCCAGACTACTGAGGCAGAGACTCACTTTGAGGCAGAACCGAGGACAAGCAGGTGAGCAGCTCCATGGCAGCACGTGACCTTGTCCATGGGAAAGGCTGAGAAAGCAGAAGAAAACCCCTAAGCAGTGTGACAGACAGTCGGAAGAGGTGAGGTGACATAAACATGAGGCCTCTCCCTGGGAAGGGAGGAGCTTGCACTGCAGAGGCGAGTGCCCATAGCTGCATATGTATATAGGTGCACGATGGAATATTATTTAGCTATGAAGAAGGTGTAATTTTGCCATTTGTAGCAACATGGTTGGCCTAAGAGGACATTGTGCTAAGTGGAATGAATCAATTGGAAAAAGATAAATACTGTGTGACTTTACTGGTATGTGGAAGACAAGAAAGAAAATAAGCAAAACAAAGCAAAAAAAATAGTCTTAGATAAAAGGTCAAAATGGCGGTGACTGGAAGGGAAAGGGAATCAACTATATGGTGCTGAACACAACCTAGACTTTGGGTGACAATCTTAGAGTTGTATATGCAGGTACCCTGTACCTGAAACCTTTGTAATGTTTTAAAGCGATGCTTCACCAGTAAAAATTTAAGATACCAAAATATCATGGGGAAAAAAGGGCAAATGTATCCTGAAATATTAAATCGCTCCAAATGACAAGGCAGCGCCTTCTGTCTGTCACTGTCTGCTCACTGTCTCTCGTTTGGGAACCTTATACAGGGCAGACCACACCCCATTCCCAGGACACAGATTCGTTGCATTCAGTCTAGTCTGAGAAATAGACTGAGTCCATTTTGGCAGTACAAAAAATATTACTTGGAAATTTCAGGATGAAGAAACTGATTAAGAAAAACAAACCTCCCTCATCGTCAACAGGACCTTCATGGAGGGCGTCATTCCACGCACTATACTTTGCACAGAGCATCGGGAATATGTCCTGTTGACCTATGACCCAGGACGAGAAGCTGCCCTAGGCACACGGCTTCATGAGTGTCGGCATTGCCAGGCACACGGACTACTTATGCATTCAGCTGTTTCATTCGTCTCTATAAAAATAGTTATTCAATATGGTGCGAGTGCTATTCCAATTGACAAATCTGGTACACATATAAACTGTTATCTATAAAGAAGGGATTAGCCAGATAAGGCAGTAGAATCTTACAAAACTACCGCAACCAGCATGGTAGAGACTTCTACGATTATGACATTTCCTACTCATAAAGATTTTCTTTAGAATATACAGATTGTTCTAATCTTCAAACAGATGAACAAAGAATGCAAATTGGAAAGGCAAACATGAAAAGCCAGATATTCTTCGTCTCAGCATGGCAAATTACTCCATGTTTAAACTCACCATCGACTTGCAATTTGTTATAAAGTTCTCTTCCTTTCCTCTTCTCTCTAATAAGATACAACTTATTTTTTTTCAATAAATTTGATGCATTTGAAGAAATATCCAGATGGTTTAATTTCTTGAGGAAAGGGTATGTATCCAGGAGAATGTTCACAGCTGCCAGAAAATGAATTTCTCCATGGTGGCGACCACCTGATGTTCATAGCATAAAACCGAAACAAAAAAATAGAGAGGCAAGGAATAAAAAATGAAAAGGTTTACAGAAAAACCAAGATGATCACTATGTTCTCTGAGAGAAAAGTAGGATAATTCAGCTCTAAGATTGAATTACATCATTAGTGCCAAATCAATGCGACAGAGAAAGTGTCCAATAAACCCCTGAATCCAATGGACTGAAGAGAGAGCAATTATGCATTTGCATTTAAAAAAGTACCATTTGCAGTTCTGTTTTTTGATCTTAAATAGTGCCGAGTGCTAGCTTCCCCGTCAGTGGAATCGGAAGATCTTCAAAAAATCAATGCACATTGAAGACATTCATATGAAATTCTAAGTTAAAGCTTTACCAGGCATGATAATTATTTAAGTACATGAATTTTCTACTTAGTAAACAACATTGTTGAGCACTTACTGTGTGCTTGGCATTGAACCTGAAAGGAGAGAAGAACAGAAGTAGACTATCCGCATCCGCGTTGTCCCTACTGGATCCCAGGCCTCGGTCTGTGCCCCAGTGTTGTCCTGGACGCGGGCGGCCCCGCTCCCTGTCCGTGGCTCATTGGGCTCTTCGGTCCTCAAGTTCTCCACATCAGCACCTGTGTCCGGGGCTGACGTCCTTGTTTTCTGAACCAAGACGATCTTTCTATGTCTCTGTCTTTCTCTCTCTTCTCTCTTTCTGTCAGTCAGTCTTTAAACCACCATTTATTGTAAGCCAGATAGGAACACATTTCTCCATTCAGTGCTTCACTGGAAATACTGCACAGTGCTTAGTGTGTGCCAGTCAAATTCTCAGAACACTTGCTTCCCAGCGCGCCGTATGGTTGGTATGCTATCGTTGCCAGTCCACGTCTTGCTTTGGAGTAACTAGAGGCGCAGGGGCAGAGAGCGCCAGCCCCAAGTTCTTCAGGTGGTGAATGGCTGCGGGCTGGGCCACGACCCAGGCTCTTTGACTGCAGAGCGCACAGTCTTATTCGGTGTGTGCTGTGTTTCGTGCGCCATCTCCTTTGCCTGTGCAAAGATATTGTAAACAAAGACGTACAACCCTATCCCAACAAGTGAGAAGAAATGAGTCTCAAAATGATGCACGCTGACAAATTAACCTAGGAGTGTTTTGTAGATGCTGGCAGACAGTATGAGACTCTTAGGTCAGAGAAAAATAACTGTTATTCACAGTAGTAACAGTAGTCAGAATCTGTGTGTGTGTGTGTGTGTGTGCGTGTACCAGTTCTCCAAGTCCCAGTTCTAACAGAGTGAAATGAAATGAAGGGGAGCCGACTCTTCACATGGGTGTATTCGAGGAAGGGAACTTAGGGGAAGTGAATCGTTCAAAATAGGGAGTAAGCAGGCCTGTACTTTGCCCCCAAGAAGACATCGTCTCTGTCTTTCAAAGTTGCTCACTCTACAAACATCCTTGAAAAGACAGTTCAGAACACAGAAGGCACTGACTTTATTCATAACCCATACAGGAATGTGAAATGGTAATTTATTCTCAAGTCACAAAGCTAATGAGTAGAGGGATTAAACTTTGAACTCAGATTACCTAACTCTTTTATTTTTATCCAGTGGTTTAAAACCTTTGGCTCATCTTCTCCAGAGAGGAGTTTTTCCATAACAAAATGGAATCCAAAATATTTTATAGTTGCTTTACAGTTTACTGTTATAAATGATGAATAAATAAGTCTGATTTATTAATTAACTTACAGCAGTTCATGGGATCCTATGCCATCAAGTAGTTCAAAACATTTAATATGCTAAGTCAGGATAACTCAGCTATTTCCATATTTAAAATTGGACTTTGGGATAAATAATCAAGTGCAAGGTTCTTGTCCCACAAGTCTTCACTCCTGCTATGACGTCGTAAGTGGCCAGCGGGTCTATCACCGTCCTCACTTTGGGAAGGTAAGAGTTTATGCATAGGCCATCCTTTCCATTCACTTCAGTGAGAGGATTCCCAACCACCCCCGGGGGCACCATAAACTGGCAGTCGGCTCTTGCTCAGCCTTCCTTTGGGGGGGGGGGGGGGTCTGCTTTGCTGTCCATGGTTCTGACCNTTCCTTGGGGGGGGGGGGGGGGTCTGCTTTGCTGTCCATGGTTCTGACCTAACCCAGCTAAGATGGATTTCAATTACCAGTACTTTTGTTACCGGGTTGCAGCGGCAGGAGGAGTAGTCTCTGGCTCCCCTGCAAGTTAGTGCGGCAGTCCAGCCTCAGAGACCTTTTATGTAGCAGTGTGCTGCCTGGATGTGGAATGGACCAATCGGGTGTGAGCCTTGGGTTGATTGGCACCAGGACTC
>JAGFMF010012193.1:1950461-2171766 GCA_019455555.1 Galemys pyrenaicus
GAAGGAAGGAAGGAAGGAAGGAAGGAAGGAAGGAAGGAAGGAAGGAAGGAAGGAAGGAAAGAAGGAAGGAAGGAAGGAAGGAAGGAAGGAAGGAAGGAACTGACCCTAATTCTTCCCTTTTACGGGGTTTGGAGGAGAAGAGACAGCTCCACAAAACAGACGTGGGCCAGCCACATGATACTCTCAGATTTTGGAGTGGTCACGTCTCAAAGATGTACAGCAAGGTGCTTGTCGTGAGCGCGGAAAGAGAGACATGAAGCTGGAATGGCAGAAACGGTTCACTACAAACCCACACGTTGTCCACCCAGTGGCCAGCCGCTGTCCAGTCGCTGTCCACCTCTGGTGCTGTTCCCTTCGGGACACGCAGGAGAGAGTCAACCAGCAGCAGTGCTGCTTATAATATATTGCAGAATGAAGCCGTGCTCTTAAGTGAAATCAGTTCCAAGGCAGCAACGACTTTATGCTTTTAAACAACTGTAGGTACAAGAGGAGCGTCTCTCGGTCACTTGCTGATGAAACCCACTTTCAGTGACACAGGCTGCAGCCACACAAAGTGCCCGTCAGGCGCGGCCACCCGGGGGCCACACGGGGAGCTGCAGGAGAAGCCACAGGCAGCAGGAACGGTGAATCTGACTGTAGCTGAAACCCGCTGATATCCAGAATATTAAAAGGGATTTCTATGGATCAGAAAGTAAAAGCTAGTCACCCAGTTGAGAAAAGGGCAAATAGCACGCACGCATCTCACAGGAGAAAAACAAATAAGAATGAAAACGTGGCTATTTGTTCAGCCTTTTTAGGCATCAGGGAGAGGCGGACGGGAAGCGCAAGGAGACACTTGCCTCAGCCTGGGCACTGTCTCTTTCTGCAGAAGCACCTGGCCACCTTCGGCGTTGGGTCCAGCGTATGAGGTCGCGCCGTCGATGCTCTACCGACGTTTTCTCGGGGTCACGGCTCCAGTGGGCAGTGCTGATGCCCTGGCCTCTACCTGGTTGTGCAGCGTGTCTCTCTAATTTAATGTGCTATTGTAAGTGATTGATGGAGTATTAACGTGTATTTTTAAAAATCCTTCACTAAAAACTAATGCAGTGACCTTAACGTGTTCATAGCTGCTACAGGCGACTCTTTCCAATGCTCCTCCTGCTGCTCCACGCCCATTCCTCCGGCATCAGCCGGCCACAGCTGCCCTGAGCGACACCTGCCGGCCTCCCGCCTCAGGCTCCAGGTGCTGCACCTGAGACCCGCAGGTCTGCGATCCGCAGGGCCGCCCAGGTCTGCATGCTTCAGCATGTTGGGGCACAGAGCCCAGAGCACCCTCTTCTGAGCAGTGGCTGTGTCACGGTGGCGTCACACGCCCTCCGCAGCCCCTCAGCCCGCAGCTCACACTCTGCCAGTCTCCTGCTCCTTTCTCCCCCCACCTCTCGGGGCTCCCCGCTCTCTCTGTCTGCCTTGTCCTGACAGACACGCAGCGCCACAGTTTGAGAGGCCCCTCGGGGGCAGGCCCACCAAGTGACTCTTTGGAGGAGCTCGCGCTACCGTGAAATGGCCGGTAACAGCCCTCCTGCCACACGCACATGAGTGGTGCGCGTCACGGCGCACGTACGTGTTCTCAACTGTCAGGAAAGACAGCAGTGTGTGTGTGTGTGTGTGTGTGCGGGCGCACGCAGCCTTTTGAAAATTATCCTTCTTTTTTTGAAAAAAAAAAAAAAAAAAAAAATCTCCTCGAGGACAGGCCTGTGGCTGGCTGTCACCTCCACCTTGACGACCGTTTTCTGCAGCCACTAAATTTCAGCCACTGAGCTGCTAAGCTGCTGGGGCCCCCAGACACTGCTCTTATTAACAAACTAACACAAGCAGCACTCGAGGAGGAGGAGGAGGAGGAGGAGGAGGAGGAGGAGGAGGAGGAGTGGGTGGGTGGCTTGACAGCGGGAATCTTCTCTCCTCCGTCTTTTTTCTATGAGGCATATTTTGAAGAGAAGATTTCACTCTTCTAAAATGTTAATCTCACATCTTCCCCTCCTACTCAGGGAATCGAAGTTATTAATAAAATGTTCAGGGATAAAGAAATAGGTGCTGCAAATGAGATGCACTGTTATATCCGAGCAGAAGACGGGAAGCAACTGCCACATGGCCTTGCTTTGCAAGACAAAGTGAGCAGGAGTTCCGAGAAATGTGGAGGAGCTAGCAAAGAAAGAAAATAAACAGAACGAAGCTGTGTGCAAATTAATGGGATACATTCTAAATGCTTGAATTTAAAATGCAAACTGTGATTTTTTTCACTAGATTAAACAGAATGGGAGTGAAAGGAAACAGAGGAGTTTGGTCCAGTAAATGGAGTTAGGGATGCTGCTGAGTATGTCAGGGAGGGAGCTGGCGATGGTGCTACTTCCCAGGTGCCTTGTACACACGGATTTCTTCCTAAATCTCAAAAATCCACCCAGAGAGATTATTCCGAGGCAGGAAATTGATATTTAGGGAATTAAATCAATTTCCCAAGGTCGAAGGGTCCCTAAATGTCAGAATCAAGAGTCAAAGTAAACATTTTATAGTGTAATTACATCACACTGGCTTATACATTTTGTGGCCGACAGGCATTTGAGCTATGTCTACTTCTTTGTCATTGTTAGTGTGATCTGTGTGCCTATGAACACCGCGAGCATCTAGAGTCCTTCTTTTGGGAATATGCCATAAAAGTGCAAATGTGTTGAGATGCTATTGGATGTCAGCGTAGCAGAGAGAGTTTGACCGTGATCCAGCGCAGTCACAACATCCATATCCCCGCCCACAGTCACCGCTGGGTGGCCCAGTTCTGCACATTCTGGACAATGTTGGCCCTTTCTGTGTTCTCCTATTTAAACATTTGGTTTATCTCAAATTGTTTTCTCACATGGTTTTTATTTTCATTATCATACTGACAATTTGTATTGGCCATTTGATATTCCCTTTATGAAGTGTGTTGAAGTTGGCTACCTTTTCCTTGTCATATGATGCCTCAAAGTCTATGTACTCTGAATATAAGGTCTTTGTTGGATACATGTAGGCAATGATCTGCTCGCACTGTGTGTCTTGGCATTTTACTTTGTTAAGGATGATTTTTGATGTATAAAAATTCTTAATTTCCAAGTAGTCTGTTATTCATGTTTTTCTTTTTGTGCTACAATATTTGTGTCCCATTTAAGAAAAGAACTGTCTATCCTATATCAATGTACTACCTTCCCAAAAGAATGTTCTAGAAAGTCTAGTGCTTTCCTTTTCACATTTAGATGTGTGATCATTTTTGGAATTGATTTTGGTGCATGGTGTGAGGTAGGGATTTAGATTAATTTTCCCCATTCGACTATACAAGGATCCCAAAAAAGCTTCTTGGAAAGCCGTAGGGGGAGGGTAGAAAGCAGCGTGTGCACTGTGGTGGAGACTGCGGGTGCCTGGGTGGTGGACGTGGCATGTAACACACATCTGAAGACAAGTGAACCTGTACCTCCGAACCATACACAGTGCTGTCAACCAATATTATGTCAACAAGATGTTTTTAAAAAGCCATAACTTCCACACTTCACTCTAGTTTTACCTTTTTCAAAATTAAAGAGTATGAACTATTTCTGATTCTCCTCTAATATTGTACTTGCTGTTCATCATTACATCAGTAAAATATCTTACTAGAGGTTGTCTTGCTATCTGATAGCAGATACCTCTCCAAATGTGTCTGTTATGTTATTGGTGAGATGATATTGAATGCTATTTTCATGGATACAGTTTAACCATGATGCAAGTTAGTTACAGTATGTGCTAAATGTACAGCATTCTCTAAAACAATTTGAGTCCACAAAAAATAATTCCATGATTACTAAGCCTGTGTAAATTCTGAGAATTAGTCTTACAGTCTTCTAGCAATTTCCGCTGGAAGTTACTCTTTTCCAGCTCTGGGATTTCTCCCTGCACAAGCACAGGTTGACCTTCAAACAAAAGCTCAATTGGGTCTTGATACAGCTTTCTAGAAAGTTTCTTTTGCATGCCTCCTTCCTTTCTGAAATTTGCTGCGTAAGCTCCATACTCCATCGTTTCTTCAAATTCTAAATTCTCTCTCATCACATTTGTAAAACTGCCAGGTTCTCTTTTGGTGCTCCCGTCCCTCGCCGACATTTTGAAGCTGGCTCCTGGTGCACCGCTTGGGCGGTGTTTGGGTTTATCTTATTTGCTTCTTCTCTCCCAGGGACCACGCAGAGTTCAATGGCTTTTAATATCTGGAAATGTCGTTTCTATATTTTTCCTAGTTTCCAGAGGTCAGTGATGGGAGGTAAATTCTGGATCATCTTACTATTCTCGGCCAAAAAGCAGAACTCTGAATGTATTGATTTTGGATAGGAACAATTTATAACATTTACTGCTTGTTATCTAATCTGCTTACCTTGAAACTCCTGTTCTCAAAGGGCGCATGTCAGGAGCACACAGTCACTTCCCCTGTCCCTCGGCAGAGTGCTGCTGAGCAGAGGGCTGACACGCACAGGGCTGAAGCGAGATGCCAGCGGCGCCCAGGCAGCACCAGTCTGAGAGAGCCCCTCTTGGTGGTTGTGCGACTCGTAAGAATTGTGCCAGTTCTTAGTTGCCTGGAGATAAAAGAGAATTTTTCCTATTATATAAGCAGTTTCAAATAAATGTGGTCTTTCAATTGGGACTAGCAAAATAGGTAGATTAAGCTGTAATTATTAAGCCTGGAAACTATGTTAGATATAAACCCACATCTCTAGCAGAAATACAAAATAATTCTACAATGTGTATTGCAGGTTAAATTATGAGTTCTCCAAATTAGAATCACACTAGATATTGAAGCTGGTTCTTCACTTTCCTTGTATGTACTCAGTGAGCTTTTGCATTTATAATAAACTTAAAGATCAAGTAATCGTGGAGCTATTGGCTTTTTTTAAAAAGTCCATAAATTCAGAATCATTCTTTTTAAAAAAGATTTATTTATGCACACAAGAGCTGGGATGCAGGTCAGAGGTGTGGGGGGGGGGGATGAGAGGATTCCCCAGAGACAGAATGGGGAGCAGAACAGGCAGATGGACTGAAATACACTGCTGAGGAGAGCAGTGGGGAGATGGGAGAGGTCTGCTGTGCTATGTGGGTCCCCTCCCTGGCTGGGGATCGAACTCGTGCTGCATTGGGTGCGGATGATTCATAATGCTGCGACTTAACCCTTTGTACCACCAGGGAGGCCCAAATTCAGACTCATTCTTAAAAAATATATATTTTTACTTTTTTTTTCAATGAATATAATCATTATCCTTACAGAAACTCAGATTGCACCCATGAGAACAGATTGCACCCATGAGAAAGATTTCTTTGTTGTGAGGTGCTAGTTAAGCTCACACTGAAGCCGAGGTGCAAGGGGTATGTTGCTTTAAAGCACAGGTGTGTACTTAAAAACTGTCTGTGCTGAAACAAGACCGACCTGTCTCTTGATGCCTTTTGCCCTGCAGCACGAGCACACTGGTCCTGGTGTCGGAGACCTCTGCACTTTACAGTCACAGAGCACCTCCGGGGTCTGCAGGCGACCACTCACGCATGTGTGGCAGGAGCGCAGTGCTCCCCTGAGATACGAGCAAGGCGAGCTGATGTCCCTGTGAACGCAGAGTGAGGACGAGGCTCTTCCAGATCTGCGCGTCTTTGCTGTTTCACTCTGATCTCACTCTCCAGTTGACAGTATGTCTAAGCACACACAGAGACAGTATAATAAGCACCTAATTAAACTGCCAGCAAAGAGCTACAGGGTTCGAGCCCCGTGAGCAGACGTGATTTCAGCATCTTTTAGATTTTTATGATCGTTTGGGGAATTGTATTTGTCACCTTTAAATACAGAGGACGTGATCGTCCGGAGACTGTCAGACGAGAGACTTGACTCAGCGATGTGACAAAGGCACCATCCGTGTTTCTCATGTTTCCGTGGCTCTCATTCTCTGGCTACTGTCCACGTGGCCGTGGCCCTGATTTGGACACGCACTCATATAGGCACATGCCCACACACGTGCACACGTGCAGCCCCCCAATCCGGGAGCCGTCAGCGGGCAGAGGTACCGGCGGAACCTGCGTTTAACACGGAAGCTCGCGGCCCAAAACCCGCTCTGCGGAAGCACTAATGCGCCTGCCGTTTGCCAAGGGAAATGCTTTTGTGAGCCTCATTAATTTAATTGGTCCCTGTCATCTAGTTAAAAGGGAGAAAAGAAGAGCATTTTCTGACAAAACCAAAGATGGTTAGAAACCCCATTAGAATGTGCAGCACTTGAGAGATCCTCGAGTTACGAAGGAAATTGAATTCGGCCCTGGCTGCCGGCCCCACCACAGTGAATCATAAAATGTCTAAGCAGAGCAGAGCTGGCACTCTAAAGCAATAAGTGCTTGCGCTAATTAACCTCTCCCTTTTAATTGCAGGTGAGTGCGGTTTATCTCTTGAGCTGGAGCTGCAGCTCCTACCCACCCGCCTGCTCCCTGAAGCCAGAGTGCCTCTCCCGAGCCCCCGAGGCTGGTCGCTCTGCAGCTGGGCTGTGCAAAGTCAGACGTTTCCTTCTCACTCGCTGCCTTTTCTCCCTGGGGCAGACGGCTCTCCCCACCTTGACGCCCGACTGGGCATGCACCCACCAGCTCCTTCCTCTCAGCTCCCAGCAGCGGTTGCTGCACTTGGGGCGGTCATGCTGCCTCTGCTCAGAGCCTCAGGGCCCGCCCAGGGCGTGGAGACCCGCCCGCCTCTCCTCTGCCCGCGGCATCCTCCGAGGTGCCTCCGAGGTGCGCCCGCAGGCCTGTCCTGCTGCGCTTTGGCACCGTGGTCGCCCCAGTCAACAGGACAATCGCTGCCGCTGCCTCGGCTCGGCCAGTGCACCCTGCCGAACCCCAACCGGCTGTGCTTGTGGCGCCCCAAAGCTAAAATGCTGTCTGCATTTTTAAAAAGGTTAAAAATAGCCAAAGAAGAGCAGTTAATGACACACGAAAATAATAAAAATTCACATCTCCACGTGTGTGGGGCGTTCCTGAGACACAGCCAGGCCCTTTGCTCGGGCACTCTCGGGGGTGCGATGGAGGCCCAAGTCCTCGCCAGGGAGACTGCCTGGGTCCCCCAGGCCCTGCAGGGCTGCCCCAGCCTCTGAGACGGCCGCCCCTCCTGGAGAGCTGCAGGTCTCAGCGGCTCGAGCGGGCTGCTCCGCAACGGAGCAGCTGAGATGGAACGGGGTGGGGCTGGGGAGGGGGTTGGGGACAGCGTGGGCCACAGGACGGCCGGGCTCCTTCCGCCCCTCGCAGACGCTCCCTCGGGAGTTATTTCCAGCGGCCAGGACTGTGCAGGCCCGATGCACGCGTCTTGCCTGTTGGGTCCCTCGCCCCGTGCTTTGGTTTCTCCGCTCACGCGATGCCGTCTGAAGTCAGCGGCGTCTCTCTCTTGCTCCCAGTTCCAGCTGTGTGCGCGGCCGCGCGTGGACAGCAGCCTCCCAGACGCCCGGTCCGGCCAGTGCTGAGCTCGTTGCTACATCGCAAGGAGTCAGCCTCGGTTACTGCCTCAGCCTGCCAGCGCTCAGGTCTCTCCCTCAGATGCCTCCTCCCCCGCCCACAGCAAGCCCGCACCTTCGTCTCTGCAAGCCCCGAACCCACCCCTCGGGGAGCCCAGCACAGCTCAGCGGCGACCTTGAACTTGCTGGTGCACAACCTGGTCCCTGATTCTATTTAACCAAAGCTTCCTTCGACTTTCTAAAGCGAAAGATCTGCAACAAAATTAGATTTTCTTTTGGTGAACGCCCCCACCTGGGGGTGTCGCCTCCCTGGGCCGCAGGCGGCACTTCCAGGGACTTCCCGCTGACCTGCTCCACGCCTCCGCTGCGCCACTGATGCGCTGTATTTGGAGGGAGAACGCCACTGTCTTTCCTAGACTGCTGCCTGCAAGTGCTGCCGTGGCTTTGACAGGGGTATCCACTGAAAATACACCTGTGTGGACTATTATCAAGGTGTTTTAGTGCAGCAATTGGTCTCTGCATTGAAAACCACACTTTCCCAGAGACTGACTGCTATTTCCTCCTCTTGTTTGCAATCAAAATTCTGTTTAGTCATTCAAGTTCCCCTTTGTTGATTAGCAGTGGACTTGCAAACTTGTCTTGAATTATTTAAATGGATTTTCTCTTTTTGCCATGAAAACCCACCAATGCTAGAAAAGTTCAGTCCAACTTCAAAGGACTCCGCTGTCTGCAGAGGTGAGTCCGTGTCTGCTGGCCCAGTGCCCCTCTTCCCTGCAGGGGCCGGCACCTGCGCCTTGCTGGTGCTCAGCTCTTGAGTGACTGCTCTAAAAAAAAAAAAAAAATATTTACTTTATCTATGCACACAAAAACTGGGGTGCAGACCAGAGGTGTGGGGTGAAAGGACTCACGAGAGAGAGAACAGAGAAGAACAGGCAGATCCACTGAAATACACAGCTGAGGGAGCAGTGGAGATAGGGGAGGTCTGCTGCACCATGTGGGTCAGCTCCCTGGCCAGGGCTTGAACTCGCGCTGCAGTGGCTGCGGATGCTTCACAGTGTGGCACTCAACCCCCTGCGCCATCAAGGAGGCCCTAGACATGTCTTTTATTAAAGGTCAACTTGCCATACGTGTCTCAAGTCATTTTTTTGTGAGACTGTTTTTGCCTGTTGGTTTGTGTGATACTCTATTAACGGGGTTCAGAAATTCCCTAGCTGTCTTGGGGTTATTTTTTCTGCATTATTCTGCCACCCGGGTCCTCTCTTCTCTAAGATTTGTCTATATTCCAGAAGCTTCCTCCACTGCATTTTGTATGAATGCTATGTGCCCTTTATGGATCTCTCTCTGTAGCATTCAATTACTGTACTGAAAATCGTTTTATATTTATAGTCATTATCATTTCCTATCTGTGACTTCTGGCTTGACCATATTCTCAGCCTGTCTGAGATCATTTCTTCCTCATTCTCAGCAGTGCTCACCTCCACAATGATCCCAGAGATACCTTCACCATTATTTCCTCATTTATCTTGGTTGACTTTTTATCCCCGTATCGTCCTCTCTGGAGTTAATTTTTTATGATGAACATGATGCTTTTAATAATTATCTAAGAAATCTACTGTGTGATCTTACACTCTTTCCTCTGCTGTTTTTTTCATGATATAACGTTCACTTTTGGTCTTTTGTCAGATGACCTTCTCATAACAATGGCATTTTTCTTATTCGGTTACACTAGAATCCATTGGCTTTATGCACCTTTTTGAAAGATGCTTTGCCCACGGTAGCTCTCAACATTGTGTGATGATTGTCTTCAAGTTTTCAGTTTATACAGTTATGAAGAGCTTCTGAAAATAACTAGCTTGTCCCATCCAGCGCCAGAGCACGCAGACACCAATTTCATCCAAAAGCGTTAAATATAGCAAAGCGGTTGCGCTCACAGTGATGGATGTAACTTTCCCAAGTTTGGAATTTCACACAAAGGCTCACATTTTACCATTAGTCACAGATGCTGTCTGTTATCTTCTGGCATGTCACAGGCTCACTTATCTCATTTTCTGAGAAAATGTCTAACAAACACTTGTGTCAAAATAATCACAGCCTGTCGGTCAGTCTTTCAAGTAAAAACGATGTTAAATGAAAAAGCCAAGTTTTCAGGTGGAACTGCGACACGGGAGCCTTCCCAGACACCCCGCCACCCTCTGGGGCCCCATGTGCACGCCCCAGCCCCCAGGCACAGTCCAGGGGACACATGCGGTTCACAGCCGAGCGTTCATAAAATTAGTAAGTGTTACAGATCCCACGTGCAAGAGCGAAATTGTCTTCTCCTCCCCTGCGGCTGGCAGGAACGCGCCAGCTGCCAGCCCGCCCTGGTGCCACCGCTGAGGCTCGCGCTGCGCCTCCAGCCAGCCCCCAAACTGCTTTGCAGCATCAGAGCACGTGTCAACACAGCAAGAAGGCAACGAGCGTTCTGATATTACTGCAAAGACAGTACTGACTGTGTCTGCCATTGGGAAGGTCTCAGGGCTCTGGGAACCTTATTGAGAACGTTGCATCAGCAAAGCTGTGGAAGAAATTAATCAAGCTGCTATCAGTGGTTGCCTCATAGTGGTAGTCTCGGTAGTTTTTTTTTTTTTTAAGATTTATTTATTTATCCTGTCCTGGGATACAGGACAGAAAGGGGGGGGGGCATGAGAGGATTCCTCAGAGACAGAGTGGGGAGCAGAACAGGCTGATCTACGGAAATCCACTGCTGAGGGGAGCAGCGGGGAGACAGGAGAGGTCTGCTGCACCCTGTGGGTCCCTCCCTGGCCGGGGATCGACCTTGTGCCACAGTGGCTGCAGATGCTTCACAGTGCTGAGACTCAACCCCTTGTGCCACCAGGGAGAGCCCTCATATACTTTTTTAACAAATTATTTTAAAAGCCCAACAGAGAGAAATAACAAGTAAAATAGTCATCATCATAGTCACCTGCAACAATTTGACCTAGTCAAAACAAAATTATATCCTAGCTATTCTAATACCTGCCTTAAGGTGTTCTTTATTTTAAATATAATTACCCATTAGCATATAAATGATTAGAAAACAGGGAAGAAATTTATGATTATGCTTTCCAGACATGTATTTTGCAACTTTGGATAAATGCTTCATTGATTCATAGAATATAAAATTAAACAAATGACCATATTTTTTGCAAAATCAAAAAGGTAATTTGAGTCCTTAGAGTCATTAGGACATAAGTAAATGTGCAGTTGAAATCTCTATTTTATCCTGTTACATGTCTGGAAAGTTACTTGATCCTTTGGGAAGCCACATAGATCAGCCCATGACTTCTGCCAAAGCGTGCAGTAAGTGTGAAAACACGCAAGTCCCTTGAGAGTGCAGTTGTATGTCATCATTCACGTCAGTTTCAATTTTAATGATTTCCCTAAACTACATAGAATAGTTGAATGGAATGATTTAATCAGAACACTATTTCCTATTTTCTCATTTCTACAGACTAAATCGGGAACACAAGAACCCACATTGTATGGAGATCCTTTCATGTCCGGGGTAGCCGGCAGTGTTATGTTGAACTTACTTGGCTTGAAGAAACCTGGTTCCTATCTGTTCTGCATAGACTGATTAAATTTTAATTGCATCTACCATATTCCTTATAGATTTTGCTCAGCATAATTAAACCAATTAAACTTATAACACACTTATTCACAGAAGGTGCCAAGAAAAAAAGAATTAAGGAAAACTTATTTTTCTCTCACTTGATAGCATCTTGAGCTTTTTTAGGACTAAATTATACACCATTGCAATTAATTGAGTGCAATTAAAAAGTAAAGAGATGCTGTCACTGTTTGGTCAGTGAAGAGGGAGACAGAAGATGCTCAGGCACGTGAACAGAAAGACAATTAATGGGGTAACTACACATTTGTCTCAACAGATACTCATCAGACCTGTTGCTCCAGGGAGAAAGGTTTGGACACAGTGAGTTTTCAAACACTAATGGAAGAGTCTAATAATATAAATACGTGAACTATAAAAAGGTCTCTGCTGCACGGGGGTTAGCAATTTTTTCTTAAAGGATCACGTGGTTCTTACTGCAAGTATCCAACTTTAATCATGAAAATGTTAAGGCAGTTTCCCATGGAACTCCACTTACAAAGGTGCCCGCCGCCCGCGGCCTCTGTTGGCTCTGTAGTACATGTTCAGGTCTCAGCCACTAGGTACAGACTGCCGCAGACCACGTCCTTGTCGGAAGGACGCCAGCATGAGGAGTCTGCTTTCTTTTGTCCGGCAGTTGGTCATGAAGAAGCTGATCATTTCCAAGTTACCATACAGTCCAGAAGGCAAAGGTTGGATTTATTTTGGGGGTGTAATAGCAAAGATCACTTTTGTGTTTGGGATTATCTTTGAGTTTATACAAAACAGAGTCTTCTAAAATTTGAAAGAAATGTGACAGGAGTTAATGAATGAATTTTTTCCTTTTTTTGGGTGAAATCCACATAAAGCAAGATCATTCAAAAGGTTTCTGTAGGGCCTCCCTGGTGGCGCAGTGGGTTAAGCAACGCAATATGAGGCAAACCACAGCCACTGCAGCACGAGTTCGATCCCTGCTGCTGGCCGGGGGGGACCCACATGGTGCAGCAGACCTCTCCTGCCTCCCGCTGCTCCTCTCAGCAGTGTACTTCTGTTGATCTGCCTGTTCTGCTCCCTTCTCTCTGTGGTGAATCCTCTCACCCCCACACCTCTGGCCTGTACCCCAGTGCTTGTGTGCATAAATAAATAAATCTTAAAAAAAAAAAAAGTTTTCTGAGCATTAGTCCTACCTCCTTGAACACTATTTCCTGAGCAGCTAGTGAAATGCACGTGAATTAATGATCTGGCCTGTGAGGCTCTGATGTGGGAACCTCTGAAATGGCAGCAGAAACTGACCTGGGCCTCTGATCGCTAAGTGTGGTTTGGGGGAGGGGGCCAAAAGCTAAGACATCACCAGGGAATGCACTTGCCACGCTCAAAGCTAACCCCTCCAGATCTGATTGGGATCTGGGCGAAAATTCTGCCCCCGCAGATTCCCATCTTGAGCGGCCTTCCAGAGGCACACTGAGAAGGGAAAGCTGTCCGCCCTGATCGCAGCCCTGTGCCTGTCCCCGTGATCACTCGCTCATCTCTGAAGGATAACCTGTCCTTCCCGGTGCCTTCACCACCCCAGCTTGTCTCAGCCTTTCTTTCACTCTTCACCATGAAACCTCAGAGTCACTTTCTTCTTGTCAATGAAACGTGGCTTCTAGGGCAATAGGGTCTTCCGCTTTGGAAGGGACAGCGTAGGTTGTGGATAAATAGGGCTTCTGAATTGTTGTCTGTGGACACATCGCTTTTCATGCTAACAGCCCAGTGAAATACTCCCGTATTTGGAGAAGCCCCCATTTAAATGAAAAAACAAACGCGCCAGCCGCTCTGCACATCCATGAAGTTGCAGGAGAACAGCCCCGGAGTCCGGTCCCCACGTCCTGCTCACAGGCCCGTGTCCTCACCCTACCGGCCGCTGCACACAGAGTAGCTGTGCTTTGAATTGCTGCATTTCCTGGCTTGAAAGGAGAACAAAAGTGGCATGAAGAGCAGAGTCCCTTGAGCTTTGAGGACACAAGTGCTCTCGCCAGCCGCTTGAACCCTCCGCTCGTGGCAGAGGACGTCAGCGCCGGCGTGCCTCGGCTCCTTCACGCTTGTTCGCAATTCACCTAACACACTAATTCCCCTAAGAGGCCACCACAGGCCCTGTGGTCACTGCGTCCTCATTCGGGCGCCGTCACTGCACAACCAGGGCTCATGCTAGTGCACAGCCAGCAATGCCCCAGCCAACCTAAGAGAAGCGGAAGCTGCTGACCTCTGAACCACAGCTCCAGCCTGGAGCTCGCCGCAGGCTTCAACACACTCTGGCGCTGGGCTGAGGACGCCGGACAGGGGGCACTGAGCCCTCGAGGGGCCGCAGAGGCCAGCGCCGAAGGCCTTGAGCGGTCCTGATGCCTCCTGGGGCTCACGGATGCAGGAATCGCTTAGGCCTGTCTGATTCCGACGTGCCGGGCAGAGTAGGGCCCGAGGGGACTCCAGGGCACCGGGCGTGAATGCAGGCTGAGGCCAGCCCCGTCGCTGCAGACAGGAACCCCTGTTCCTCCTGGGCACGCGAGGCCAGGCACCTGCCCACGCTCCAAAGGGGGACCCGCCCTGGGACTCCCTCAGGTGACAGCGTTTCACCACTAACCGCCCTCAGGCCTCCGACGCGGGGCTGCCACGAAGAGGTCGCAGAACAAGGATGCGCTGAGTTCAGAGGCAGAGGGACTCACGGACAGAGAGCAGGGGGACACCGGGCCTATGACGGAGCTGGGTGCAGGCCTCCCACAGGGCTGTCCTCCAGACTATCCCCCAAGCCCCCCCTCACGCTCGCCTCGCAAGCCGTCATCGATCCCTGCCTGGGGGCTGCGGGGTACACTCTCCATTGCTCCTGTTTCTCAGAGGGCTCAGGAAATCGGAGTCTGGAAGTGACCGTCCAGCCAGTGGCACAACCCTGGGTTAAAGCCATGACAGTGGGGCCTCCCTGGTGGTGCAGGGGGCTGAGCGCCACACTGTGCAGTGTCTGCAGCCGCTGCAGCGCGAGTTTAAGCCCCGGCCAGGGAGGGACCCCCAGGGCGCAGCAGACTCTCCTGTCTCCCCGCTGCTCCCACAGCAGTAGGTTTCAGTTCATCTGCCTGTTCTGCTCCCTGCTCTGTCTCTGGTGATCCTCTCACCCCCACACTTCTGGCCTGTACCCCGGTTCTTGTGTGCATAAACAAATAAATCTTAGAAGAAATTAAAACCATGACAGTGAACACACAGCCCTTCTCCCTGCCAGTGCCCTCCACTCTCTCCACCAGCCCCACCCCGAGAGCTCTCACCCCTCCCACAGCGCTGGGGGCTGAGTCCCTGCAGGGGCAGACCCCACCGTCACTGGTGAGCAGCGCCCGGGGGCTGCAAGGGGTGCTGAAGGGGGACCTCCTGACCTTGCCTCCCACTGACGACGGCAGGGCCCCAGCAGCCGCTGCGGACAGGGAGGCTCTGCAGAAGCCCGTCCTTCCTCGTGCAGTCTGCTGCCGGCAGGGCGGCGCCTACGGGCGGGCGAGCTGCACCCACACATGCGGCCCACGAGTGCGGGGTCTCCCGCATGATCGGTAGACTTCGGAATCCCGCGGGGCGTGATGGCCCGACTGGGACCAGCCGGGCGAGTGGGAGGAGGGACAGGCGGGGCCCCAGTCTTTGACTTTCTGGACTCGCACCCATCCTCACCTTGGCTTGTGTATCTTCACAAAAACACCCCACGTGGAAGTAGACTACTTTATTTGGTTTCTCTCGGTTACAGAAAAATTATAACTAATCCGTTTGCTAGTCAATTTGCAGGAAATCCCAGCTAATAAAGTCACAGAGTGACCCTTGACCTCTGTAAGGCCCCGAGCATTAATCACAGTCTAATCACTTGCTCTGGTCCTTCTCTCTTCTCGTCAAGATTCACCCAGTTCCATCATCTCTATTGTTTGTGAGGCATGCAAACCAAGTCTGGGATACATAGTTTTTCTACTATTTTGAAACTTATGGGAATCCTGATTAATGTGTGTTGAGCAAGAATTATGCATCTGAGAGGCGGTATTGCCAGTATATTTTTTTTCCTCTAATAAGATTCCCAAAATGATTTTTTATACAAATCTAGTTATGTCTATAGAGTAAATAATGATTTAGAATTTGCATGTAAATCTTTATTCAATAAATCACCTTTGCTGATGGATATCTTCAAGCTGGCATTCTATTTTCTAATGTAAAATTTAAACACTTTACTCTTTTTGTTGTTTCTTAGCGTTATGATTCTTCAGAAAGGCTATTTTGTCAACTGCTCCACCATGGCATATTCTCCTTTATTTCTGGACAAATAAATCAAATTTTATCTGCATTAGTAACCTCACTGAGAATATTTATTAATAAGTAATGGCACAGTATGACTCAATGAACCGAGCTATAACTGATGATTCTCTTAACTGGAGTAAACACAGAAGCACTTGATGAAACGGGAGGTTTGCTGGAAGGAAGCGCCACACGGCAGAATGGGGAAGCCTGAAGATGTTAAATTTTGGAGTGCAACGGCCCATTAATTTATCAGGTGTATCTATGAGCCAGAACTCCTGCCAGGTGCTGAGAATACAATTTTTTTTAAAGATTTATTTATGTATGCATACAAGAACTGGAGTGCAAGCCAGATGCGCAGGGGGTGAGAGGAGTCACCAGACACAGAGTGGGCAGGTGAACAGACAGAGCCACTGAAATCCACTGCCGAGGGGAGCAGTGGGAGACAGGAGAGGTCTGCTGTGCCCTGGGGGTCCCTCCCTGGTGGTGGCTGAACTGGAGCTGCTGTGGCTACAAAAGCCCCAGTGAGATGCTTAACCTGCTGTGTCACCAGGGAGGCCCCAGGGAGACAAATTTAGTAGAGCAGGAGCTCCCAGTGCTGGGAGATGCCCTGGGAGGAGCAGCTTTTCTTTTTCTTTTTTTTAAGGTTTTATTTATTTTATGCATATAGAGCTGGGGTACAGGCCAGAGTCCAGGGAGGTGAGAGGATTCAGCAGAGACAGAGCTGGGACAGAACAGGCTGAAACCCACTGCGGAGGGGAGCAGCAGGCGAGGCAGGAGAGGTCTGCTGCGCCCTGTGGGTCCCTCCCCGGCCAGGGGCAGGGATCGAACAGTTGCTGCAGTAGCTGCGGTTTGCTTCACAGGTGCTGCTTAACCCACTGTGCCACAGGGGTTAGGTGGAGGCCCAGGGAGGAGTTTTTCTCCCCAGGTTTTCCCAGGCTGCTGCTCAGCTGCTGCAGGGAGATCAGCTTGATTCTTTCACTTCTCTCCACATTCTTTTCCTCATTTTTGTCATCATTTTTATCAAGTGGGATTTTTTTGTTTGAAAGAAACACAGGCCATTTTGTTTAATAGCCCATTTTATTTCCACCATTGGCTTATTTTTATAGCTGTTCAAGAATCCTTTCAAAAAATAATTGTCCTTGGATTACAATATGAAAATTTAATTAACCACACTCTATGTTTCGATAGTCCAGTATGGCTTCACGTGAGCAGCAGCGCCTCGCAGGAGAAGACACAGCCCTCTGCTGCTGGTCATCTCGTGGGCCTGACGTCACACATCTTCCTTCCTTCATGCTCTTCACCTGTTCACTGCCACCATTTTTCGTCAGTAACTTACAGCTGCCTGCATTAATAGTTTCTATGCGTCTACACCTCCACGTAGCCACGGGTGAGAACCGCCTCGTCTGAGAATTTGCAGCTCAAATTTCGTGTGGTATTTAAGTTCTTTCTGAGACAGCCAAGCACTTCTCGCTGCAGGCTGAACTTATGCATTCTCTCTGCTTTTGCTAGTTGGAAAAAGCCTTGTCCTTTCTCCTTGACACGAAATTTGCTGAGTGTCCAGTTCCGCATTGGCATTTTTTTTCATTCACTACTTTAGAGATTGATTTTTGGGTTTTATTTTATTCTGGCTTCATGACCTCTGGGATGTCTAAAATCCTCGTCCTTGGTGCTCTGTGAGGAGACGGTCCTGCCCCCGCGCCTGGAGCCGGGGCTCTGCACGCGGCCTCGCCCGCCAGCCTGCCCAGGACAGCCCCGTGCGTGTGTTCAGGAGGAAGCAGAAGTCCCTTTGCACAGCCATGGGGCTTGGAAACCCCGAGCTCTGGCAGGCGTCTGTGAGTCCCCCGCTGCTGCGTCACCTTCTCCCTGTGCCTGACGGAGAGAAGGCGAGGGGGCGCCTGGGTTCTCCATCTTTAAAAAACAATTTTTTTCTTCATGCACACAAGACCTGGGATGCAGGCCAGAGGTGGGGGGTGAGAGGACCCCCCAGAGACAGAGCGGGGAGCAGAACAGACAGATGGACTGAAACACACTGCTGAGGGAGCAGCAGGAGGCAGGAGAGTCTGCTGCGCCCTGTGGGTCCCTCCCTGGCCCGGGTAACTTGATAGTGCTGAGACTTTAACCCCAGTGCCTCCAGGGAGGCCGGGTGGAGTCTCTTGAGGGTGGTGATTCCGCTCATGGAGGCGTCATTCCCATGACATAATCGGCTCCCAAAGATTCACCTCTTGAGACGACCACGTGGGGTTGTGAGGTATGAATGGGGGCAGCACATGAGCTTCTGTCTACAGCACGTGGTTAATGGGGTTAACGGAGCGAACAAAGCTGGCGAGTAAGTGGAGCGTAAGCGAAACTGTCCTGGGAGCTCCCTGGGTGGCCCAGGGCCAGGGACTGTCCAGCAGGAAGGAAGGACAGGTGGGCCAAGAGCTGCTGGCGGGGGTGCTGGCTGTGCTGCCACCCCGAAGAGCAGGGGAGCCCCTGTCCGCAGGGGAGCCCATCCTCACTGGGGCCCCCAACTTGGAGTCAGCGCGGGGACGGTTTGGGTCTGAGCCCAGAGCTGAGGGCCAGGGCCAGCTGTGGGCTACTTCGTGACAGCAGCAACAAGACGAATTCCCCTTGTACTTGACCTTCGTTCCTGAAACTCCCGCCCTGGCTCGTCGTGGTGGGCCTCAGCCGGAGGGTGCCCACAGCCACAGTTTATAAAGCTAATGCCTCACCTAGCAAGGCTGGATGACTGTGAACAGCCACATTTAGGTGATAAAGATCCGAGGGACGTCTAGATTCTCTCTAGGATGTAAAAAGTTACACAGAAAATTGCTTCCACACTGGTAAAAAGAGACAGCCCTATAGTCTACGGATCATTGTTTCAGAAAGATGATTCACAAAGCAACCGCCACATCTTAAGAACGAGCCATCTCCAGTTTCCCTGTACTCCTGTACATAAGGGCATCTGATTAGTCTTTCTCTTTCTGACTTATTTCACTGAGCATCATCCCTCCCAGCTCCACCATGTTGCTGTGAATGGCCCATATTTATCTTTTTGATGACTGAATAATATTCCACTGTGTAGGCAGACCACATTTTCTTGATCCAGTCATCTGCTTTTGGGCATTTAGCTTGTTCCATATTTTAGCTAAATAAAGGGCACAGATTCCCATCCCCCAGACTGTGAGAAATAAATCCCTATGGTGTGAGCTCCCAGTCCATAGGGTTTGTTGGAGGGGCCTGGGCTAGATCATAAGAAGACTGGGCTTTGCTGCAGAAAAGCAGAAGCGCCACCGGCCACCTCCCTCCCAGGGAACCAAAGCTTCCCGCAGGGGAGAACCAGAAAGTAGCACCCACCAGAGCCCCAGCTAGGTTAGTCCTCTGCTTTCCCCAGCATAGGCCTCTCGCCCACACATTCTGTTTCCCTCGTTCATGTTTTGGCTGCATGTGAGCTTTTCCTGGTTTGCTTAGACTGCCTTTTCCCGTCATCTTCCACGGTTTTCCTGTGAAAAGGTGGAAAGTTTCTTTAATAAGTTCTTTTACGTTGTTTCTGCTTGAAGCTACTGATATTCTCCTGTTTGTATAGTAGGTTAAGAGTTGTACATAATGACTGATGGTTCAGTGATTCTCAAAACTGATATCACCAAGCAAACTTTTAATTAATATTCTCTCCCGCACCTTTTGGTACAAAGTATGCTGATTACTAAGCGGACCACATTTATGAAATAATTGTTCATTGTCAAGGAGACATTTATAATTTCCAATTAAAGTTGCTGATTAGCATGAACATCCTGAGTTACTCTCACTGAATTGATATACTCTACAAAACAAACAAAGAAGAAATTTTAATTAGTTTATGCAATCTTAATGCTGATAAATTTGCATTCTCTCTTTGGCTCTTTAACATATTGAAAACATATTTAAGGCTCCAATTACAAGCCACTTGGAAGGGTTTTGAGATGTCCAGGATTCCATGTTATGAACTATTCAGAAATAACCTCTGAATTTTCTTTTTAAATGGAACTTAAATTGCTTTGCAGTTCATTTAAATTTTTTGCCCCATTTTGCATACTAAAAATGCAACTGCTTTAATTTCTATATGGTGATTTTATGATTATGGCCATAAAATGATAACAATAAATGTTGAAATGTCTTATGGATTAAATTAAATGTCTGACATGTTGATGGTCCCAGTTTCCATTTTACCAGAAATCTCAGCTTCTAGAAACTAATAACTTCTTTTCACCTTTGACAAAATTTCTCTTAACTATGAGGAAGCGGTGACTAAATAATTGAGGTTCTATTATCAAGTTATTATCAAATAATAAAAACGCACAAAAAAACAACATAATGAAATTGATATAGTCACTATCCATATTAAGTAATAAACATTACCCATGCATCTATGTAGTTGAAAACACTTATGCAGTTTCTCTATTTTACTCTTTCTCTTTGTGCTGGGTGAACCAGCACCCTGGATTTGTACCTTATTATTTCCTGTACTTACCTCTGTACTAACTATAAATAGAAAACCTTGAAGAATATATAACCTTGTTTTATGTTTTCAATTGTATGCAAATGAACATGTATTCTTTTGAATCTTGATTCTTCTAAAATACCCAGATTGTGAGATTCTTCCATGTTGCAAGAATATGGCATTTGCTGCCTCAGTCCAGGGCAACGCGCGCTCGCTCTGTGAGAAAAGCCACCGAGTGTCCAGCACTTCCTGACTGGCGTGGGCGGACTCCTAACGTCGCCATCACAACTAGCGTTGCTGCCAACAGGGGAACGCACCTCTGCGTTCCTTCGTGGCTTTGTTCCTATTACCGGAATCTTTAACTTTTTAAAAATTCGTATTCTATTTTGGACAGTTTCATCGTCTATCTCAGGCTTCAGAATGTCTTACGGTGTGTCTCTTAGTTTTGCACTTTTGTGAATGTGTAGTTCATTTTGAGGTATTCAAAATCCACCTGTTATGGTTTCTCCTTTTTTTTTTTTTTTATCTCATTGAAGCACTTTTTCCTACTTAAATGCCATAAAGGTGCAGGCTGGTTTTGTTTAAAGCTGCTGGAGGTGAAGGTGCAGAAGTACACATCTGTGGGGGCTGAGCCTGTAACTCCTGGGCAGACACAGGATGGAACCCTACTGCACCCCAATAAACATAAATACAGAAAAAAGAAATCTGAAGGCTACCTTCACACACTGCAAATCTATATGGAACTGATTTTTAGTTATCACTTGAGATATAATACAATCTACTCTGCTACGGATAACGACTGCCCCCAGATCAATTGCCGAACGCCCCAGGCTCTCCCCACTGTGCCAGGGTGAGCAGCGGACTCTGTGTGGGTGGTGGTTCTGCGCAGCGCTCTGCCTGGGCTTCTAGGCCATCCTTATAGGCCGCTCTTCCGTGTTCAACTCAGGTATTTGCTGTTTAGGCGTCTCGTCGCGGTCTTCTGCACAGTACTTTACACTACTTTCGCCTTTTGTTTCATTTTTGTAAGAGTTTAACAAGTTTTATTTGAAATGCTTGTGGGATTGTCTTTGCAATTGTATTGAGCATTTAGTTTGCAGAAAATCAATATGTTATGATATATACATGACACGCATGTCTATAAATTGATGGTTTCCTCTTGTCCTGAACCACGTTGTATACGAATCTGTCCCTCAAGCAAATGTGTACTTTAAAAGCCTTGTTTCTAAGTACTTGGCATTTTTATTCCATAACTTGTTTTAAAATTACAAGTATTTTTGTTGCTGATGTATATATTCCCGAGCATAGTAATGTAATCGAATTTTTGATACCGAGCTCATGTTCACTGGCCTTGCAAATTCCTTCCTTAAAGGTGAGCATTTCAGCTGAAACTCTCTTGGGATTTTATGGAAGAACGGACGAAGGTACTGGCTCCACCTAGGGCAGATTTGCTTCTTCTGCCCAGTGCTGACTGCTTGGGCTCCATCTTGTGTTTCTCTGGAGTTGTTCATAGCTCCGAGCTGCCGTCACGCCTGTGAGATGACAGCAAGAATCTTGGTCTTGCTTCTAAATTTTATTATATATGTTAAAAAGATAGGTTTTTAAACTAATAGTTCTTCTTTTTTTAAAAAAAAATATTTATGCATGCATGCAAGAGCTGGGGTACAGGCCAGAGGTGTGGGGGGCAGTGGGAGGAGTCACCAGAGACAGTGGGGGTGCAGAACAGGTGGATCTACTGAAACACACTGCAGAGGGGGCAGTGGGAGGCAGGAGGGGTCTGCTGTGCCTGGCCGGGGATCGAACTCATGCAGCAGTGGCTGTGGATGACTCCACGGTGCTGCAACTTAACCTCTTGTGCCATCAGGGAGGCCCCCCCAAAAACAGGTCTATTAGGAAAAGGAGAAAGAATGAGGCACCAGAATAGTCACAGGCAGGCAGAAAACTTTCCCCCAAACTTTAAAAGCAACATGTCTATCGCTTAACCATAAATTAAATAATATGCTAACAGAATTGTGTAGATATATTTTACTTGATTAAAAAATGCTAGTTAGCTGTGAGATCTGAGAACAAATGAGTGACTTTTCATTGACTAATTTTTCAAAATTTATTCAGACGATCATGTGATTTTCTCCCCTTTTCGTGCTGTAAGTAGGGCAGTGTTAGAATAGTTTTAAATAACATAGCAGCTTGTATCCTGCAATATATTGAACTTGCTTATAATGTGTACATTTTTAGCACTTTTTAAAGAATTTAATATCCAATATTGTTTTAAATATTCATATACATGTGAAAATGAAATTTGGATATCCTATTATACTTAATTGTCTTTAACCAATTATAGTATCAGAACAATTGTAGATCTTTAAATTATCAGGAAATATGTCTCGTTTCCTATTCTCAAGGGGTTTACATCATATTGGATTTTTATTTCCATGGAATCTTGTAGAAACCTGCAAAACAAGTTTAATTTTATTATATATGAAATCGTGAGCTTTTGGGTAATAATTTAATTCTTTAATGATAAGTTTTATTTTTCTGATATATCAGCTTTATTTTTTCAGAAATATGTTTTTATTCATCAAATTTCAATTTTATCACATAGACTTATTGATATTACTTACTCATTCTTAGAAGAAAAAAAATCACCTAAAATTATATCACTTTAAAATTGCTTATATTTGTCAGCTATTATTTTAAGATTAATCTTGGCAAATGTTGTGTCTGAACTAATCTTTGCCTACAAAATGTTTTGAATTTATATTTTATTTTTGTTTTTTGTTTTATCTTATTCCCTAATTCAAATGTCTTAGTTTTAATTCAATTGCTCATTTACCAGTTCTTTAATTGTATATTTAGTTCATATATTTCATACTATTTCCTTTTTTAACATTTAAGAATATCTATATAAATAGGTATATATCCAGATAATTAAGCATCACTTTTAATTTATTAACATTTAATATCTGGTTTTATACATACACACATAAGTATACACACATATTCTTTCAAATTTCTATTTTAAGGTTACATTTTAATGTATAAGTTATTTAATTTAAAAATACCCCATATATCTGAGGAGGTTGTTTCTTAATTCAACATTAAGTATATCATGTTTAAAATAATGCAGTTTGCTAACTTTGCATTTATGATCATTACCAATATTTTGAAAATAACTTCAATAATTTTGCCTTGTACTTTGTCTTATTTTTCCTATCTTGCTTCTTGGTCAGTATGTTTGTTTGTTTGTTTTTTAAGATTTATTTGTGCATATAAGAACTGGGGTACAGGCTAGAGGCCAAAGGATTCTCCAGAGACAAAGTGGGGAGCAGAACGGGGGATCGCCTGAAACCCACTGCTGAGGGGAGCAGCGGGGAGGGAGGAGAGTCTGCTGCGCCCCGCGGGTCCCTCCCTGGCCGGGGGTCGAACTCGTGGCTGCAGATGCTTCACAGTGCGGTGCTCAACCCCTGGCCAGCAGGGAGGCCCACCCAGCTAAAATATTAATGCAATGCACAGGCGCAGAGGGGCAGAGGACCCCGATCCCTCTGTGACCGACACACACTTGCCATGTTTCTCTGAAGGGACAGGACGCCCGGGGAGACTGGACAATCTTCCGTCTCTGCCTCTGCAGTGGCTCCGTCCCCCACGGGCGGGCGCCTGCGTCTGTCTGTCCGTGGGGAGCTCCAAGCTGCTGCGCCTGAGCAGGGCGAGGTGCTGAGGCCCGCCGCTCCCGCTCTGGATCTCTTTACAGACAGCTGCCCGGCTAGCCAGGGGTCCCCCGAGCTCCCCTCTCAGGGGCAGCTATTGACTGTTCACTGAAGTTCCACAAATTAAGTCAGGAAATCAACGTGGGACCTTGGGACGGTTCGTTAACTTAGGACGCTCCTCTTGGATTTTGCTTTTATCGACTGACACATGTTAAGTGATTTGATTCTAATGTTTCTAAATGTTGGTCACTCTCTTTCTTCCTGCGGGCCTAGCAAGATGCTGACATCGGATGCGACGCCGATGGCCCGTGCTCAGTCTTCGTTCCTTGCGCGCTCGGCGGGCTTCGTGCAGCGCGGGGCCTGGGCATCCCGACCAGAGCGCGCGTGACCTGCCGCACTGGCCCGCGGTGCTCCAGAGCACCAGGAAGCGACGCCCGCGTCTGGTCCCGGAACCCGGGGGCGGCAGTCAGCCGCGAGCAGGAGCAGAGGTGGGGGCGCCTCCGAGCCAGGGGCCCACGGGCATCTGCCTAGGGAGACAGAGACGAGCACGCAGCGCGGCTGCTGCGGGGAGACGCTCGCTGGGGGGCGAGCTCCGGAGGCCTCCGCGTCGCTGGGAGGCGGGCTCGGGAAGCGCCTTCTCTAGAAGTGAGAGCCGGTCCTCAGCGGGAGGCGTGCGGGGGCTCTTCTCTCACAGAATTAGCCCCGCGGAGGGAGTCGGTTCTGCTTGCAGCACCACGCGCCTCGGTAGCAGCGGGCAGCCGCAGGCTCGAGGCCCAGCAGTGAGTGAAATGGCTCCCTTGTGTCCACGTGAGAAGCCAGGGGTCCGGGGCAAAGAGGGGGAACACGGAGGCAGGGCACCAAGAATCCATCATGCTAAGTGAAAAGCCGATGCCGTCATGAGCTTGAAAAATGCGGTTCTCCGGTGTGGAAAAGCCAGTGGTTGACCCCAAGTGCGTCTACACCCGGAGCTCAGCCGCAGACACCCCGCGGGCCGTCGACAGGGAGCTTGGAGGGCCGCCCCCCGCCCCCCGACTTCACAGCGCCGTGGCGGGTCCCCGCGTCCGGTCTCTCCTCCGCAGCTCACGCCCACCAGGGCGGCTCACGGGAGGGCCCGGCGGTGTGCGGCTGTGAAAATGCCCGGAGCCGAGACACGCGGCCTCGTGCGCTTCCCGGAGGGCCGCCGCGCAGCAGCAGCAGCAGCGGCCTGCCCTCCCCGCGGCGCCAGCTGAGCAAATAGAAACACAATTTTCTGACTAGATCGCTTGGAACTTGCTCAGGCTGACCTCGACCCTCGTTCGCGAAGCGCGCTTCGCTTGAAGGCCGCGCCCCGACAGCGGCATGTCCAGTGAGCGCTCACATCGGGGGGGATGCGCGGATGGCACACACGGAGTTAACGGGCTTCCACCTTCTGGTCTGAGCGCTCAGAAACCGCAGGGCGGGTGGGCGAGCTGGCCTCCACCAACTTGGCTCCTCCAGCGGACCCCATTATGCTGGGTGCATCAACAACGTGCATTCCCGTAATGAAATGCGGGCGAGCGGGGGAAGGGAGCCCCCATTACTGCCGCCGTGTCGTTGGGCAGACGACGGAGACGCTGGTGACAAGCACGCTGGCAAGAGAAGCCGGGCAGTGCGCTCTCGCGATCCTCCCCTCTGCGGCGCGCTTCGGAGGGCGGCCCTCCAGGCTCTGGGTCTGCTTGGCGAAGCCCGGTGCGCCTAGGGTGGCAGCCTGGAGCAGAGCCACCGCGATTCTGAGCGCCCGCCGGCTTGGCGCCCACCACACAGTCACCGCCCCTGCCCGCGGCCCACATCGCAGCGCGACATCCTGTGTAACAGCCGGGACATCCTCCCTGCGCTCAGCCTCTTCTTGGAACAGACGGCGCCCGCTCTGCCTGGGCTGGGGCAGCTCCCAGGGGCCGCTCGCCGACGGCTGCCTCGGTGCCCTCTCCTGTTGCTGGTCCCAGTACGTGCGTCTTCCAGGAGCCAGCCCTGAGCGTCCTCCCGCGTGTGCTGTGCCCACATTAGGGGCTGCTGATTAACTCTCTCGCGGGGTAGCCTCTACCCGCTTTCCTCTGGAGCTTAGAGGGGAGTGATCAGTGAGGCGGCAAGAGGCACTTTATGACTCGGAAGGCGGTCGGAGGAGACAAGATTAACTTCTTGGGCCGGGTCACAGGCGCGCCACAAGCTGCCTCTCGGCCTCACCGACTGACGGGTCACCTGTGGCTCGTGTCCTTTGATAACTGCACGGATGGAGAAGACTCCGTGCAGCCAGGTGAGTCTTACAGAGGCAGGGGCGGCCGGCACGTGAACGGACTGCCGCAGAGGGCCCCGCGGCTGTGGACGCAGCAGGATGGCGGCTCCGGCGCCTGCTGGCCTTGGGCTGACTGGCCAGGCGGAGGATTAATGAAGCTTTGCGCTTATGCTGGGACTCTGCTGCCTGCTGGGTCCCCAAGGTGTTCTTAGCGGAGCAGCACTCTGGAAGCAGAGCGCGCACCTGGCTATCCGGATCGATGCTTTCAAAGACGAATGATCTAGTGCCACCGGAGGTTCCAGGACTGGGCGTTTTCTTCCCCTTGGGGAAACTCAATTAAGAAAATGCTGGTTGTGTTCACTGAGGGACCGACCTTGATGAGCTGCATCTCAGTGAACCGCGGTAGCTTTGCTTTTCTGTTTCTGGTCACGAACTAAGAGTTCCCGTGAAGACACGGCAGGTGTGAAGACCTTCGCCCGGGGTCTGCTTCCTTCAGTCAACTCACTGAACCCCGTTTTTGCAGTTTTCAGGTGCTTTACACATGTTCAAAACACACAAACTCACAACTCAACAAAACAACACCTACCCAAAAGGAAAAGAGGAGAGAAGAAATAACTTACAAGTAGGTCTAATGCTGTTCTCTGCCCCCTTACTAGTCTGCAGCCTTCTCGTCTGTCTCTCCACAGCCAAATGTCTCAAGATTTAGCTACAAAAATTCTCTCTTTATCTTTAAAACCTACTCAAGCTGAAATTTACCTTCAATACCCACAATTTCACCAAAAAAAAATTCTCACCAGGTCACCAACTAACACGTTGTGAAATCCAAGGGCAACTCTTGACCATGACCTGACTCGCCCGCATGTCGCCCACACCCTCCAGCCTCCTCGGGTCCCCTCGCACGCTCACGTCAGGCAAGGCCCTGGTCTCTCGCGAGCTTGTTGTCCTGGTCTACTTTTCAGTGTTAATTTTACAATTTAATGTTCTTGCCTCTTTCTCTCTCCTTTAACTCATCCGTAGTCATTGTCTCAACGACCAACTTGATGTTGCTAATTCTCAGATCTTGTTACTCAGCCAGGTACCTCCTGAGATCCCCTTTGTCAGTCCTCGCAGGGTGTTTGAAATGGGATAGCTCATTTGTACTGGAATATAGACCTCAGAGAGTGAACTATAATCTTCCCCTAAAAATTAATTTTGCCTCCCAGTGATTTAAATAACCTTCACCTAAATTTCTGCAAACCAAAAATACAGGAATCAGTTTTGATTTACTTCTGTCCACTCATCGCCATGGTCTGTCATGAAATTCCTCTAAGTCTGTCTACTCATCTATACCCACACTTTTACTTCATTGCTTTGGCCAAGGCCAATGTCATTCTCCATCAGCTTTACTACTGGGACTATATCCACTTTCATTTTCCGTGCGCAGTCTTGCCCAACTTCTGTCCTCCGCAGCCTGTTACTCTTCTAAAATACTCATTTGTTGGTGTCAGGCAGGTTTCTCTGACCTCTCCTTCCACTCCAGGCCAGCGTCTCCTCGCTGCTGCTCCATTCCCAACACCCGAGCGTCACAGCCCGTCATGCAGAGGCCTCGGCAGTCTAACTAAAAGATGTCTTTCCCAGACACTGACAGGAGAACTCCTCCTCACTCTTCAGATTCTGTTGAAATGACATTTTCAAAGAAAATCTTCTTAGCATCTCTCAGTTCCCATCCCAGACTAATATAGTAGCCCTGACTGTATCCTGTTCTAATTGCTTTAATACTTCCTATATTTTATGATCAATGTTTGCTTAATTGCCTATCCACTCAAAAAAGGAAACAAGAACAGTGATTATTACCAAACAAGACCATGATTAAGACTGAATAGAACATTCACTCATAGGAAGAAACAGGTATTTTTAATCCTTTTCTATGACAGTCACTGAAGTGAAAATATCATATTAAACATGGAGTCCATACTATGTTACTGATGAGTAAATTTGCATTAAAAACAGAACAGAAGTAGGACTCCCACAATGAATCTGCCTCTAAGTGCAAACCTTTTCCTACATAGCAGCGAAGAATCCCTGGCAACAATAGCCCAAATAAATGTTTCTAGAACTTTGGAAATTAACCAAAGCTATTTAACAGTACATGGAATGATTATTCAAGAAAATCTGCAGAGCTTTGATAAGAACAGCAGCGTGGCACTTCATCTTACCCTGCTCTCGTCCCTCGCTTGCTGTGGAGCCAGCGAGACTTGAGCTCCGGCCGCCGAGCAGCCACTGCCGTGAAAAGTCCCATCCATAGCATGTTTTACATGTGACCTGTCTCCTAGCTTCCTGACCATAGCCATTGTGCTACTTGAAGTGATTCAAAGTTCTCTCCAGGAAACGCCTCATCCACAGGGCTTTGGGGAATGCTGTCAGCAGCATTCATTGGCGGTGACAGCAGCCTGCAGCTGCAGTGCCAGCTGGGACAACTGGGGCCTGACTTAAGCATCGAGAAAAATCTGTGTCTTGAGATGCACACAGGATGGTTTGAGAAGCCACCACCGTTAGAGTTAATCACCGGTGTCAGCAGTGTCACAGGGCACCAGATCAATTCATAAATATAAATTGTATACAATAGCAATGAGCAATCTGAAAGTACAATTAACAAAACAATTTAATTTACAATGGCATTAGAAATAATGAAATACTTGGGTACATTTAGCCAAAAAGTTATACTTGTTCACTGAAGATCAACAACTTGGTTGAAAGGAAGCTGTAATAGGTGAAAAGGTATCCTATGTTCATAGATGAGACCAATTAATTGAAGACAATTGTCTCTACCTGAAAGCTAATGCAGTGCCTACTGAAGTCCAGCCTATTTTTATTTGCAGAAATTGAAAAAATAATCCTACTTGAAAATGCAATGACCTAAAATAACCAAAACAATCTTGAAAAAGATAAACTGGGAAGAGTCACACTTCCTGACTTCAAAACTTACTGTGAAGAACCTGCAGTAAACTTCTCTAGTTTCTGAGTGTATAATTGACATAAATATACTAAGCAACCGGTAGAAATCTCATATTGACCCCTTGACCTATGAGGAAAGGAATATTCAGAAATAAGTGTCAGTTGGGAACCTGTAGAACTTCTATTTATCAGACTAATAAATCAAAAGCACTATCTCTTGGCCCATCAAAATACATTTTATTTGAAAAGAATTTTGCTTTTACTACCCATGCTAGGTGCGCTGGCGGCAACCGAGATTCCTATTTAAAAGGGAGTATTTCTGCGTAGTACATTAGAGCAAGGCTATTTTGTATTTAACTTTTATTTTCTATTTTATCCTGTTACGAATGCATGTTCACCACATGAGGAAAATCAGAGGCTTGTAGTTGTTTTCCTGAGTTGACCTGGGCCACCTCGATTCTCAAGCGACCCCTGTCGTGCTGGCTCTTGAGCCCTGTGCTGGACGAGCGTTCGCTTACGGGGCGATCTTGCCCCTCCCTGTGTTCATGGCGCGCTCCAGGCCCACACAGCAGCAGAGGTCAGTTGGGGTCGAGGTGTTCTTGAATTTAATGTGTAGTTGTTCAGAGTTTAGGACTATTCCGTAGGATTCTCTGAGCCTTTGATTTTTCCCTTCCAAGTGCCCCTCATTTTTCTACGGAAGTAGTTGTATAGCTTGTGCCCCTGCTCTCTGTCCATAGTGACTTGGGGTTTTCATGTGGCTGCTGTCAGAGAGAGGTAGAATCGGTGAAGCTTTGAGGAGTCTCAGGAGTTTTCCAAATGGTTTCTCTCATGAGTGCCTATGGGTGAGTTTGTGACTAGGTGGCAGTGGAGAGGTCAGTTACTCACCCTGTGCATTGGGGTGCCGCGGTGAGAACTGCAAGCGTCAAGTGTAACACCTCCTTTGGGGCTTAGCCTCCGAAACCACCTATCACCTGTTCGGCTATATCGGCTCAAGTGAGCCACGTGCCCAGGTTCAAAAAGAGGACAAAGGGCCTCTTCTTAGCGGGAGGAGAGTCGTGGGCACACGTTCGATAGCTCCTAGGATAGAACTGACTGTGAACGATCTTTGGCAAAGGCAACATTGATTAGACAGTCTCGTAACACCGTGGCCGTGGACTCAAGGGTTGCCCTTTTGGGTATTGAAACTGGTGCTCACCAGTCAATCGGATTCATCTTTTAGTGGAATCCAGTGACTGCTTCTCAGCGTGTAGCACAATTTCCAGCTCCACATTCAAGTGTGCAAACCCTCTCAACGTGTCCCTTTGTACAAAGGAAAAGATGTTTACACGAGTTTAAAGGGGCATGTCAAGTCCTTAAACCAAGACTCGGGGTGCTAAGCGCTAAGATCTTTTAGAGATGGAGGTACTGGGGACTTCCATCAGCTCATTTGCCTAAATTATAATTCAGTATCTGCCTCTGCTCTGGAAACGTTAGTCAGTGCTAGATCTTGTCAGTCATTGCCATCTATAATCTAGAATGTCACCCCTAATTTGGAGGATTACTGAAGGGAAAGACTTATTGGTGAAAAGACTAGAAATCTTTAAGCCCTGCCGTTTCTTAAAATAAAGCACATCAGGGAAGATCAGGGAGTCCCCTGACAGCTAAGATTATGGCAAAAGGGAACATCAGTGATGTGCGGGTGATAATATTATATTTTACTCTGGCTCCAGTTTCCTTTACTATGTTAATGAAAGAATTGCTAGCTGTGAATTAGCACGGATTCCAACCTATTACTGTTTTGGGGTGGCAAGTAAATACTGTCACTGTAATGGAAAGGACCAGTAATTGATTCTGAAATATTCCCATTTGCAGAATGATTCCTCTCTCCAAAGGTACAGAGTCAGGTTCTTATTGATTAAACAATTCAAGTTTGACCTTTCTGGCTGGGATTTTAGGATTGGTGCTAAAGATCTGTAGCTGCCCAAGAATATACACAGCTTGTTCATTCTGGAGCCACCTTATATTGTGCTGAGGGAATTACCAGTCTATAATGGAATGTAAATTAATTCCACATTCTTTGAGGTTCAAATAAAGTTCAGGGAGACAAGTCTTCTCAGTACTTGTTACTGGAATAGGCTCCACTCCAATGGATGGATTCATAGATTTTTCTACATTTCTTTTTCATTATTCAAAATAAATAACACTCCCCATCCTCTCCCATGTGACCTTAAGCTTAGTCACATTCTCCAAATAAACTGAGATGACAGACAAAATCAATAACCCAATAAGGCCGAGGAGCGCCCGCCTCTGGACTCCTCTGTGTCTCCTCTTGGCTGTTACCAGTGCTCAAGGCACTTCCTCTGACTTAGGAAGTTCCACCAGTTGACCTGCTGGCTCACTCACCCGTCTCCCGCTCTTGTAGGCTTTGTGCACCCTGACCGTGGCGTTCACCAGCACACACGCTGCTTTTCGAGAATGTGCGTTGCCTTTGTCTTAACTATTCAGGTGCAGAGTCCTGAGCTGCTACGAAGCCAGAGCGGGAAATGCTTTAAATACAATCAGCTCGGATAGAATGCGGGTGGAGGGTAACGGAAAAGATGGAATCTTTAGGGGGTTTAAAATTATCCCCCCACAAGAGTTTTTAAATTCATATCGCTCTTATTTGTTCTTCTAATGCGTTATCTAGCTATAGACCAAAAACTCACGTCTGTGTGTCTTCAGAAAATCCACAGAGTTCTGTAGATAGACAGTTCCCTATTTAATTCTGATGACATCAGCATCTTCTTCTGCAGCTCTTGGTTACTGTTAGACCCAAGGTTCCATTTTTCTGAAGAACAGAGAATACTAGGGACTTGCTGACTGTTACAGGCTATTAAAGCCAAACATGATGTTGAATCTAATGCTTTAAGCATTCCATGTGCACAAAGATTGTGATTTTAAGAATGAATAACTACTGGACACCAATCAGTCTTCATAACTGAACACCGTGTTCAGGCTGTGACTCATAAAGCCCAAGAATTCAGAAAAACTGACGGAGTGCCAGTAAAAGAAGCGCTGAACGTCTTCAGAGTACAAAATCAGCATCTTTTTAAAAAGAATCCACGTTTCGTGAATGGATTCTTATGAGGCATCCAGATGTACCAAAATGACAAGTTGTCATTACGCGAGCACATTTCCCCAGTGCCTTTCCTAACCGAAGACACAGGCAGAAGTAGCTGTTGAGACTTTGATCTGGATTGCCAGGGTGTGACCTTCTAATTTGTGCTTGGTTTGCACTTAAAGTTTTTCTTCTGAAGTGTGAGTGAGCATTCATTAAATAAAACGAGTGACGGGGTGCCCTGTCCTGTGACCCAGTCCACACCTGGAGCCAGATTTACGTGCACTTGGTTATGGCCCCAGAATCCTCCTCAGTCCACAGAATGATCTAGAACTGCCACTGACCATGGGAAGATGTGAAGTTCTGAGACCAACCGGGGGTATTCTGGAAAGAAAATTGATCAGGAATATTCCTGATGCTTTCCATGGGCTGCTTATATGAGAAAACCCAGCTGGAAAGGAGAATTTAGTCAAAATTGTGCAAGACCGAAGGTTTGAGGGGGTATTCTTTCACAGTATGTTTCAATTCCTGGCTCCACCAGAAATGTGTATCTTCAGGAGAAATAAGAATGAAGTAACAACCCACTCTCCTGGCTCTCGCCCCACAAATTGTGTGATAGAGCAGGAAAGGACAGAGATTCTGTGGCTGCCCTCGTTCCCCAGGTGAGGAGCTGAGACAGAAGCGTGTCTGAGAAACTTGACACGTTTAGATTGTTCTCATCGCCCTCCGCTCGCCTCTTCCGCAGTTCTCTGTCAGCTACATGCCTCGCTCATGTCTGCTTCGCGCCCTCACCTTCCCGACTTCCTAGAAAGAGCGTGATGTTTCCCAGCCAGGCGCAGCCGTGCTTCTTCTGAGGCGCTTCCTCTGAGGCTCTTCGGCAGCCTACGAGTGCTGAGAATGTGTGTGGGGGGTGGTGTTTCCTCAGGGGCAGTCCCAAAGAATTTCCAGCGCCAGCTCACCGGCGCACCATCAGCACAGCCCTCGTGCTCTTCCCGTCGTGTCCTCACCACTCCCTCCCTGCACGTGGCTTCAGACACCACACTTGCCAATTCTTCATTTGGTTTGAACCAATCCTCATCTCTTTTCATGGTTAAAGACTGTCCTTCAGAACCACAATTTTGGATATTTTGTTTTGCAGTAGATTGAGAAGTCCTATTTTGACGGTGTCTGCCACATCTTCAGCATGAAAACATTTGGTGTTACACACACGTTGACCTGCACATATATGCGTGTACTTACATCTGTGCAACATCAGCCCTCCAAGCTGACACCGTCAAGACACCCACGTGAGATTCAGATTTGGAGCGCTCCAGCCCATGCCTGTAGAATTCAAACCAGGAGAGAAGGAAGCTTTGGAATGCGATCGTTATAAAATTACAGTGCATAGGAAAAATAAAAGGAAATAAAATTTTTAGTTACTTAGGGTCATAAATATTAATTATAGCAAGCTCCGTACTTAGCTGCAGAAAGAATATTGCCAATGTTTATTAATACACTGCCTGAGGTTTTTGTGTTTATTTTACACTCTTATGCATAAGATTTAGTTCAGTAAGATTTTAACATTCCATAAATTAAGGCTATGTGCATAACATTTCAAGTATAATATTATGCAGGGTATTTATTCAGTTCTAGTGTAGTGCAATTAACACTCGTGGGCACAGTAATTCTCATCACAATCAGAGAGAGACATTCCATTAACTGTGGGAAGACTGAATCGTGCTGAGCGTTCTGATTGTGGACATGGAACAGAAGGTCCAAAATGATTGGCTTCAGCCTCTCGCTTGTCTGACCTTCATTCTCCCTCTCCTCTGTGTGTGGCAGCTGCTGAACTTTCTGCAAAGGATTTTCCTTTGCAGCATATGCTGTTTTTAGCTTTGGCTTGGGGAGTTCAGGTGAACTCATTCTCACAACCTTTATGAGAATTCATGAAGTCCAGTCAGAGTGTATATAAGATTTTTTCAGCTCTACCAGGGGAAACCGAAATTGACCTCACCGTCTCATATTAGGCGCTGAAGAGTAAGTCCCAACAGCAAGTGCTTGTGCGAATGTCCCCTTGTGGGGAGGATGGAGCAGGCTAGTAACCCGGGGTTGGGGGGGGCGGCTTTCTCTGAGGTCCCTCCTGCAAGGGACCATGGCTTTTGGGGTCATCTTTTCTGTTGAAAGGTAAACTTCGATCTGAGTTGGATATTACGAAGAGTAATGTCCCTTGCTCTTCAAAATAGGAACATTGTATTTATTTATTTAAATATAGTTTTGTTTATTTATGCAGATAAGAACTGGGGTGCAGGCCAGAGATGTGGGGGTCAGAGGATTCCCCAGAGACAGAGAGGGGAGCAGAACAGGTAGATCCCCTGAAACGCACTGCTGAGGGGAGCAGAGAGAGACAGGAGAGGTCGGCTGCGCCATGTGGGTCACCCCCTGGCTGGGGATCGAACTCAGGCCTTAGTGGCTGGCCAAAGCTTCGCAGTGCTGAGACCTAAGTCCTGCGCCACCAGGGAGGCCCTGATGGTTCTATATTTTTTGTGATTAAAAATAATATTGAAAAAAAATTCTTTGTTCACATGTCAAAAAGCAAAGTCCACAAGCCTCTCTCTGCTCACAGCCAAATGCTCAGAGCTGAGCCTGGACTCCCTCTCGACCGGAACGACGCACACGCACGCACGACCCCACACGCAGACACAGCTGCTCCAGCGTCCCGCACCCTTCAGGGTGCAGCGGCGGGTCCTTCTGCGCTCTGCTCGCGGGCGGGCCGGGCCTCTGGCCGCCGTCTCATCTGCTGCCGGGAGCCTCAGCCTCCAGCGCCCGTCTCTCTCCTGCCACTTCCCGCGCCTCCCCGGCCCTGCAGGCGGCGTTCCCAGCGAGCTAGCACCCACTCTGCACCCCAGCCTGGCTGCGCGGGCCAGGCTGCGGCTCCAGCGGGGCGACCAGCCCCACCTAGGTGCCTAGCCTTGTGCCCCCCGCAGGGACGCTCTGGGGGTGCGCATGTCCCGGGGCTCAGGACTCGTGCACGCCCCCGCCCCCAGGGGACTGCTGTTCCTCTTTGCTTCTGTGGGTTGTTTTGCTGACCGAGGCCGCGGGTCCCACTGCCTGCAGCTCCACACGGCGCAGAGACGAACGGCGGGACCAGCCGACAGCACCGGTCGGGGCAAACGAGCCACGCAGCGGTGTCGAGCTCCCGCGAGCTCACTCGGGCGCCCCCGGCCAGTCTCCTCTGAACCGCTCTGGACCTGCCGGCCCGGCACCCTCGTCCTCTCCCACCCAGGAAGCTTCTCGAAGGCCCGAGAGATCATTCGCGAGCCTGAACTCGCTGCTCACAAGATCACACTCGGTCACCCGCGAGCCTGAGCTTTATCCGCAAATGGCTCGTGGCACTTCACAGCAGGTGCACACGCAGCGCTCGGAGGGCGCTGAGAGGGGCCTTCAAAGTCCCCAGGGACGCTCCAGTACCCACCTTATGAATATTACGTTTAAAATACCCAAGGGCCTGAAGGCGGCAAGCGGAGCCAGTGGGTCGGAGCGCAGAAGGAGGCGTGTGTAGGCCGCTCAAGGAAGGCCCCGCTGCAGCGCCGCTCGGGAGCATAAGTCCCTTTAAATTCTGGTTTTGGTCTTTTCCCCTCTCAGCGAGGTCCGCTGTCATTGAGATAGCTCCGTTTTTACCTCAGAAACTACTTCAGGTCCTCAAGTCGGGAACTTTCCTCCGACCTTCCTCCTGGGAGCTGCGGCTGGGACCCTCCCCCCGCAGCCGCCCTCGCCGCCCGTTCGGTTCCGTCGAACAAGCCTTTTGTCCAAACCTGAGCAAAGTACGGGCGGTTGCAGAGTGACGCCGTTTCAATAAAGTAAGAGCAACAAAACTAGCCGCCCCTACCTCTCGTCAAGAAGGTTAAATGTGTCGCCGTTTCCGAGGCCTCATTTCCCCTGTCACCGGCGGCCCTGCCTTTGCCGCCGCCTCTCTCCGGGAGCAGAGCCGCCGGGCGCCCGCCCCTCCGACCCGCCCTGTTTCCCACTAAAAGAGACTTCCCATCTGGAACGCCTCCCGCCCCCCATCAGCCGCCTTCCCTGGAAACCTGGAGCCGGGGCAGCTGCGAGCCACGCTGTGCCCCCAGAGCGGGAGCACCTTGGGGGGCTGGCAGCGCGGTCTCTGGGGGCGCCAGCTGGCCTGGGTGGCCCCGCGCTCGGTGCCAACGCGCTGGCAGAAGCTTCTGAGACAGGACATGCAGCATGGGGTGTACAGAGCCCCCACTTTGAGTTTGACCCCAGGAAGTTAACCAAATGCACCCCCAGACGTGCGGCCGTCATTTAAGTCCTTGCCTAAAGCAGCCTCAGCAAATAGCGTATTTTTATTAATATTGATTTTTCTTACAATGCATTTGTCTCCAAAGTTGTATTAGGTTTCCTGGCTAAATTCATTTGAAAATGGCACCAGAGGGGCTGCCCTGGTGGCCCAAGGGGTTAAGCACAGCACTATAAAGCTTCCCTAGCCACTGCAGACAAATTCGATCCCCAATCAGGGAGGGACCCGCAGGGTACAGCAGACCTCTCCTGCCTCCTGCTGCTCCCCTCAGCAGTGTTTTGGTCCATCTGCCTGTTCTGCTCCCTGCTCTGTCTCTGGTGGATCCTCTCACCAACTCCCTCACCGCCCCGCACCTCCGGCCTGTACCCCAGCTCTTGTGTGCATAGATAAATAAATCTTTTTTAAAATTGGCACCCAAGATGCAGCAGACTTGCATGGGCCACAGGCCTGCTCGTCACTCACGTGGCGGGCAGGGACTATGCTGGCCGCCCTCCTGCCCACGCCGGCCTCCCCGCGTCCAAGCGGCCCCGCGGTCTGCACATGTGCGGTCACTTGGGGCCGGTTGTTTTCCAGTAACAGGCCAGCCTAAGTGACGGTCAGCATGTGACCCACTCGCTGAGACCGGGTGGAGAGCCCCCGGCACGCAGGACGCTGTCTGGTCTGGTGCCGCCTCCGAGTCCACCACCTTCGGAACACGTGTGTCCTCGCTCCCGAGTCTCCACGGCTCAGCGGGATGGCGACATTGACTCTCACGGAAAGTCAGCTGGGGCACTCTCCAGCACGCCCAGGAATGACAGCTCGAGGCCCAGTTTCTCTCTGAAACGCTCCACGATATTTTGGAGCTAAAGGCACAGCAAGGACGAAACCAGATGAAAGGCTTGTCACAAAGAAATTCACATTCCCTGGGAGGTAGTGAAGGCAGCTATTTAAATTTCATAACAAAATTAAAACCAAAGGAGAATCTTCTCTCTGTATTTGTCTAATATGCTTCTAACTGTACACAGATGAATTTTAGCTCATTTCAAGCTGTATCATTAGAAACTTTAGTAACTTTGGAATGTTCCATAACAAATGAGGAATCTACCCACATTTCCAGCAGTCAGACAAAGAGAAACACTTTAATTATTTGTGAAATGAAATTTACCGTGGAAACCCCACAACAACTATCTACAAGATGCAGTATTTTCAGCATGAATCATTTATGTGACCTGTAGTTTCCTACCGTGGCTGGTATGCTTATTTTAATTTTACTAAGCCGTTCAACCCTTGCCACGTGATGGGCTGCATGAGCATATGAGCCTGTGCACATGTGAGCGTGTGAGTACTGTGTGGCCGGCCAACTACATTCGAGGGCGCATGGATCTTTTTAACTTAGGTTCTCTAGTGTAAGCGGACACTCAATCAATCTTTGTCCTGCTTTCCATTTTTTGGTCAAATTTGGAATATACATACAGAAGCAATGCATGGAGTTGCAGTGCTGTGTAAAATGCATTGGACAAATGTAATGATAACCCGTGTCCTAGGGTACACTTAGTAGGCTCTGGGTTTTAGAAGATCAAGATGGAAAGCTCCTGATTGGGGATATCCTGGCTTCAAAACAAAGACCTAGTGTTTAAATTAGTATTGAACGACAGTAACAAAGGGACTGCGGAAGCCGCCCCTGCACGCTTCCCAAGGCGTCAGCGCACAGGGTGAGGGCTGCCCCAATTTTATTTGTCTCCGGACCCCATGCCACGGTCCGCTCCACTCATGTGCAGGGAGAGGGGCCCAAGATCAGGTTGCTCTGGGGTGAAGGCTTTGGAGGAATAGTGTGCCTCCTCCTGGAGGACTCCAAATATAGAAGACTTTGAGGAAAAAGCTAATGACTAGAATCATCGAGAAAAATCTTACAGGTGACGGGAAAGGCAGTAAGGAAGCCCACCAACATTCAGTTTTCTAACCCCAGTGTCTGGCTAAATTGCATTTCGATTTGGGGACTATGTGCTTAAGGTTGAATCTTTTGTTTAATTCGAGAGATAAATGGTATAAAAAGAAAACCACCAGCAGTTTTACTCTTAAGAATATACCTAAGCAAACAGAAACACTACAGCGTGGCATTCTGCACCCTTGTCGCAGCAGCCTGGTTTACAGCAGCGGTGCCGTGGGGACACAGGGGTGTCCCAGGGACCGAGGGTGCATGTCCTTAACCTCGAAGTTCTAGCCTGCACTTTTCAAAGTGGCAGCCACTAATACCCTCTGATAATTACATTTAAATTTAATTAAATATATTAACAATTTAAAAACTGGATCTCACCTTATTAAAAAGTCAATCCAGGTGGCTGGACAAAGCACTGTCCATCCTGACAATAGAGAAAAAGACACGCTCTTCTGAGCTGTGAAAAGACTTAAATACGGGTTACTGAGGGCCCTCCCTGGTGGTGCAGTGGGTTAAGCAGCACACTATGAAGCAAACCGCAGCCACTGCAGCACAAGTTCGATCCCTGCTGCGGCCAAGGAGGAGACCCACATGGCGCATCAGATCTCTTCTGCCTCGCCCACTGTTCCCCTTAGCAGTGTATTTCAAGTAGATCTGCCTGTTCTGCTCCCCACTCTGTCTGGTGAATCCTCTCACCTCCCACAACTCTGGCCTGTGCCCCAGCTCTTGTGTGCATAAATAAATAAAAACATCCATAAATAAATAAATAAATACGAGCTACCAAGGAAAGAGGCCAGTCTGGAAAGTCTCCTTGTAGCTGCATCATTCCGTCGAGATGACATTTTGGAGAAGGTAGAATCACAGAGCCCGTGAAAGGGCAGCGGCAGCCGACACCGAGCAGGTGAGACGAGGGCGAGGCCAGGGCGGAGGTCTCCAGAGCGGGGACGACTCTGTAGGGCAGCGCCGAGGTGGCTTCCACGCAAACGAGCGTGCACCCGGGACCGTGCAACATCCAGGTGGGACCGAACGTAAACCCCAGATCCTGGGTGGTGGGGTGCGGAGACCCGCATCAGTCCCACGCAGAAGCCGAGTGCGGTGCTCCGTGCGGGTCGCGAGCAGCACAGACAGAGCCGGGCGCGTCTCTGCGGGCGGTGGCTGCGAAGCCGCTCTGGGACTCGGGCTGCGGCGCGTGCGCCCGGGCCGCCCTGCCCCTGCGTCCACGCGAGTGCCTGCCACGGACCTCGGACCACTCACAGCGAGTCTGCAGCGCGAGTAACGCAAATTCTCCAAGCACCGATGCTCGGTGTCCTAGATTATTTCCCTTTCCAGGCAACTTTCAGAACAAGTCTTATCATTTCCACAACGAGCTCTTAAGGAGTGCTGATGAGGGGCACAGTGTATAAGAGAGAGAGAAACTTCTAAAATATTGAAGAGCCCAAATGAGGAACTAGTAAGTATTTGCATTTATTTACTTTTACCCCTAGCAGTTAGTCAGGATTCAGTGTGCAAATCATTGTGATTTTATTTAAAAATTCCCTAAATGTCCTATGATTTAAATCATATTTTAAATGTTTGTCAATAGTCTTTTGAATAGTATTTTAAAATGTTTTAAATAATATTTTAATATTGTATTTTGAAATAATTGCGAAAAGAGAATTGATTGGTCTATGGTTCCTCATAGACCAATTGTACGTCCTTCGTAATTTTTACATCCTTCATAATTTTTCTTATGTGTGAGTAGACACTGCTCTTCACTTCAGTTGCTGTTGTTCTATAATACTTTCTCCCTGTTCTATTAACTAGTCAAGTATCCTTCTCATCGTTCCTCCCTGATTATTTTGGCCCTCTCGTTTTCACTCTCGACCACTTTTGCTCTGCTGTTTTCTGTACTGCTTTGTCCAATAATATATTTTTGGTTTCACTGATTTCCTGTTACACTCCATTTACTGTTTCAGTATTTTCTGCCACTATTTTTATTATACCCAAACTTCTACCTATTTTAGGTTCAACTTGCTGTTCTTTCTTAACTTCTGAATGTGGAAAAAATAAATCATTGCTTTCAAATACCTTGCATTCTCTCACAAGCATGCAAAACAATAAGTTATACTTAAAGCATTATTTATTTCTTTTTAGGGTATAAGATATTTTAATTCCATTCAATTCCAAAAGGTTCTACTTTTCCTTATTTATTTTTGACTCAGAGCTTGCATAGAGTGGTTACTATTCTTAAATATAATTTTCACACATTTGAGAATTTTTCACAGAGAGGACAATGTCATGGAAATGAAGTTCAAACAATAGTCAGATCCATGTGTGGTGCAGTAACGGTCTATGCTAAAGTTAATGTCGAATTACAGTGTAAGTCTTCATTTTTTTAAAAAAAGAGATTTATTTATTTATGCATACAACAGCTGTGGTGGAGGCCAGAGGTGTGGGGGTGAGAGGATTCACCAGAAACAGAGCAGGGAGCAGAACAGGCAGATCTATTGAAAGCCACTGCTGAGGGGGCAGGGGGGAGACAGGAGAGGTCTGCTGCACCCTGTGGGTTCCCTCCCAGGCCGGGGATCGAACTTGCCCTGCCGTGGCTATGGATGCTTCATAGTGCCGCGCTTAACACCTTGCGCCACCAGGGAGGCCCTGAAAGTGTAAGTCTTAATCTTCGACATTTTATAAGAGAAATTATAATCTGAATCTGGGTTATAAATATTTTATAATATCTTTTCATGTTTTTATAATACACTTAACAGGAAAGAGTTAAATAATATTTTCTATGAGGAGAGAACGAGAATGAACATATAAAACATGCTGCGATATAGTTAGATTTAATGACTCCCAATGATAATGTTCTGGGAAAAAGTGGTTCCCGACTATTTTTAATCAGTTTACTGATATTCAAATGCACTGATCCTATAAGCACAAATGCACCACATGATGTTTTGCAAAAGACATGAACACAACGAGGAGGCAGGCTTCCTCCCACCTGGGCCGCCAGAGACGGCACTGCCGCAGGAGCTAAACAAGGGGCCGGGGATGGCACCGGAATCTGCAAATGCTAATCCCTCCAGTTCTAAGCCAAGCTACCCTTGTCCCTCTCGAAGGGCTGTCTGTACTCTGTTAAATACGTGGGAAAATGTCCATTTAGAACAGTGTCTTTCAGCTGATTACATCTGGATGATTTCAGCTAGTTACTGCTCCATTAATATATCAAGTTAAATTTATCTGTAATTTAATTACAAATCGATTGAGAAAAAATTTATCCTGTATTCTTGTTTTCTTTGTGTTAAAATATATGAACAATTTAGAGGAGAATTCTTTATAAGGCAATTCGCTTGTTTAAATGAAGGCATAAAACTGGATGACTGAATAACGAAGCAGTAAACCTGGATGGCTCTGTAATCGTCCAAGTGCTCTCACAGATAATATTTATCTGATCCCCACGTTACTTCGGCAGAATAAGTGTGTCAGGTATTGTCATTCCAGATCTACAAAAGTGGTGCTAAAAAAGAGAATCTTGGGGTTTCATCTCCAAGTTGCTAGCACTGTAGCGGCTCTGACGGAGACGTGGAGACTGTGGGAGCAGAAGGACGCCCCCTCTGAGCTGGCACCTGTGATGGCCCCGCCAGAGGCTGCAGGTGCTGCCTGCACTCAGCTGTGTGAAGGCGCAAGGGCAGCTGGGCAACAGGCTTGGGCTACACACACACACACAGAGGTGTGCAGGCGCAAGCAAGGGGGTTTTTGAATATTGAAACTTCATCATCAATAAATATTTGTCAGTTAGCACAAAAAATCGGAAGACCTCAGTAGAGAAATGGGATCGTTTAGACCCCGCTTGATTTTACTCACACACACACGTAAAATGTAAATTTTACTTTATGTATATTTCATTTTATGTATACATATGTACATGCACACGTATGCATAGACATGTATTTATTTATTTTTATTTTATTTTTTTAGTCATGTTATTTCAGTGACATAATTATGAAAAAACAACCATCTGTACATGTTTCTACTCCTCTGTGTTCTTGCATGGAATTCATAACTGTTGATAATCCTGAAGACCTGTTCCTTTCAGCAAAGTAAATGTTTCTCCTTTTCAAAACAATTTGCACCATATTTATTTGCTCTCGTCAATTTGCTAGCATTTTCTTGGGATCTTTTCTACCCCTTCATTTCCAGATCTATATCACTGAGATTTCGGTGTCTTCTCCAGAAAGGCTTTTCTGAGAATCTGTCCTTATGGGTTACTTCGACCTGTTTACATTTATTGCTGTTGCTTACATATTTGCAAATGCCCTGGCAGGTGCGCTCATGTGTCCTATTTATCATGCTTTCCAGGCGTTAACTTTCTTTCCTTATCTACTTTGTCAAATTTTACATGGTCCAATTTTCGGCAAATATTTAACATTTCCAGTCTACTTGAGTTCATAGTGTTTACCATGAAAATTTTAATGTTTAAGATTTTAAATTTCTAACAATATCTAGAGTTAATCAATTGATATAGCTTAACTTGTCTTCACAATTTTATGTTCCTCCTTCACCTCTGCTAAATGATATATAATTTTGGTGGAGTGTCACTTAGCAAATTAACTCACTTTTTATTTAGGTTTATTTTTTCTCATTATTGATGCTTCATTCTTTCTGATTTATGTATTCTTGCAAAAGGTTAACTTTCAGGGATTTTTAAAAAATAACCTATAGAAAGCAAAATTCCTTTCTTTTTAAAAAAAGATTTATTTATTTATGCATACAAGAGCTGGGGTACAGGTCAGAATCAAGGGAGGTGAGAGGTTGCACCAGAGACAGAGCGGGGAGCAGAACAGGCAGATCCACTGAAGTACACTGCTGAGGGGAGCAGCGGGGAGGCAGGAGGAATCTGCTGCGCCCTGTGGGTCCCCTCCCTAGCCCAGCATCGAACTTGCGCTGCTGTACAGCAGATGCTTCACAGTAGGGCGCTCAATCCACTGACATAAATGATTAGTTTTGAGGGTGACAGGGATATTGATGGAAGAGCAAGCAGCACAAAGGAACTTCCTGCAGCAATAGGGAAGTTCACATACCAACGGGGTGACAGGAGCCTGTGAGTGTGCCCACATATAAAGTGACATTGAGAGACATGATATTTGCTCACTGTGCTTCCTGTAAATTAGACTTTAAAGAATAAAATGGGGCCTCCCTGGGGGCACAAGTGGTTAAGGCACAGCACTGTGAAGCCGTCTGCAGCCCCTGCAGCGCGTGTTCAATCCCCAGCCAGGCCAGGGAGGGACCCACAGGGTGCAGCAGACCTCTGCTCGCTCACCCGCTGCTCCCCTCAGCAGTGTGTGTCAGTGGATCTGCCTGTTCTGCTCCCCGCTTGGTCTCTGGTGAGTCCTCTCACTCCTCACACCTCTGGCCTGCACCCCAGCTCTTGTTTGCATGAATACATAATTTTTTTTTTAAAAAAGAATAAAACAGTGAAAACTAATAGATGAAGCACCTTGCCTATTAGTTTTGATTTGGTAGCTCATATATAGGGCACGGCACAGATACTCCAAGTTTTTAATGCAGAGCAGAAGCGTTTAATAGTGCACTGTGCACAGCAGAGCGGCTCACTAGCTGGCATCTCTCTGGCTCCACTGCGGGGTGGGGGTCACAGCGTTACATTCCCTCCACACCGTCCCCCTCCAGCTCACAAAGTGGCTGCTGAACGCTGAGCATCGCCCTGCACTCCAGTGAGGTGAAAGAGAACAGGCCTGTGGGTTTCACTAGAACATGGAGCGCGACCCCTGACCGTGGGGACAGATCCCCTCGCGGGGCTGACGCAAGGCACGGGTGGGAGTCACTGGCAGCGGTGCCCCAGGAGGTGGGCCAGGAGGGGCCCCCAGCAGGAGGGTCCTCCCAGTGCCCCGTGGCTGCACACCTGCTCTTGAGGCTTTTAGTGTGGGAGCAGCCGCCAGGCCAAGCTCTTCGAGCGTCCCCAGCACACGTGCCTTTCTACACATTTGATGAATTTAGCTCGAAAGGCGTTTTCTCTGCGGCTGAGGCCTAATCAGTGACCACCAGGCGCCCCCCTCGCTGGGTCCCCGGGGTCAGCGCCACCTCCTGACGGGACCCTTCGGCCAGACGTGCTGGGACCCGCCTCGAGGCCTCGCGCTGTCCCCTACGACCCTTGAATGCAGACGCCACGACAGGAACGCAAAGCTCCCTCACAGCGCCGGGACTTTATGTGAAACACAAACACCTTTTTGATTTTTTTCCTTGACAAAGAAAGACGAGCTCTGTGCTCTGCCCTGTGGCCTTCCGCCTCTGCACCCTAGAGCCGCAGCCTCGAGGACCCGAGTCTCGCTGAGACGAGCGTGGCTCCGACGTCCCTCCCATTCGGGACCACCCACGAGAGGCGCGGGCCGCGCGTGGCCGGGCTGGACAGGGCCGCGGCGGGGCGGCATCTGGGCGCAGCTGGCTCCGAGCAGGGATGCTGACCGCAGCCTCTGTCTGCTGCAGATCTGGCCCTGGTCCTGCCTCACCGTCAAGTAAATCAGGAATTAGGTTTCCCGTCAGCGTGAGCTGCGTCCGGTCACTGTGCGGCGCATCAAGGCGCGGGCGAGACCGCCTCGCACGGCAGAGGGCGCGAGGCCGCGCGGCCCTTGGTGAGGCTGCGCGGGGACGGCCCGCGGGCTCAGCGGGCGGGCCTGGGGTGGCCGCTCCGCTCCCGCCGAGAGAGGAGGAGTCGCCAGGGCGGCCGCCGTGGTCGGCTCACTCAGTCGCAGGGCAGCAGCTTCCTCGGGGAGTGGGCTGGCGTGACCCCTTGCCATGGCGCAGCGAGAGGGCGCCCCTGCAGCCACATGTGCACCCCGGGCCCCGGCGTTCAGATGGGCCGAGGAAGGGGCGGCGCCAGTCTTGAGGTGCGGCCGCTTGCCAGGGCCCTGGTCGGGGGGAGCCTGGGCGCGCCAGCCCTGCAGGGAACGGGGTATCCGCCTTTGACCTGCACCGCGGCTGCCCGCCAGGTCAGAGCCGCTCCCGGAAGGTTTCTGGGGTCAGAGCGTGGCCTGAGACGTGTCCGCGCCGGGCTGAGCGAGAACAGAGACGAGCCGGTAATCACGGGGTGTCCGCGTGGGAGAGGTCGCTGCAGAAAGCCGTCTGGTATCGTTTCAGGAAACCGTAGCCGCTCTCAAGTGAAGGATAAGATTTCCGATTTAGGAAATCCCAGCGATTTTTGACGACTTCCCACGTGTGATTTGAACATTCTCCTTGTTGAATCGCTGACGACTCTGGGCTCCGGATGTCTGATGTAAATGTCATACCTGTTTTCAGATTTGTGAAGCTAATTAGTGCCTCTGCCGTCCAAGGTCGTGCTGAAGTGCTCCGGAGCTGAGCCAGGGTCTACACACTGAAAAAATGCTAAAATTGCCTCTGAAAAGGCTTTGAAAAATGCCAAATATAAGCAATTTCAAGGTAATGTAGCACAGGGGATGTGAATGCAAAGACATTAACTTTAGATAATGAATTTAAACCTATTTATTTCAGCAGAAAATGTTGGTTTTGTTAGATAATTTTTATCTTTATTTTTTAAAGATTTATTTACTTATGCATGCAAGAACTGGGGTGCAGGCCAAAGGTGGGCGTGATGGGAGGAGTCCCCAGAGACAGAGCAGGGAGCAGAACAGGCAGATCCACTGACACACACTGCTGAGGGGAGCAGCGGGGAGATGGAAGAAGTCTGCTGTGCCCTGGAGGTCAGCTCCCTTAACCTTTGTGCCACCAGGGAGGCCCCTAGATAATTTATTTTTAAAGACAATTTTATAGCTCTTAAATATTTTCTTTGCTTGCTATTTTGTTTAGAATCATGAAGAAATCTCTTAATGCTTCAATATTCATATTTTAAAATTAATAATATTAAATAATTGTTAGCATTTCCAAAACTAGACAGCGCTTATAACTAAAACAACAGAAGTCTTTCCAAAAAACAAACATCATATGTAAAATATTCTTTATTTTTCTGGAATTTTGTCATTATAGAGGCACATATAGCTTAAAATAGATAAAATGAGAATGTACCACTTAGTCTACTCTAGTTTCCTATTTGATATTCTATTGCAAATATTGTATTCAATGATGCATAATCTTGATATTTATGCCTCCGATGACTGCATAATAAGTCATTAATTTGACGCACCAAATGTTTCTTATTAATATCTCTTCTTTGAAGATTTCTGGTTCTGATTACCAGTAAGAAAAGGTCCAAATGGCAAACACAGGTTGGCTCCAATTACAAAATAGGCAATTACTTAGGAAAAATATGAGACACTTGCAAGGTAGGCACGCAATGAGATGTTATACTGTAAGTGCGCAAGAGTGTTAAAAATGTGAAAATAATTGAAATTGTTTCACATTTAAGAGTTCTCTCTGGTATGTCGCAAGCAATCCTCACCTTTAAGGAAAAATCTCATGCTGATGCCCAGATACAAGAGACTCTGGAAGTATATAAACTAAGCATGAGAATGGCTATCTACCCCCATGTTTATTGAGGCACTATTCACATAACAGAACACTATTCGGTAATCAAAAAAGATAAACTAGAGTCATTTGTAGAAACACAGATGGAGCTAGAAGGAATTGTGCTCAGTGAAATAAGTCAAAAGGCAAAAGAAAAGTATCAGATAGTTTCACTTTTAAGAGGAATATAAAGAAACAAACCAAAAAAAGGGGCTCAAGGGAAAGAACAATAACGATTTAAATAAACAAAAAGACACAGAGAAATCAAAGGCAGGTTGAGGGACTAGAAGGGAGGGACAGGGATGAGGCAGAAGGAGCACAAGGGACTGAGGTGACGGTGCACGGGTGACATGGTGGTGGGAACTACATGGGGACTGCAATTGATATTAAATATGTATAAATAAATTCATTTAATAATAAAAAAGAATGGCTATCTGTAAATGGTGAGATTACTTTTTGTGCTTCTCTAATATTTGAAACTTCCTAGATATTACTTTTATTATAAAAACATTTTTAAAAGTAGAAACAATTGGCAACTTGAACCGGTGATATTATCTGGTGACCTTAGAGTAAAAGCATTGTGCTAAAGCTTCTGGAAAGCAATACAAGGCCATGCAGAATGAGACAGAAAATACTTAACATTTGACCTACTATTTTTCCTGCATTTAGCATAAGGAAATAATTCAATGACACATAATAAAGGTTGTAGTGGAAAAGAACGAAAATATGACGTATGTTCACAACTTAAGTGTTGTTCTAATGAAATGCGCCAAGCCAGGAAAGGGGATGTTTATAGCTGTGCTCTGACGGACAGTTTGTAGGAATCTCAATCAACAAATTTATTTCTGGAAAACAATGTGTACATCTGAATTAGAATTTGTAACATGTGCATTGATCTGCAAAACTGACTTGCAGAAATTTGTTCATAAGAAAAACAGACCACATGCATGCAATGTTCGAATAAAGGTATTTACAAAAGAAAACTTGTAAACAACCTGAGTTCCTTTCACACTGATTTGCAGAAATCACATGACCTAATTAAAATTTGTTCTTGATAATGGTCAAAGTGTCGTTAATCTTGTTTAGGGAGGCCCCTTTATTCGCCGGCGTCCCTCCCGTCGTCGTCTTGGAGGGCGCTGCTCTGTGGCTTCACTTCTTCCACATGCTCCGCCCTCAGATGGCTGCCCGGGCCGGCAGGCTGTGCGGCTCTCCGGGCTGGTGGCGGCAGCCGCGGCGGGGAAGCGAACGAGGGCTCCCTGCGCCACGCATTGCCAGGGCAGCCCGAGCAGCAGGTGCGCGCTGGCCTTGGCTTCAGAGAGCCCAGTGGGCGCAGGTGATGCCCCCCGCGCCTGCTGTCACGCTGCCGCCTGGGTTCCACAGAGCAAGGGCATGGCTAGCCCCCCAGCGATGTGCGGTGACCCGTCACCCAGGCACACACCCCCACAGGCCCCTGTCGCCTCCTGACAAAGTATGGGTGAAAATGCGAGTAACTATCCGAGCCGGGACACAGGTTGAGGACATTGTTGTTAACTATAGTGTTTTTCCCTTGCCCGGTGCATTGGTGGCTCCGCTCAGCTCCGAGACAGACACCCAGAACTCTGCGTTCACCGAGCCTCAGCGGCCACCACGCAGCCTGTCCAGAGACGCTCCGGCCCTTGGTGCCCACAGAGGCGGAGGAGAGGCCTTTGCAAGGATCTCCCTGGCCCCAGCATGGCCCCTTGCCAGGCAGGGGCTGCAAAGATGCTGCCGAGTGAAAGGCCCTGGACGCAGGGAGATTAAGGGCCTGGAGTAAGCAGTGGCCGCAGGCTCCTCGTGACCCCCCGCGGGACACCGGGAGGAGCCAGGGACGGAACAGCAGAGCGGAGGGATATTTATCGGGCACCTGCCAAGGCAGAGGAACATCCGTGCTGGAAAAGACCGGGAGCGACTCTCGTCAGGAGCCGGCAGAAGGGGGTGCACCTGCTGCCCGGCTTGAACCAGGAGGCCCGGGCGTGGACGGCAGAGTCCAGCTGTGCGGCCATACGTGGCACCTGTTTGGAGCCGCAAGCCCGGGTCCTCCGTCGCCGCAGCCCTGGCTGTCCAGCTCCGGGTTTCCGCACGGCAACCAGTGAGGTCTGCCTGGTACCTCAGGCCATTCTGCGTCCCCCCCCCCCCCCGGGCCCTCCGCATCCCTGCACCTCAGGGGAGGGCGCAGCGCACGCCCTGAGCCTTGCACCCCGCAGCGGGACCGCCACTGCCGCCTCGGGACAACGCCCAGCAGGCACACGGGCCTGGTGTCTCCTAAGCAGTCATGCTCTGCCTGGGCCCTGGGCCCGAGAGCCCTCTCGGCCCGCTCCCTGCTCTCTCCTGCCCAAAGGGCCCTGCCCAGCCTGAATTCCGCCCCCACGTCATCACACACCTGTCGTTTTCGTCCTGCTAGCAGCCATCTCCGTCAGGGATTCTCTTCTGCTGACGACTCTCTAACGTGCGCTTCGTCGTTGCTCCTCACTGCCTGTCGCCAGGGGCCGGCCCAGGCGCTGCCACGCACGGTCAGCCGCAGCGTCCAGTGTGCCGCTCACGCCTGCTGTGCCCAGCGGCATCCACCGTGAGCTGGTGCCGGACGCGCTTCCTTCTCTTCTCGCTGTTCCAACGACCTGCGCGGGCGGTGCCCCTAGACGGCTTCAGAAAGAAGAAACCGCAGCCCCGTGAGCCGCATCGACGCTGCAGGAACGACCTCTACGCGGCCTCTCTGGGAGTCGGGGCTGCCGAGCCTTCGGTGTCTCAGCCGTCCAGGGTCGCTCCATGGCCGGGGCGTGCGGGGAGCTCCTCAGGACGCAGCCAGACTTCCTGGTTTCTTCTCCCGGGTCGGTGTGCACGGGCTTGGCGGGCGCGCTAACATACAGAGGCGGGCCGGCGCGTGTCCACTCGGGCTCCGCCTGCAGGCCCAACCGCGTTAGGGTTCCTCTCCTTCCAAACGCGCAACCGGGAACACACTCTGTGTGCTGAGAACATCCCTCAGCTGTCAGGCTGGTCACCCGACCCGCGTCCCCGCTGTTGTGAACCTTGAGCTTGTGTTCGAGGTCGGGAGCAGGACTGCGCCGAGCTGCCGCGGGTGTGGCTCATGCCCGCTGCCCCAAAGGCCCCTGCGGTCAGGGAGGGCGCCGCACACCTGCAGTGTTCCAGAGATTATACCCCAAATAACACATCCCCTGCCGCCACAGCACCGCGCAGGGCGCCCTCCTTCCACGCGCAGCATTTTGTAAATTGGAAACGTATCAGCGACAATTATCAAGGAACAGTCTTCAAAATGCTCTCCCTTCACAGAGCCTGGCAATTCTTCTTTCAAAAGGACATTAACCAAAAGCAATACTCTGAAAATGTCATCTGCAGCATGCAATTGAATTAATTTATTTGTTTTATGATATTTTACAGTTAGTCATGTGAGAGACTTTCACTTATTTTTCCGTCTGCTCATTTAGATAATGCTTTAACTGCCATAAATCCTGGCTGTGGCGATAAAGGGCTGCAGAGAATACCAACACCTTCTAAATATAGCGGCCAATGGCAGGCGACTGGCTCTCCCCCCGCTCGTCTCAGCTCGGACCCCTGCACCTTGGACGCCTGTCCCTTCCGCAGCACTAGTGAGGTGTCACCAGTTCAGCAGACGACAAGATATACGGAGATCTAGCACAAGCTGGCGAGGAGAAATGTGCAAAGGCCTTCTCAGTAGAGGCACGTTTGAAAGATCTTGAAGGACATGCCCCAGTCTCTGAGTACTGCAATTACACTGTCATTCACCCACTCTTGGGCTGGGGCATAGGTACATTCATTTTCTAAATTTTTAGAAGTGGGGCTAGCTACTTGATTGTGGTGGTGGAATTTTTCTCCCCAGCCAAGTGGTGGTCCAAATGGAGGTGCTGACCGAGCGTTTCTGCAGGCAGTGACCTGCTCGTTACTTTCTCCTAAATCGCAGTTGCTGTCACTAGTATTCATGATTTCGAAGCCTGAAGTAGTTCTGTCTTGGTCACTCAGTAAACCAGGGCCCCTTAGTGCAGCTTTCAGGTCTAGACAGATTGTCCCCAGACCTACAGGTTTAAAATGGTGTCTCAGGGCCTCCCTGGTGGCCCAGCGGTCAGTCTCATGCTGTCAGCACGGAGGCCTGAGGTCCCTCCCCCACCAGGGAGGGCCCACAGCGTGCAGGAGACCTCTCCTGCCTCCTGCTGCTCCCCTCAGCAGTGTGTTTCAGTTGATCTGCCTGTTCTGCTCCCCTCTCTGTCTCTGGTGAATCCTCTCGCCCCTCCTCACCCCCACATCTCTGGCCTGCACCCCACTTCTTCTGCACAAAATAAAATAGTTTCTCACTACAGTCATTTTATTCAGAAAATAACAATAATTTCTGATGATGCTTTAATTAAAAAGTGCGTGTCTTTGTTTCTTAGCTCCTTTTTACCCCTTAAGGTCCAGGTAACTTCCATATTAGCTATAGGCTACTTGTGGAGCTCTGTGAGGTCTGCTTCAACCACTATGGGATCTTAGTGAGTAACGACACGTGCGGGTTCTCCGGCAACACCTGCGGCTGTTTTCCTAATCACTATGCATGCGAAACTGGCAACATTGGTGGAAGTTACACGTGTATTACTGCAAACATCTTTCAATGTAAAGACATATCTGCTTATTCATTACGGCAGAGCAGTATTTATTTATGGACTGCATCTTGGAACCTAGGAATCTGAGCTATCTACGGATGGTCTTTAAAATCCCACTTAAGGGCTTCGCTGTTGGCAGGAGGGATTAAGTCTCAGCACTATGAAGCTCTCTGCAGACGCTGCAGCCTGAGTTCGATCCCCAGCCAGGGAGAGGACCCACAGGGCACAGCAGACCTCTCCTGGCTCCCCGCTGCTCCCCTCAGCAGTGGATTTCAGTGGATCTGCCTGTTCTGTCCCCTCTCTGTCTCTGGTAAATCCACTCCCCTGCACCTCTGGCCTGCACCCCAATTTTTGTATGCCTAAATAACCGAACACTTCCTTAAAAATCCCATTTAAAAGCTGGAAGATGACGGCTCATGGTTGACTGTGATTTAACGGAGCACAGCGTTTCCTTACGCACAACTGCGCTTGAGGATTGATGCAGTGACAGAGCTTGCTTCGCCCGAGAGCTGTCTGCCTCCTCCTACCGGGTTCCAAGAGCCCTCTGCGGACGGAGCAGGCCGCAGCCCCTCCATGGCAGAGCAGGCGCCTTGCACCCGCCCGCGGTCACGCTCGCTCATGATCCGCCCCAGAAGTTCGCATCACCCTGCCTGGCGAGGCCTGGCCGCCAGTGGCCTTCGCCGTCTCCTGCTCCCTGGATCCAGAACGGCCCACGCCTTCGCCCACTACCTCGCCGGCATCACGCCTGGTGCCTCTCGCACTCGGCCACCGGGAACTGTTGTCCGCTACCTGTCAGGTGTGATAGTCTCAGTTTTCTGAGATTAAGAAATTAAGATTAAGATTAAGAAAACTGAGACTAAGCAGAACAAAAAACGCCTGCCTCGGGGAGCTGGCATTGTGGTGATGAGCGGCTGCTGCAGGGAACAGTGCTCGCGTCGGCCGCCCATCCCGTCTTCGTTTTCCTACATAGGTTTCAAAGTAAGGTTCTCGAGCACCTCAAGAAAAGCCCAGCCCACATTTTAATTGAGGTAGCATTGAATTTGCAAATTAATTGGGAAGAAATCAATCTTTTTATAAAATGTCAGCTCATTCATTTCTTTCTCTCCCTCCTGACCTGTGTTGGGGCTTCTTTCACGTCTTAGCACGTGTGTGCGCGCCCTTAGACGCTTGCTGTGTGGCTGGGGAATGTTCCGTTCTCTATGATTTCACTGCAGATCCCGTCTTTTGTATTTACTCACTTATTCAATGGAAGTGCCGCGCGCTCATCAGCCAGCCAGTCCGCCCGAGGACTTTCTGCCGCACTCGTGAGGCTGCGCATTCGCAAGTGGCGGTGTTTGCCCCTCTCTTCCCCGGGAGTCGCCTGTCGCTTCTTCTTCCTTCCTCTTCCTTGCAGCCTGGCAGGGCCCCGTGTCAGTCAGCGCGGGTGGACACTGGGCTCCCGGGCCTTCTACAAGAAGTGAGCCCGAGAGGTGTCCGGTGGGTGTTGAGGCGCTGTAGACCCTGACACGCAACTCTGGCCAAGCAAAGAGAGTTCGTTCTCTTTCGTTCCGAATATGGTGAGGTTTTTTAAATTATAAATAGGCATTGAATCCTATCAAATGCTTTCTCTACATGTACTAAGAAAATTATGGGCCAGCTCCGCTGAAGTCAGACACATCCCATGTAGATTATTTATCACTGAACTCCTTTCCATTGCTGGATAGATATCACTGATGATAATTTGTTTAGTTCATACACTGTTGCATTTGAACAGATGATATTTTGCTTACACCTGCACTTATGGCCTGTGGAGCTAAGCGGACCTGTATATGTATATTTTTTGTTCTTATCTAACCCTATCTGTTTTGAAGTCCAATCCTATTAGACTCATAATATGCTGACAAAAAACTCTGAGGGTTTTTGTAATACATTGTTCAGCCAAGTTTCCAACTGGCAAATTATGCAGTTGACCTATTTTTTGCTCTTACAAAATAAATGAAACTTTCATTTATATATGCCTGGGAATTTTTATGGGTGACTATGGAGGAATAATTTCTTGACATAAAATCACTGGGATAAAATTGTGTGCATTTTCAAGCTTTTATAAAATAAGACGAGAATAACCCCCAGGGTTTCACAGTCCCAACAACATGTTCCAAGAGTTCGTGCTTCTTCTGGAAGAAGCTCTAGAGGGCCAGGGTTACCCTTGCTCCGCTGAAATAGGTTCTGTAGCCAGGCCAGCTTGAGCTTGGGTCCCAGCTCCTAAGTTCATTAGCTCATGACCTCGGTCAAGCTACTGATAAACTGCCAGGAGTATTAAGAGTTCATGACATAGAATGTTACAGTATCTGGTTCCCCGCATTTATAAGTAAATTGCTAATCTTATCATTGCCAATATTTCCAGACTGAAATATATTCATTTTGCTCACATTTCTTTCAGGTTGAGTGAGATTAAGAATTTGGTTTTTGACAAGTGTTTTCTTATGAATTGTCTATTCGTATCATGGGCTTGATCTACTGTTAGTCACTGTTCATTATGATGCAGATATATGTTTCATAGATTAAAAAATTCAGTGCTGGCTCTCGTGCACATCGCAAGCTGTCTTCTCACGGTCCTTGGAGCTGAGCTCACATTTCCACACCCCTTTGCCATTCAGAAACTGTAAATACTTATAAAGTTAAATTGAGGGTGTGTTGGGTGAGGCAGCACTGAGGTGGGCACACCTGAGGGGGAAATCCTGCATCTTCGCACCATTAACAGGATGTGAAAACAGCGCACCTCGCTAAAATAATCAAAAACTATCAGGTTTTCTGTTTGGCTTTTCTTTAAACTTCTATACATTGCAATTATAGAATACTCACGCGCTGCTTTTCCTTAAACTGTTGGGTTTTACCTTTTACACTTAAACTCTTGATCAAAGGGGAGTAGGGGTCATAAGTTGGGGGGCATTCCCCGCCTCTGCATAGCAGTTATCTCCAACGAGGTCATCCTGGGAACACAACTTCTCTGTGACACAGTGAGACCGGGATTAGCCTGCCTCTCCACGCTTTTATGTCAGCGGCTCTGAATTACCTGCTCGATGGACTTTCTTCTCGCAGGCCACCCGCGCACCGTGTTGCTCTTGCCCCGGGCGTGCGTGACGCTGGGAGTGCCGGTCTTGCACTGTCACCGCTTCCACCAGTGTTGCTCTGTGTTTTCAGAAATACCCCTTGGCTCAACTCCCTGCCCGCGTTTGGGGTTTATGGCTTTGCTCGCCGGTCTAAGCCTCATTCCCGTCCCCACCACAGGCTCAGGACCGCGTTGGTGGCGCAGAGACGCCTGACGGCAGAGCCCGTGTCCGTGGCCCCAGGAACCGCGGGGCCGCGCGGGCACGACCGGATCAGTGTGGCCTGCGGGTGGCTGCCCAGCAGGTCAGCTCAGGGCTGTCGCCCGGCCCTTCCCGGGTCTGCCTGGACACGCGTGGATCTGGTCCGCACTCACGCCCACGCCCAGAGCTCCAGCCGGTCCTGCATGCCCGCAGCCTGCCGCGCCCCGGCTCCTTCCGGCCACGTCGGGGTCTCTGGAGCAGGCTGTCCTGGGCTAGACCTGAAGCCTCGTGGCATCCTGCAGGGGCACTACCCTGGGGGCTTCCCCAAACACCCTGCCTGGGCCTGTGGTTCCCGTGCTCACCCCTGCTTCTGCTGGCTCCTCGCCGCCCCTCCCTAAGTGAGCCTCCAGCGGGTGTCCGGGCCTACGCCTCTACCGCAGCATGGGAGCCACGCACGCCCAACCTGCCAACCATTGTGGGTGCCAAGAGCCGTCGGTCCTCAGCCGGCCTCTCCGCAGGTGCGAACCTCCTCCCTGAGACCAGGCGACTCTCCTGGGCCGTGGCCTGGCCCGCCTTTCTGGCTTGACTTCGCTGCTGAGAGCGCACCCCACTCTCACCCCTGCTGCCGCGCCCACCGCCCGGGTGCTTTGCTGCAAATGCTCTTGGGGTGCATTTGTTCTGACTTTTACATTTGTTTACTAACTATCATTTAGCAATATCGGACTGGCCAAAGGCTCTGTGTAGACAGTTAACCCAAAGTGGTAATAAAAATACCAGCCGGTCAAGTTGCTTCTCTTCTCACCCAACTTATAAAGGAAAACCCTCTGCCCACTTGGAGACTATCTCAGGCTTAAGTGGCTGTATCTATCACCTGTTTGTTTCATCAGTATTCATTCATTTTGTCAGCTATTGCCACCAACAATTCTCCAAAACACGGCCCAGAATTTGGAAAACAGTTTGTGCTTCCTTAGCACTGGCCATCAAGCCATTCTCGCGAACGAGGGTGATGCACTTACGTGACATTTCCCCGCGGCGCCTGTGTCCAGGGCTGGTGAGTGTGGGGACACAATCGGATGGACTTGTAAGCTCCCACTGGTCACACCGAAACCTTTTGGCTACGTCAACTGTCCGGGCCGGGTGCTCATGGCACTAACTGCAATGCATCGTGTCCCAGCAATAATAAACTAGACAATTAAAGATCTCTTAAAGTTGCTTGCGTGTTCCAGCATTCTCACACTGTAAAAAGAAGGCATTTATTTGAACTACAATTACTTCCTGTTTTTAATATATATTTCCCTGAAGATTACATAATCGGATCAATTAAATCTACCTATTTTACTCAAACTTAAATCTCATAAAGTGATATTTACAATAATGTTACTTGATGGATTATGTTGGGGAATAATAATACAGACCAATTCCAAAGTACCTCCCACAGATCTGGCTGAGACGCATCGACATACTCAAGTGCACCGCATCACGCAATCACCACTTCTCCTCTGTGGTGAGAGCACTAATGGTCTTCTCTTCTCGAAGCCGTCAAGTACAGCTGTGATAGCACAGTGGACCCCCCACACTGTCCGAAGCTCTTCTGCACTCACTCAGTGGACAGCTGGACTCTGCTTTCTGACCAGCCTCTCCCTGTCCCCGCCAGTCCCAGCCCTGGCAACCACCAGCCGAGTCTCTGCTCCTGTGAGTCTGAACAAAGGCGCAGTGTAGCTCTGGGGATGCAGGCACAGACAGCGAGAGATACACAAAGAAAATATTTTCAAAGTTAGGGCTCTCGTTGCCCCTCCCAGGTAGCATCTACCTGGGAGTTTTTATTCTTTACCCTTTTTTCCCTAAATAAACTTCTCTTTCTAACACACACACACAAAAGAAAATATTTTCAAAGTTAGACGTAGACTTGAGACAGCAGCCGACGGAGGTGACTGTCGAGTTTTCAGAGATCATTTCCCCACAGACAGAGCATGAAAGTCACCCAGGGCCTCCCTGGTGGTGCAAGGGGTTGAGCACCGCACTGTGGGGGCTTCCACGGCCACTACAGCATGAGTTAGATCCCCGGCCAGGGAGGGGACCCACAGGGCGCAGCAGACCTCTCCTGCCTCCCGCTGCTCCCTCAGCAGTGTGTCTCGGTCTATCTGCTTGTTGTCTCCCCACTCCGTCTCTGGTGACCCCTCTTATCGCGGCTCTTGTGTGCATAAATGAATAAATCTTTAAAAAATAAATAGAATCATCAGGGGCTTCAATAAAAGCGAAACAGAAAAGCGAAGAAGAGACAAATGAGGAGGCGCCACCCCGCTCAGCCGGCTGGCCTGACTGCATCAGCCGGGGGTCCCTCTCAGACTGCGGTCTGCGACCAAGGGTTTCAGAAACACTCATTTAGTTCATCTGAACTGTCTTCAGTCTTGCACTCAGTCTTCCTCACAAAACAAACACTTTCTGATCCTCCCACACAGCGCGTGTTGGGTCAATAGGCTTTCTTAACCCCTGGACTGGCTTTGAAAGACACTCCTTCCCGGTACCCCTCTCCATATCTTAAAATGTCTCCTTAATCTTTGATGACATCTACTCTGATAGCTGTGCAGTGGTGGGTTCTTTGGCACTGAGTATATTTTTAAAATAAGCGATCAGTGAGTGAACCCCCAGGCTGCGGCGGAAAGGGCCGCAGCGAGCCCAGGCACAGTCTGCTCCCGGCTGGGCCAGGCCAAGGCCCGCAGGCTCTGGGTTTACGTGGCTTAAGAAAGCCAGCTGGGCTCATCGCTAAGCACAAACTGCGCAGTGAGCAAAATGGTACTTCAGTGTGCGTCATGTGTGCACACGGTTGACTGGGTTTTGCACTCTCTTTGGGCGCACGCTGGTCCCCGGAAATGAGACCCCTCCCCGCAGCTCACAGCCCCTGCCAGGAGGGCGCGTGCAAGTGAGCAGCCCTGCGGCCAGGGAGCACTGCTGGCCTGGTTCGGCCGCCTCGGCACCAGCACTCTGGCCAAGAAAGTTCATCTCTGAACTAAGGCAATGTCCTTGGAAAGTGGTCAGCTTCGCAGAAAACAGCTGCTCCTGTGAATTTTTATTTCCTTATACGACAATCTACTCCACAGATTGCTAGAGGAACCTACAAATCCATTAGTTCCAATTTAATAAATCCCCACGGTTTTGATGCACTCTGCACAGGGAGAGGCAGGAGAAATGGTATTTGCATAGAAGAAATAACGCAAAGCAGAAAACCCAAAAGTTTTTTTTATTTACTGACCATAAGGATGTACAGATTAACGTGTATGCATTATTTAAATTAGCCTCAAAAAGCCCCGTGAAATGTTCGTAATGAGTCCATTTCGTGGACAAGGAGGTGGCATGAAGTAGCTGCGTTTGCCGCGGGTGGCTGGTGCGAGGTGCTGCAACCACCAGTCTCACCGGGGGAGGCCTGCGCTTCTGTCCTCTCAGGCGCGTCCCGCCGCTCGGGCCTCCGGGTCCTGGAGACCCCCCCATGGGCGCCAGCAGGGAGAACCCCCATGGGCGCGGCACCAGCCCAGAGACCCCCGATGGGCGCGGCACCAGCCCAGAGACCCCCCCCCATGGGCGCCAGCCTGGAGACCCCCCCATGGGCACGGCGCCAGCCCGGCTCGCAGGTGAGGGTGCGCTGGCTGCCGCGGCCTCCTCAACGGCTCAGGGCCGGGGCGCCGCACCCTGCTGGCTGGAGGCGCAGAGTCTACTCTGAGGGAAGCGGTTCCTCTCACCGACCGAATAGGGAGCCGCTCTTAGCTCCGCGGCTGGCAGAGCCCCGGCACAAAGCGCCCAGCTTGGGGAAGGCAGACGCGCCGCGCCAGCTCCCCTGGCGGGCCGTCGCTGGAGGGCGCCCGGGAAGTGGCTGGTTCCTTCCGACTTCCCGGCGGGCTTGGAAGCCGTGGCACCTGTGAGCGGCCGAGGCTTGGCGTCCTCCCGCGCTGGCTGAGGAGACACCGGCCCAGTCGGCCCCGCGTCAGGTGCGGATGGCGCGACGGCGGAAACGCGGGCGGCAGGTGTCCGGGACACACGGACCAAAGCAGGAGCCCGGGCGTCTGGGGCCGGTGGTCCGGTGCCCCGCTCGTGCCCAGGGGACACACACCCGAACCCCGCCTGTCGGCCGGTCTGCTATGCGGTGGGAGGCGAGGTCGCAGGCGCTGAGGTCGCTGGAGCCACCGAGGGCGGCGATGCCCGAAGCGTGACTTCAGACGTGGTGGGTCCTCGCAGGCTGTGGACGCTCATGACGGTGGACGGCCGCGGCCCGACCCCGCCGGAGGCCTGAGGCCGCAGGGGGCGGGCAGCAGCGGCCAGCGGAGAACCGCTTGTGCCTTGAGACCCGCGTCCTGGGCTAGACCTTCCATTCCTCCGTGGTCTCCCCGCTTCGCCCCAGGCGCGTGCTCCCTGATGGCTCCTGTGTGGTTTCCGCAAATTCCTCCCGGCCTAGTTTTTCTTCTTCAAAAGTGCAAGATAATGGCGAGCAGAATCAAAGGAATCTCTGTCCTGCTCAGCGTGATAACTTTGTTGAGAACGAACCGTCTGTGAATTTGGGGTGAGCCCCATTCTGACCTCTGCAGCGAATGACCCGGAGGTTCAAAGGGAGCCGCTGCACTGCCGCCTCAACAGGCACAGCCCTCCAACCCCATGCGACGCCGGCGGAAGGGGCGTGCTCACCCTGGGCGCGCGGGACGTTGTGGAGGCGGCAGGCCGCGAACCCGCGTCCCGCCCGCGCCCACGTCGGGCCCGGGGCTGCTCCTCGCGCCCCCGGGGCTGCCTCTGCCGCTGGGGCAGGAGCGTCCTCCCGCCTCTCAGGCTTCTCAGGAGCCGGCCCAGGCCGCGCCGCGTGGGCCTGCCCGAGCGGAGCTCCTTCCGCCTCGGTCCTTGCCCGGTCTCCCCCATCTGCCTCCGGGGACAACCGCTGCAGCCACGGGCGTGCCCTCGGGCCAGCGCAAAGCGCGCGGCAGGTGGCTGCCGTCAAGGCGCCCTGGGGTGGCAAGGGAGAGGCCGCTGCGTGAGCAGACAGAGCTTCGAGGAAGGGGAGGGCTTTGGGGCGCCCGTGGGCGTGCAGAGCTATGTGAGTGCGCTGGGCTCGCGGTGGTTGGGTGGTGCCGCCGCCACCCCTGGCTGCCCCGCCGTGCCGTCCGAGACCGGCAGCGCGTTTGCGGGGCAGCTGGCCGCCGCCCGCCCAGGCTGGCCACGTAGGCGGGGTCCCCGTGTTCTGCTCGCTATGCTCGGAGCAGGCGGCCTGCAGTTTGCAGCGTAAAAAATTAAATTCCTCATTCAGGGTGCCCGTCACGTGAGGAGATCATTAATTCCCTCCCCCAACCCCCACAGGTCGCTCGGGTCGTTTGCGCTTTGCTCCCTGCGGCAGTTTGCCCATCGAGGCTCCGCTCGAGCCCCATCAATCTGCCCCCTCTTTTCTGGAATAGACGGCTGTGGGGGCCGCGGCACAACAGACCCCACTTCGGTGACCTTCACTAATGTCATTTCTTTTCTCTTCTGTAATTGTCTCACTCCTGTACTTCAGCCCCTGCCTCAACTTGGGCTCCGCAGATCGGAGCTTCCGCGCACCCCCTCCCCAGGGCCACGCCCGCCGAAAGTGACCTCGGAGCCCCCCCGCAACCTTTATTTCCTACGGGACATGAGTGGATGCTGGCAGCAAGCCCGGGACATGGGAGAATGTTCTGGAGAAGTCCCCGGCCTGATAGTAAGTTCCCGCACAAAGAACTTGCATCACCATGGTTAGTGTTGAATTGTAGTTCTTTGAATGAGGGTGGTAGGTGTTCCCTGGGGGGGCATTTGCAGAACTGCTTCCCAGGCCACGCTGCTGATGGAGCGACTCCCCCAAGCACGTCCTGCTATTTCCCCAAACGGCCTCTTTCCCTTTTCCTTCCTTCCACCCCTTCCCTTTCAGGGCATCTCATCTCAGTGGCGGCTTGCTTTCCTTTGCTTTGCCGGAATAGCCAGACTTCACGGACCACTTCCTCCCGCGCCGATTCCGCTGCATGTTATGACCACAGCTTTCCGGGTGTCTCGGAAGAAAAGCTACCTCGTTACTTAGGGCAGCTCCTTGGGTTTACCCAGACTCAGCCCCACTGCCGCTGTGTGAAGGACGAAGCCAGGAACGTCTCCGGGTAGAAAGAGGTCCCGGTCGTGGTGTTTGAGTGGACCCAGGTCTTCTCTGGTCTCCCGCACCTCGGTGACAGCCTGGTGCACCAGGGACGCCCACATGCAGGAACGAAGCAGGTCGTGCCGTCCTGGCACCTCGCCCTCAGCCTCAATGTTTCCTGTCCGTGCTTTTCAAGAACGTTAGTAAGCACTGAAGAGTCCACCCTCTGATAGATTCAGCTGCTATAATGAAGTGCAAAGTACCGCTCGCCGCTGTGAACTAGGCCATTTCAAAGCCCCCGTGTGTCCGCAGGAAAGGAACTCGGCTCCTCTCTCCTCACTGGAGTCTGAACTCCCTCATCTGCCTCTGACACAGCTGTGTGACGTGCCGTCGCCGTTGTCCGTACCGTCGCCGTTGTCCGTACAGGGTGAAACATTACACAGCTGCTCTGGGTGGTAGCTGTGCTGGGGCCTGATGTAAACGCCCTTCCTGGAAACAGCCGATTCGTTTCTGGGCAGCTGTAAATCACGCTCGCAATCCCTTCTCCTGGCTCATTTGATAATGCATCTTCTCTCATTTTCTTCTACTCATTAATTTTTCCTCTCCAATGATTTGTCATTATGGTCTATGGCTGTTGTTTAACTCTAAGGCTATTTATACCATTTGCATGAATAATGCTACATAAAATAAAATAGTACCACACCAAGGATTAAGCAAACTCACTTTATAATATTTGATTAATTGTGTCTACCCTTTCTATAATAAATGAATACAAAATGTGCTCCATCACATGTTATGGAGATGTGGAATGCACAAATAGTTTTCTATGTTCTGCTTTAATCAGCATTTTCCACCAAATTGTATTATCATCTATAAAATGCTTTTAAATTGTTCATAGGCAGGCCAGACAACGTAATACTTATTCCAAGGGAAGCAATTTAATAACTTAATCTTAACTATCACAGCTGTGGCAGTAAATAAAAGGTCGCAGGATTTCACTTCTTTCTAATTATTTTATCACTTCTAGGGAAAGTTTTTTTTCCCCCCATAAATCAAAGCATATCTCTAATGAGGAGAAGTTGATAGAAAATATTGAGTGGGGAAACACACTTAGAGATGTGAGGACTCCAACTTAAGCGCAGCTGCTATAATGAAGTGCAAAGTACCTCTCGCCGCTGTGAACTAGGCCATTTCACAAGCCCCCGAGTGTCCCCACGAAAGGAACTCGGCTCCTCTCTCCTCACTGGAGTCTGAACTCCCTCATCTGCCTCTGACACCCACCTCTAGCTGTGTGACGTGCCGTCGCCGTTGTCCTTACGGGGTGAAATATTAAGCCGTGAGACGGTCAAGAGCTGCTTCCAGCGGGCGCAGTGGCACGGAGACCTGGGGGCGGCACAGCCACGGGCCCGTCGCACGTCGTGGGAGCACCAAGTCCGGCAGCCGCTCGAAGGGCACGCGGCAGCTACCGAAGCGCCGAGCACACAGGCAAGGACGTGGTGGCGGGTCCGGTCCCCGACAGAAGACACCGTTCCTGGGAGCTCCGCGCACCCACACCCTCGCAGGGACGCGTCTGCGCCCTCAGGCCGCTGAGCGGTCAGCCCCTCCGCGCACCGGTGAGAGCGAGCGCAGGACTTGAGCCGCTCCTCTGCAGGGCGTGGTTCTGCCCCTGCCGTTCCCTCTCAGGTGCTCCAAGGGCACGCTGGCCCGGCGACCAGGGGCGGGGCTTCTGTTCCAGGACAGCTGCCAAAGGAGGTGGACACGCTATGATTTTGCAGACACTTTTGCATGCTCTAATGCATAGAAATTAACATGAGACATGAAATATTCTTTTAAAATTAATGCTGAGTGTTTTGGTAATTCCTATTGTTATACCAAGATTTTCTTTTGCTGAATGCTGCTTGAAAATGCAAACCAGGGGCCTCCCTGGCAAGAGGTTAAGCACCGCACCATGAGGCATTCTCGGCACTGCAACAAGAGTTCGATCCCTTCTGCCGGCAGAGGAGGGAACCCACAGGGCACAGCAGACCTCTCCTGTCTCCCCGCTGCTCCCCTCAGCAGTGTGTTGCAGTGGCTCTGCCTGTTCTGCTCCCCACGCTGTCTCTGGTGAGTCCTCTCACCCCCTCATGCCTCTGGCCTGTACCCCAGCTCTTGTGTGCATAAATAAATAAAACTTTAAAAAAAAGAGTTTGCAATGTGAATATTATTGCTTTTTAACATGTCTTATGCAGTGTTAAGTTTGAAAATTATCTTTCTAATTTCTTTTGAAATTCAGACTTATAAATTCAGGCAAATAAAGTAGTGACTCCAGCGAACTCAATAGGAAGACACCTGAAAGGAGCCCTTAGATTTTATCTTTCAAAAGAAAACGCCGGCGCTGGAGTGGGAGAGAGAAGCCCACGTGGTGCCCGAGCCAGCAAGCTCGTGACACCTGCCTCGCCGCAGTGGGGACGCGGTGCTCAGCTGCTCCTCGTACTGACTTTTTTTAGATTATATTCGGGGATAGTTGTACTCAAACCACTCACTCCGCACACCTTGAACTCCTACCCCACGCCGTGTCCTCCTATGGGCCGGGAGGCCTGTGACGTGACATCGCCACACTAGCAGAGGACGTTCGGGTGACAAAGTGATGCAGTTGTCAGGCGCTGGAAAGCACAGAGACGTTCTAGCAAGAGAAAAGTTCTGCTAACTCACCACTGGAACAGAACTGTCATCAAAGTCGTGGCTCCAGCTCTCCGGGAACACGTGGCCTGCCTGCTCATTGGACTCTATTAGATAACTTCGGACTTACACAGTTTTTAATGGAGCTGTGTTTCGGGAGGTGACATGTTTTGCAGCAGTGCAGAGGGCTCAGGGCCACAGGACACGGCTCTTCACACGTCAGTGCCACGCCACCCGCCCAAAGCACCCCAGTCCTTTCCATAGTCCATCGGGGCCTCACCTTCTTCCCGCCTCCAAATTGTGGCTTTGGTTTCTTCTGAGAATATGCCATCTTCCACCCTGTGTATTTGAATAAAATACATGGCCGATGATGGTGAAGCTCGGCATTTCTTGTGGATGGCGTGCCTTTCCTTCTGTGGCTTTTATTTTATTTTATTTTTTAATTTATTTATTTACGCACACAAGGGCTGGGGTACAGGCCAGAGTCGCAGGAGGTCAGAGGATTCCCCAGAGACAGAGCAGGGAGCAGAACGGGTAGAGCGACTGAAACACACTGCTGAGGGAGCAGCGGGAGGCAGGAGAAGTCTGCTGCGTCCTGGGGGTCCCTCCCTGGCCGGGGATCGAACTCACATTGCTGTGCCGCAGATGTTTCACAGTGCGGCGCCCAACCTGCTGCACCACCAAGGAGGCCCCTTTCTGTGTTTTTGAAGTCGCCAAAATATTAATCCTTTTGCATTGCCCCTGTAGTCCAATATTTTCATGTGTGATCATTTGTATTCAGCTTAAACAGCTCCCTCTGGTTTTCATTGCAGAATAGTTCTGCTATCAATAACTTCTCCCATTTTGTTCTTACAATAGTGCCCTTACTTTCTTTGTTCAATTATAAAAATACTTTTTCAGGACAGAAAGTACATGCACATGCAGTTGTTCCTCGCCAGCCATCGATCCTGTATTTGCAAATCTGCCTGCATGTTTAAATTCTATTTTGACCCAAGATCAATACCCACAGTGTTTTAGTGGCAGCTCACAGATGCACGTGCGTTGGCCACACCCGCGCCTGGCCCACGTGCTCCCAGCTGAGGCCCCTGAGGCTGCTCCATCCACGCTCCGGGCTCGTGGTTCCATTGTGGAGTTTCGTGCCATGACTTTTTGCATTTTTGTGCTTTTTGTTGGTGATTTTGTCGTTCACAGTAGACCCAAACATAAGCTGAACGCGCTCCTCTCCCTCAGCGGCAGGCACCTGTGGCCCCAGAGTGGGAGGGAATGTTCCAGCATCTTCGCTGAGCGTGAGTCCAGTGCTGTGGATGGTGAGTTCAGCGTCACCAGAACGACGCATATTAACATATTCACTAAGGTGCACTGAACAGACACTTTGCAAGACAAGGTTGTGTAGTCTCTGGCTGACAAAAGTGTTGCAGCCAGAGGTTAGAAGATGCTGAGCTTTGTGCTTGTCGTGGAAGTTGTCCGTATCTGCTATTTCAGTTCTCACAGCGACTTCTGGAACCTACTCTCAGGAACGGTGAGAAACAACGTTGTGTACACACTACACGCATCCGTGCAGCTGGCGCTCGAGACTGCTGGTTGTTTGGGACAGATGCAGATACGCGGGTTTATTTTTCTCATCTTTGTTATGATCAGACATTCGTTTATTTTTGGTTTATGTTGGTTTTGAGGTGAATGAAGGCAGCATCGAATAAGGGGTGTGAACTATCTCTTAGAGAACAGTTATTAAACACTAATGAAAAATGAGCTATGTAGATTTTAAAAATAATTCTTTTGTGTAGGTAGCCACGCTTTTTAAATGGGTGAACTGGGCCCAAAGAGATGAGAGAACTTTCCAAAGCCTCGATTTCTGCTCTGTCGTCTCCAAAGCCAGACTGTTCTTTGACTGTCACTTCACTCATCGATTCAGTTTCTCATCTGAAAAATAATCGCTAATGATCCTACACACCGAGGACGTCGTGGGCATGACTTAGAGCGCGTCAGCGTGAGCGCCCCCAGTACCTGCGTGCACAACAGCGCTCTCACGTGCGACGCGCCCGGCCCCTCTGAACCGTGTCTGGGCTGGCAAACGGCATGAGGCTTTGGACAAAGTATCCACGACATGTGCTAATGAAGATCCAGGGGTGGCTCAAAGATCAATACGCCGTACTTCTTCCTTGTGATGTGTCGTGATGGTTCTAAACGCGGTGTTTCCCGGCCACGTTATTTTAGCGCTGGACAGGCCCGTCGGGAGTATTAATGCCGGCACTTCTTCATTAACTAGAAAGACGAGCACCTGCCGCCGGGCACTAAACGTATTTTAACAAATCACTCAGGAGGCCAAGGTCACTTCTCCAATTTTATTCTCTACCACGTGGGTGCATCAATGTGCTGGCTTGGAGGGAAATGCTCACTTCATTCATCAGAACTAAGGACTCGCTGATACAACGGAGAACAGCAGTGCTTCAGACAAAACCACGAAAGCCCCGTCATTACCCCACAGCCGAGCCCCGAAGGTCACCGCCTGTGCCCTGAAGAGCCCTCACCCAGCCCACGTCGCCTGTCCCTCCCTGGGCGGGGGAAGGCCCCGCGGAAGCAGGCCTCTCCCGCTCTCACGGGCCCACCCGTCACCTAGTCACCACGCGCGGCTCTCAAGAGGGATGTCGATGCCTCCCCCACCCCACCGACTCTCCTGAACGCTCCATCTGCAGCCCTAGCTTCTGTTGCTCGTGCGAAGTCACCGCGCGGAGTGCGGAAGGAGGGCTTCCGGGCGGCGTCAGCCCGGCCTTGGGTCTGCTAGCGCCCACCTCCTGGTCGGCGCCACCTGCAGGGCCCTGTATGATGGCGCCCCAGCCCTGCTGCTGGCGGTGGTGTGGGCGCACTGGCGTCACAGAGCAGCCGTCACTCCAACAGAGGGGACACCGGCCAGTGCACGTGGACACCATGCCCACGCACTTCCCAGCCCCACACCTGTGACTGCTGGTGTGTTTCTGAACCTAAGCGTGGACTCCGGAATAAGATACAGCTTTGACTGGGGTCAATTTATTGGTGGAACTAGGACCTGGGTGGCGATATGATTGATTAATAAACCAATGTAAGAAGAATCTGCCCCTCGCCAGGCACACAAAACTGTTCTCTACTTGATCCTGTGATACTCTGTTATGAGCTTGTAATTGTACAAGGAGCTGTAATGCAAAGAAACTTGCAGATATATGAACTCGCTGAGCCTCGCCCGGGGTAGAGTTCCCGGAGCAGCTGGTGTGAGCGGAGCTCCGAACAGGGCACTGAGCCCGCTGATGGTCTGGCGTGACCGGGTGTGAGATGCGCTTGCCTCACGCCATCTCCAGCGAGCATCTCAGCGCTTCAGCTGCGTGAGGTGTTTTAATTGTCAGTGTTGCTTTTCAGAAACACACCCTCTTTCTTTAAATTGATGTTTTAGAAGGTATTATTTTAAAGCATTTTCCACTTCTATGAAGACAAAATCATTTTTGAGAAAAGCTATCTAATTTTATGAGTCTAAGAAACGGAGGCATTTGACACGAAACTCAGAGAGAGGTAAGTTTTTCCAGGCTTGGACCGTGTTCCCTAGAGAAGCAGACACGCATCAGGGGCTTCTGTGGCTCAGCCATTTATGCCACCAGTCCAGTGTCTGTGAGTCTTCCTGTCGACAGCTCGATTCTAAGATTCCTTGCATCGCTGCTCCAGATGCCGTCTTTTTCAAGAGTCTAAGCATCTGACTTGAATTTCAAAACATGGGTAAAATGTAGGCGTGTAGCGTTTCCGCATTTGCTATAATACTATCGAACCAGATATGAGGATAAAGGAAACAGAGTAATAACTGAAAACCAACCAATTTTTAATAAAACCAGAAAAAATGAAGTCCCCCCAGGTTCATGATGTGCCATTTGGCTCTCCCTCATAGAACTAGAGCCGATAAATTTAGGGGCCGGAAGCTTCACATCTGGATAAATCCTAACTTAAGTTCCCAGGAAACGCTGGCTCCCCGGTGAGGTCGCCTGTGGAACTGGGGTCTTTCCATGGTGAACTGCGGCAGGAATCGAGCTGCGGTGGCAGCTGGTCATGCGGACAGCCACATGCAGACGCCACCTCATCGCACAGATCCAGAAGCTGCACATGCATCTTGCTGATTTACAGCTGTGACTACCGCACAGCTGTTTTAAAGACTTGGTACTGTCAGGAAAAGCAGCCTCCAGCCAGGACGGCGCCGCATGGACAGGCTGGTTGGTGGGCACTGCACCCCACGCGCCCCTGGGAGGCGTCAGAACCTGCCACGGAGAGCAGCTGTGAACAGCAGATATATCAGTGGCCTCAGACTGGAAGCTTCTCCTTGAGAAGCCAGGGCCCGGCAGCTTCATCTGCGGGCCACTGCACAGAAGAGAGAAGACGCTCTTCCAGGGCACTTGGCATTTTATTTTGCTTCGTTTCTGTTTGGTAATGAAACCGCCATATAAATAAATTTAGCACATAATGGAACCACCTTGTTGAAGAGACACAAACTCTTCATCAAACACTCCAGCGGCCCATTTCCCCCCACAGCCCCCTGAGCACCTGCAGTTGCCTTTCTCTCTGACGCCTCCAGTGAGGAACGGGCTCTCCAGCCAGGGCGCGTGCCCGGACCTGCCCTCGCTGCCACATCGCCGCTGCTCACCGCGCGAAGTCGGAGGAGCCGAGTGTCCTTCACACGGCGTCCCCGGCCGGGAAGTGTCTTCCTTCCTGAGACCGAGTTCCAGCTAAGGGAGACAGTCTCCTGGGTGACGGCATTTATACTAGAGCTTTCACAGCTCCCACAGAAACCGGGATCTTGTCATAAAACTCAGGCAGAGGAGAATGTCAGAACAAAGGCGCAGGGGAGAGCTGAGCGGGGAGTGCTGAGGCATGCAGAAAGCGTTCTGGGGAGCCCTGGTGTAGATTTAAAATACGGCATGCCTGGCACTTTCAATTATTAACAACCGAGTCCTTAAAGAGAAGCAGGGTGGCGGGTGACGGAGGAGAGAAAGAGAGCAAGAGACAGAGAGAGATTTTGGATGCAGATGCAGACCCGCTACATCCCTGGGCACGCGAAGCGCTGGGAGCGGAGTGCAGAAGAGCAGGTCACCAGGCTTACCCCAACCTGGGGGGGGAGCCCGGCAGCCGTGCTGGGGGAGAAGGAGCTGCAGTGTGTCCCTCAGAGAAGGGGAAACTGGTGCTTTCTTTTCAGAACTCTTGCCGAAGCCCAGTTTTACCTTGGTCATCAAAACCGCAGGCGTGGAGTCAGGACGGTGGGCGGTTGGTGCGTTCTCGCTCACGGGCCTGACATGCCGGGGTGCGCCAGGGGGAGGGCTAGGAGCCGAGGCAGAGCCGGAGGGGCCGCCAGGGAACCACAGAGGGCCAGCTCGCACCGCCAGCAGCTCCCCTTGGGAAGCGCGGGTGGCGGGCGTCAGGTTGGCCGCAGGACGCGAGAGGCCTCCGGTCTCTGGGCGCGCTAGGCAAGAAGGAGTCGGGAATCGGCGTGCCGCGCCAGCTCGGTGCAGCGAGCCAACCCGCAGAGCCTTTCAGCCGCCCTCAAGGTGAGGCCGGTGTTTGCTCGGCAAAAGGTGGCCTTAACAAGGGAGAACGTGTGCGCAGATCTCCGCTGGGGAGAAGGCTGATGCAAGCGGGGCCTGAGCTGCCTGTCTTCGCCAGGTGCGGGTGACCCGCTGAGCAACGCTGAGCAATGGCCGCGCGCAGCGACCGACCCGAGCTAGCGGAGCCCGCAGGCCGCAGCGCGCGAAGGTCATCAGAGCTGGCCGCGCTGGCGCAAAGGCTGCCGCGCCCCTTCCAGGCAAACAGGGCACTGGAAGTCCCTGGCTCTGTTCTCCCGGTGAGACGCTCCAGCCTGGCGGGATCTTGGCTCCGGAGGGGCGGTCCTGAGCCATCCTCCCCCCCCCCCCCCCCCCCCCCCCCCCCGGAGCCATCCTCCCCCCACCCAGCCCCAGCTGCCAATCTCAGCAGGATGCGTGGCCCCAGCAAGAGAGCTGCCGCCTGGGGCGTCAGCAAGACCCTGCCGCTCTGAGAGCTCCTAGAGGAGGTGAGAGCCGCGGGCGGAGCCGGCAGCAGGTGGGGGCAGCAGGTCCCAGGGCCTGGGCGGCTGTGAGGGAGGGGCGGCGGCGAGCTGGCACGACCCACTGGCCGCGGCCCGGGCGCAGGAGACGGTGGTGCTGCGTCCGGCGGTGCGACGCGGTGCGCTGCGGTGCGGTGCTTTGAGAGAGAAGGATCTGGAGGGAGGCGCTGGTCGGGATTACGCTGGGCCGGAGTAGCCACGGCTCAGGTTTGCACAGAAACGGAACAAGCACGCCGCGGCTCTCCCAACAGCTCAAGAATTACGGTTCCCAACACCCTGATGTAAAGTGCTTCTGGGATATGAAAGTGGACATGACTGGGGGAAAGTCTAAACTTGTCTAAACTTGTATGCGTGTTCCTATTTTTTCATGTAAAAGATAAGACCGAACAAAGAACGAACGACGGAAACAGAAGCGCATCTTCCCCAGGCGGAGCCCCGTCCCAGGGGCGCCCCACCTGCCGCCGCGCTCTTCCAGGGGCCCGCGTCCTCAGCCCACTCTCGGGGGGGAATTCCCTCCGTGCCTCCCGCTCGCTGCCCGGGGTGCCGGCCGGCTGTGTCCCGCCACCTGGACGGACGCTGGGTCGTCACCTCTGCTCCGTGCGCTGTCCCATCCGCGGAGCCAGTGGGGAGCCGGAGGCGCTTGGAGCGCCCCCGCGGCGGGCTGCGCTGGTAAAGTATGACGGTTTTTAATAAAACAAGGAGGAGCCCCAGCCGACGCTTACTGAGGGGCTGCTGGCTGAGGGGGGCTTGCTGACTTCTCGAGGTCACAGAGGCCAACAAGGACCCGCGCGGCGCCAGAGGCGGCCGCTGCCTGCTTCTGCCGGGATGGGGGTGCGTCTAGCCCCGTGGAGGAGAAGTGCCCTAAAAACTTCTAATTTCAGCAAAAACAAGAAATATATACTCCTATATGTTGGTCAGTAAGATCCTGGCGCACAGGGACACCGTTTTGTTTAGATAGTTATTTCACAGTAAATCAAATTAAGGACCCGCTCTGTATGTGCCCCCAGCAGGAACTGAGAAGTGCCCGAAGTCCAGGCACAGCCCTGACCAGTCCAGGAACAGTCCAGGAATTCGGTGGATGATCTGCAAACGTTTTAGACAAAGGGAAAATTCCTCCTTACAGTGTTTTTGGGAATATTACCTTTGCAGAAGTTACCCTACATCCCTGAATAGGTAGGTGAGAAACTTCCTGTACTAATTATCAACCAAAGCCAAAGCAAACCAAAGATAGGTCTGTTTGGGTTTTTTTTTTGTTTTCAGATAAGCTGAGTTTTGGAAAATTGGGATAGTGTGGTATCAAGGAGAAAGTCACAGATCATGGTTTGCAAGGAAATATAACATTTCTTTTATATGTTTGTGTGCTGGTATTGTTACAGGGCAACCCTAATATAAAATGGGTTTCCCTGACTGGGTCCTCACCCGCGTGCTCAGAAGACTTTTATAATAAGTCTTAACTTTAGGCACATGCGACAAAAGTTATTAAAGGGTTTTATTTTACAAAAGAAGGGGAATAAAGTAGAAATAACCCTAAAAGAAGAGAGGTATGTAAATCTGTAAATATCCTACCAGATCTTCTGAGTTGGAACCCAACGGCGCGTTGAGAGCTGGCTCTGAATCGAGAGAGATGGCCCGAAGGAAGAGCGAGCCCAAGCTCCTGCTCTGGTTTCATAACCAGCCCGGCCCTGAACTCCAGAGAGGTCCCAGCGATCCACTCTTCGATAATCATCTTACCAGATTTGTGGTTCTGGAGCACTGGTGGTCTGGAATGGGGGCTGGAGTCCATAAACGTATTTGTGCCATCCATTCAGGACTACCTTTCCCCCTAACAATATTTTCCTAGAAATCACAAATATGTAAATTATATACACAGTTCACATAGAAAAATAACATCCTTCTTTCTTCATATTACTTATTTATTGTATCCTTAATGCTTCCCCAGCATACATTTCAAGGTATAGTATTATTAGTATCATTTTACTTATAATTTTAAAGCTTTTTGTAAATATTCTTAATGCCCTAGAAGAATTGTACCAGTTTATACTAACCACCATCTGTTCCTGGAAGCATCCAAATCTGTCTTTTCTATATGTTTTCCATATGCTGGCAACAATCGCTACAACATTTCGGTGGTTGGTAAAATGGCTTTTATTCTCTGAACTTCAAAATTATCAATATGGTTGAACACTTCAGATATATTCAGCTATTGTAACATTTATGTTATGTGTCTGTGCTGATATCTTCAATTATATTGTGCACACAGAGATATTGTTATATTTGATGATTTATATTTTCTTTCGCATTTCATTCTTTATATATGTCTATATATCTTCAATTATCATGAATTTTATAGCTCAATTCTTTACCAGTTTTTGAATGTTTCGCTTACAAAATGCATTTTCACTCTTCTTTGCCTCTCACCTTTGACATTTAACTCTTTCATGTTACTATATTTTATTTTTATATGAAATGTAAGGTAGATCTCCATTTCATCTGTCATGAAATAACGCTGCAAATGCTTTAAAAATACTTGTCAGATCACACGTGTCTTCTCTAATCCTTGGGAAGACAACTGTGTAATTACAGTTTTAAGAGCCCTTGTCCCCAAAACCAAGTAAAAGGAACAAAGATAAAGGCAGAAGTGGGAGGAGCAGCGGGTGCACGGCCCGTGCTGATTTTCTTCCTGCCTCATCCCCACCTGTGGGTCATCCGTGGTTCTCGTGCTGACCTTGGTGTCTGCACAAATCCTGCATCTCCAGGTGAGGAAAGGACTCACTTCCCCCGCTGCTTCCAGCTCTTCCAAGGGCACCTCGTCGCTGGCCTCTTCTCCAGGGCTCCTCAAGCACCCTCAATGGCTCCCCTTCTCCCCATGTGGGTCGTTGAAAATCTTTATCAATGATAGTACCTGATGCTGCATTTTTGGGGATCATTATTTCATCAAATCAAGTTTTTCCTACATCAAAGTGTGCAGATATAAATGTGTCTAATGATATCTGACATTTACATAATTAAAAAAAACTACCAAATTCCATTTGTCAGAGATCAGTTTTTGCTGACTTCAGTGTCACAAGTTCACACCCTTCCTTCTTCAAGTGGTGGTGAGGCTGGCAAAGACAAACTCTCTGTCCTATGCGTCTCCCCCTGCGCAGCCCCGCTCCCCTGCCCTCCCTCTTCCCCTCCCCCTGCCCCCCCCATCTCCTTCCTGCTATTCTTCCCTCCGTGACCCTGTCTTCCTCCTCCCAATTCTGAGTCAGCTTCTATTACCGGTTTAAGGGTCCGTAGACATGAAAGAAAAAATATAGAATTGATTTTTTTAAATTGTATTTAAGTGGATGGATTGGCATTTAATATTCTTGTAAAACATTTAACTGAAGCTCAGAATTTAACCCAAATCAGTTATTTAATCAAAATTTCTAGAGTTCAATAATCATTACATTTCACATTATAAGGTGATAAATACTGCTAACAGAAGTTTATATTACAAAGGATATTTTTATGTTAAAAAGAAAAATGTCTTGGTGTTGAAGTGTTTCCCTAAAGGGTTGTTTATCTATGCACACAGGAGCTGGGGCGCAGGGGGGTGCGGGGCACAGCAGACACCACCGGGCACGGCAGCTTAATCCGGTTGGCAACACTACAGCTTCACTTTAGCTGCTTGTTGGGGGAATGAGGGCCGTTTAATGCCTAAGTCTAACTTTTTAGGGTGTTTTCCTTTAGGAGACACAGCTCACAGGTGTGATAGTCCTGAGAAAGGAAGGAGCGGCCGGCAGCCCTGGGGGAGGCTGCAGTCAGCAGGAGAGAGGAGAGCGAGACCTCCGCATCAAGAAAGCGCTGTCCGCAGCTTCAGTCAGCTTCCATGATGCCAGTGGCACCTGTGAGCAGCCCGTCCGCAGATACTGCGAAAACCTCCTGTTGCCACAGAGAGCGTCTGCGTGCGTCTACGAAGGAAGGAACAGGGGTTCCGGGGCCAAGGCTCAGCCCAGAGGAGGGCAGGCCGGGCGGGCCTCGGTGAGCTGGGGTCCCCCCCCCTCCGCAAGCGCCTCAAGGGAGGGGCTCCCTGCCTGCTTGGAGGGGCCGTGGGCAGAGCTGACACTTAGGTTACAGTGCACGGAAAAAGCAACAGACTGTATGTAACTGGGCAGCGAACTAGAAGAACATGGTCTGTGTTTCCCTTTGACTCCACAGAAATACAGACTCTCCTGCCTTCCTGCGACAAGGGGCTGATTCTCCCGCTATCACCACTAAGGGCCCAGTTGATCCCGGCCAGGGAGGGACCCCCAGGTGCAGCAGACTCTCCTGCCTCCCGCTGCCCCCTCAGCAGCGTGTTTCAGGCCATCTGCCTGTTCTGCTCCCCGCTCTGTCTCTGGGGGGTCCTCTCACCGCTCCCCCCCCCCACACCTCTGGCCTGCAAGAAAAGAAAAGAGCAAACAAGCAGATTTTCTTCTAAATGATTTGGTACAGGAAGTTGCCACAGGAAGCTTCCAGAGCGGAGCCTCTGAGAACGTGGCGCGGCTTCGTAGCTCCTCACCGTGCGGAGGGCGAGTGCTCGGGGAGCTGGCAGTGTAAGGACGACCAATTTGGGTGCTGCGGTCATCCTGGAAGCTTTTCCCCTAAACGAACAGCTGGACAGTGAGGTGAATTGTAAATGAAATGTAAAGACACCTTTTTATAACTGCTGGGATGTTAACGGTGATAATGGTGTGACTATTTTCGAGAACAGAACACTCGAATTTCTGAAAGTCAAAAAGGAAAAGCACATTTTAATTATTCATAAGCTGCATTTATTTATATTGTCAGGGTGCACATATTTTCCTCCACAAATCTGTTATTTTAAATGGTTTTTTTGTTATATCAATATTTTCAGTAAAAAATTAAGAAACATTCTTTTTTCGAAAAATGTGAGACGATCTTATCCAAAAATATTACCCACATCTGCCTCTCAGAGTGACTTCATGTCTTTTCCTCGCTCATCTGGCAGGAGGCAGAAAGATGCTGGCGGGTGTGGCAGCCCTGTCCCGGGCGGGGGCCTCTGTCAGGGGTGCTGAGGGCGGACCCTCGGCGCCTCTCGCAGGGCGCCAGCCGTACCGCACCTGGACTGACGCGCTCTGCGCGAGGGCTCTTCTCCCCAGGTGGAGCGCCGAGGGTCCGCTGCCTCTCCCCATCCCGGCGGGCCAGCTGCAGGGTGCCCGGAGCCCGCCGCGTCCTCTCTGACGGCGACATGTGCTGACAAGGAGTCGGCTGGAGCTCCCAAGTGAGGGTGAGGAAGGTAAAGCCAAAGCGGCTTCTTTAAGGCCGGGCCTGGAAGCAGAGCTGTTCATCGTGCTTAGCCTGAGCGTGGCGGCGCGGACCACCAAGCCGGCAGCGGGCACAGGTAGGTCATCGGTCTCTAGTCTCCCGGCACCCCTGTGAGGCCGGGCACCTGCTGTCGTCCCCGCTGAAGGGAGCAGCCGGGGACTCTCGGTGACAGTGGGAGACCCAGAAAGTCGAAGGCCGTACCTGACACCTTAGAATCGGGAGGTGAGTGACGGGATGAAGACGACGGCGACAGGGCTGAGATAATAGGGGGTGCAATACCCATTTTCCACTTCAGGGGAGATTATGGAGTTTAAATAGCCTGTGAATCCTTGACTTTTTTATTTTTCAGATTTTTTTCTTTTAATTATTTATGCACACAAGAGCTGGGGCACAGGCCAGAGTCGCAGGAGGTGAGAGGACTCCCCAGGGACAGAGCTGGGAGCAGAACAGGCAAATCCACTGAAGCACACTGCTGAGGGAGCAGCGGGAGGCAGGAGAGCTCTGCTGTGCCCCGTGGGTCCCTCCCTGGCCGGGGATCAAACTCGTGCTGCAGTGGCTGTGGAAGCGCTCAGCCCCTTGCACCACCAGGGAGGCCCTGGCCAAGGGCTTTAGAAGGAGCTCAAGGCTCCTGACAGCTCTAAGCATGAGAACACAGTCTCGTATCGTGACGCACGGGCGACACGGTGAGGGTTGGGCGTGAATGAGCGTCCAGGTTAGAGCTGAGACGGAAGCCTGAGAGGTCTCCGCCAGCATCAAGGCTCTTGAATGACAGCACCAAATATTAGCGACTCCCAAATAGCAGCAGGCAGCATTAACACCCAGCCTGCTCCACCCACGAGTCAGAGGGAGTGGAGACGTGGAGAGCGCAGGATGAAGCAGAAACGTGCAAAGTGTATGCAAGGGAAGTCATCTGTAGGTTTTATTTTATTTTCATTTATTTGCATAATAGTGTTTCAGAGGTTCTCTATGATTGAATTTTCGCCATTCTTCAGATGCTTTCTCCTAACCCTTCCCATGCAAAGAAGGGCAAAGTGGATTCATCAGGCCAATCCCACAGTACCAAGGAACACAATAAAGCGGCATGATAAAAATGAGTAATTAGGCAGCAGTTTCTTCAATTTTTGCCTCGTCTCTGTGCCAAAGCAAGAAGGGTGCTAACAGCATGCCGGAGGAGGCTGGCTCCCCTCCAAGCCAATCTGGAAAGCAAAGTGTCGCAGATGACGGTGCGGAGCCTGGAGCAGATGCCCGAGCGCACAGGGCAGGAGCGTGAACTCGGTGCCATTAGGGCCTGACTCACTGTGTACTCTCTGAGCCACTGGCCCTGGCGACCACGGGGCAGGGAGAAGAGACACAGACCGAGAAGGCGAGACAGAGGTGGGGGGAGACAGAGAGGAGAAACAGTGTACTTTGAAAATTTCCTGTGGCAAAAGTGACCTTTTTGGGTTAAAACAGCTCAGGGGCCCCCTGGCTGGCTCTTCCTGGCCTCATCTTGGGGAGAGCTGAGTCCCCCTGCCCCTAGCCCTGCCCTCAGCGGTTGTGACCCACCAGGCAGCCAAACAGACCCAGCACTGGGAAGGGGCATCGGTGAGTCTGGCCCCAGCGGCCTCCGCCATGTCTCTTCCACCCGCACAGCCAGACAGGTGCTGGTGTCTTCTCCTCCCACATGGGGACACCACAGGGCAAAGGAAGCTCTACTGCCGGCAGGGCTGGTTGAGCTCAGGGCTGGCCTGGCGCAGGAGAGCTGGAACGGGCTGCAGCCGGCGCCCCTCACAGACCCCGGCCCCGCAGACCCGGCACCCGCACGTGCAGACCGGGAGGCCCGCCGTGATCCTTGTAGCCTCGCTCTGCTGCCGCCTGTTCTCCGCGCACGGCTCGCACGTCTGGGTGCGTGCAATGCAGCTGTTGCTCCGTCAGCCTCGTGCCGTGCCAGGCCCGGAGGCCCAAGGTGTCCTCTCTTATTCGGCCATGGGGAGCAGGGAATCCCGGCATCCTAGGTCCTCTCGGGCTCTTCCAGAGGAGACTGCGCGTCAGCCCGGCTTGGGCGCTCTCCCGCCGTCCAAAACACAGACTCTGCTTCAAGTAACTTCAGTACCTGAAATCTCAATAACATCCATGTGATTCTGTACAAAATGAAGGTTAGCAGATCATCTGTTTGACTCTCAAAACAACCTCCACGCAGGAAGGCCCCATACGGCTTCCATCATGCGCATCAACCCGCCAGCAAACGCGCGGTTTTCTGTGCTGGCAGCCGCGCTTGCCGGCGCTGCGCTCTCGCCGCTGCTGCCGTGCGGAGGCCCCCACCCCACGGCCAGCCCTGCAAACGCATCTCTCCTGACTCTCCCACCACCCCCCCCAAGCCAGCACCTCGCGGGTCTCCCTCCTCCCGGCTCCCAGCCTCCTTTCCCCCGCCTAGGCCCTGACGTTCCGCTCTCGCCTCCCCTCTGGCTCCCAGGCCCAGCCGTGCACCCCTAAGTGCTTCTGAGACAGTTCGCAGAAATGCAAGTGTGGCCGCGCCACTCTCGGGCTCCGGTCGCAGTGGCCTCCCACTGGCCCCTCGCTGGTGATTCGCCTCGAGCTCAGGGGGCTGCGTTCTCCAATTGTGTTCTTACTTTAAGTTGTTTTCTTATTTCATTTTCATTTTTATATGCGTATGGAGGTCCGCCTGGGGACACTGCCACGTGTGGTGCTACTGTCATGGAGGTGGCGTTTCACCACACCGCATTTGATGTGCATGACTTGGAGATCACTGAACATTCCCTGTCAGTCCATGAACATAGTATGTCTCTGCAGTTAGGCCTTCTTCAACTGGTCTGTTTTTTTACTTTGTCCCATATACATGTCTTTCCCATATCTTACTGGATTTATGATTACGTATCTAATGACTGTTGTGCTATTACAGATGCTGCTTCTACCTTTAGCTTCTATTGTTCATGGCTAATATGTAGGAACCCTCATAGTCTATGCCATTGTTAAACTGAATCATAAATTCTATTAGTTTTTTGATGGTTCTTTCCTTGCATTTTTCTTACATAGCTACTTTGACATGAAACCTCTTCTCCCTCCCCCCCACTATTGCTTCCTGTCCTGTACCTGGTGCACAACTATGAGCTCAGGACAAAGTGAACGTGAAGGGAGAGAAGGGAAATCTGCTTTATCCTAATCCCAGGGCAGCAGCGCTGAGAGGAGAGTCCTGGGAGACAAGGTCAAGACCTCACTGGGGCCATGAGCACCTAAGCAGAGCGTCCCCAGCCAGCCCCTCACCAGTGTGCCAGGGCGCGCATAGCGCCAGCAGCCCCCGTCACCCAAGGCGCCTCCCGCAGTCACCTGGCCTGCCAGCCCTCGGCTCCCACCTCCACCCGGCCGGGCTGGCTGCCTGCGGCTGTGTCCACACTGCTCGGACTGGCCAGACGCCCACGCCCGGCGCTGGTGTCTCCAGGCATGTCTGGCCCGTCCTCGGGCCCTCTGGGTGGCCCCGGCAGCAGGCGCCCCTCCTCTGCACAGGGGCGTCGCACCCCCGCGCCCCACCTGAGGGGTGGGTCCCGGGCTGCAGCTGGCGCAGCCTCCTTGGCCTCCGAGAAGCTATGATCTCGTCGTGGCCTCTGTTTTTCTGCCAGGTGTGCACTTTCCAGCTTCATTAATCGTAACCAGAAAGAGTCACTTTTTTGAGGGCACCAGGTACTAAATTTGGGAAATAAAAAAGACTTATGCTTGCTTGCATATCAATGAATTTAAGCTTAAAGAGAGCGCTGCATAGTCTTGTCACCTTTAACGTATCACCAGCATCTGCTCGTGTTCCCTGACCACCTCGCCAGCCCTGGGCAGGCGGCCGGACGCCAGGCCCCGCCGTGGGAACAGGGGCAGATGCATGGTCGGGCCGCGGGAAGGGCACCTCGGCGGGTGGCCTGCAGCCCCCTCTAGTGAGAGCCGAGCCCTGCGCGCTCTCTGAGCAGGAGGTCTTGAGAGCCCCCAGGACGGCATCTACCAGCAAAGAAGTCACAGAGGCTCCGGCTTTACAGAGTCTTACGTCCTAATTTTTAACACTCTTTTAACAGCTTTCTTCTCGGAATCCATCTTTTTATCCCAGATAAGCTCACCCCACGTTTGATTTGGTTGCTGCAAATGCGTGTTTCCTTTTAATAGCGAGTGTGCTGTCATTGAATTAGTGGGACTCTACAGGCGTTTTCTCTGTGGTCAGCACTTCCCTGCCTGATGTGGGGGGGGAGCGCTGGCCATAAAAGGGTGATCAGCCGCTCGCTCGCGTGGAGCCCACGAGCCCACACTTGAAGCACCCAACTGCGACTGACTCACACCCGGGGAGCAGAGGCAGCAGCACCGCAGCAGAGGGATTAATTGTAATTGCTAACTTCTTCGGAGTCCATTTAGCAGGGAAGCAGCGGCGCGGCACTCCGGCTGGGGAGGAGGCCACGTGGGAGCAACAGAACAGCTCATGGAGAAAAATCACCATTTTACATTTATTACTTTGCTAGCCTAAGTGCCGGAGGAGCAGGCTCTCCAGCGCAGTCAGGGGCAGCCCCCGCAGTTGGGCTCGACACTATTTTGGGGACAGCCCCAGTCCACGCTCAAAGGCACATGCCATCCCGCTTTCAAAAGTCATTTTAGCAGTTTGAGAAAATGTATAAATAACACAATCTCTTCAGATTAGAGGAATATGGGGCATTCTGGGATGAATTTGTATTCTTGAGGAAAAAACTCCCCAGGATTTTCTCGCCCATATTTTCCACCGCTCGGCTGAGGCACGATTCCCTCCTAGCTGTGAGATGATGCTAATCTTGTAGTTTAGGTTGCTTAGCTGCATAATCACACAGAGGGTTTTCCTGGAGCCAGGCCTGGAAGGCAGCAGAAGCGCTTACCGTCGGCAGAGTCCTGGCGGGGGCGGGGTGCGTCTTAGGTGGACTCGCTGCCCGGTCAGCTCCAGGAGGCCAGCCGGCCGGAGCAGCTGCCCAGGGAGGGAGAGGTGTGCTCCCTGCTCCCCTCCTGCACCCCGAGATTCCTTTCATTGAAATGAGGTAGAGAATTTGCATTTTGATCTTTCCTCTGTTCAACCACACAGAGCGTCAAGGAGCCCCTTGGGGCACACTTACCAAATGACACATTTCTAAAAAGATTAACTGAGGCCCGAGGCAGCTTCTGCTGTGTCAGCTGCAGGAGCCGCTGGCTGTTCGTTTTATTTACTGGTCCAGACAGGGTCCCCGAAAATGTACCATTGCCACGTCACATTTTATCAGTTGAACTCCTTTCCCCAGTGAGCTAATGTGCTAAGTGCATCATCATGAGGAATTAAGCCAAAGGGAGGTTTGCTCATCACTTTTCTTTAACCCCTAGATCTGTGGCCTTTAAAAGTGCATTTAAATAAATATATTCACAAGAGAGCAGAATATAATGTGGTTTGAAGGACTGGGCTAGAGATTAATTTTTAGCTCTTAGCATAAATGGTCTGAACTTCTAATGTTGCTCTTTACTCCTTGAGGACTCTCGGGGGCTGCTGGGTGACTTCTGCACAACATGAGGTCCAAAAGCGTGTGTTCCAGCCAGGCAAGCAAGGCCAGCGAGCTTGTGTGCCGGTAGGTGGCTTCTTCTCGAAGGTGGCCAGAGGGGTCCCAGTTTTTTGGGCCAGTCTGGAAAAGAAATGCATTTAGTATTCTACCGTGGGCTTCGTGAAAGTTGGGCCTTATTTGTCTTTGTAGTTTAAATGCTTAACATTATTATCGCTTCTCGGCCTTTTGGCTAAGATCAAGTGTAGTAAATGCTTAACATTAAAACTAGCACATAATTAGCGCTCAAGAATGTTTGCTAAATAAATGAATTAACGGATGCGTGGTGAATGGCTGAAGAAAAAACCTTTAATTTGATTGAGGCCTGATGAGAGTTGAATGTGAAGACGTTTGCGTTAGCTACCGGAACCGCTGGGGACACTGGTGTGCGAGCACAGGCACTGGCTAGGAGAGGTGGCGCTTTCTGAGCGGTGCACGGTTATGCTTTAAAGGGTTTTATTTACTTGATATTTAGTATTTCGCGGACAAAAGACACATTTGGGTGTACGTAATATTAACACGGTTATTTGCACCAAAGCTCAATTTTTATACTTAAAAGTGAAGACCCCGGGCGCGGGGTGTCCTGGGGTCCCCAACGCGAGCGTGGGCAGGGGTGCTGCCGCGTCTTCCCACCTGTGTGTTTCACGCCCGCGGCTGGGGGAGCCCACGTTATCTTCCTGCAGTAAAAGTCAAAACGACGGATCGTGGTTCGTTTGAAAGTCGGACTTTGCACCGTTTTACTTCATATAATCAGAACAGAGCGTTAAAGGCATCGAGGACATGCTCGTCCTATCCCTTGTCCTGAGCGACCTCCCGGGACAGGAGGACGGAGAGAGAACGCAGGGAGGAAGACGCGGCCTCAAGCGGCCTCTCCTCGGGAAGTGCGGGCCGGAGCGCGCCCTGCCTCATCCCAGACCAGCCGCCTCACGCACGAACTAACTAAAGAACTAACGCAGCTCAGCTGCCTGTGAGCCTCAGCACCCCGAGACGTCATCGCCAGCTGACATCACACATCCCGCACTTTCCTGTCATTGCTGAAACTCGATCTAACGTCAGAGCACCCTCCAGGCTGCGAACCCAGGGACGTGTGTTAGCACAGGGCTGAGAAGGACCCGGGGGAGCCCGTCTCTGGTCTTGTTCGCCATGGACACACCAGCTCGTGAGCATTATTTGTGCACTTGGCTGTGCACCCATAAGGGACTTGGTTGGCTGCCTCTGAGTACCTGACGGGCTGAGGAGGACCCGACTGAGCAGGAAGGATGCTGAGCGTTCCAACGTCACTTTACTCTTCTGGAATGTTCGCAGGAGTACCTGGCACACTGGCCATTTCCAGGGAATTTTTAAACTTCGGTGACACAACAGTGAGAGAAGTTTAACATGAATGTTGATCTGGTGTTCAGCCCGCAGGCCCTCAGACACCCTGTGTTCTCAGACAGCAGCGCTTGATTCCCTGGGGGGCTGTGAGTTCTCTTGGTTGCTTCCATCCCAACTCCCCGCCCTCTTCCCTGCTGGTAACTGTCATTTGTTCTCAGAGTGCAGAGATGTGCTGTTCTTATGCTGTGTTCATTCATTTGTCTTGTTTCTCTGACACATGTGGGCAAAATTATATGGAACCTGCCTTGCTCCACATTACTTATGCCAGAAAATGGGACATTGCCCCATCGATGTTGTCATCGACAGGAGCATCACGCCCTTTTCATGGCTAAGTAGTATTCCATTGGGTGTACACTGGCTGTTTCCTAGCTCTAATTTCTGGATATCGGAAAGGAAATAAGTTTCAAAAGTCACAAACATCTACTGCTAAATAGCATCGTTGACTCCAGTTATGCATGCACTTTTATAGTTTCCCAAATAAGGAAAAACCACACATCTCCTCTAACTTTTTAATCACACTCATATGAAATCAGAGACAAAGTGGAAAATGTCTGCCCCAAACCTTGGTTTTGCAGAGGAGAAACTGAACTGGAGGTCTGTGTCCTCTGTCTCTTGTCTTTCCTTTGACGTTCTTTCGCCAACTTGGAATAAATCACACACAGCCCAGGGAAAAATCCCATGGCTCCTATTTGCAATGTTACATTCAATAGTCCTGTCTCTAGCTTTCAAATTAGCAAAACTCTTCCAAGCAGCTGTTGCCCAATTAATGACCGTGCAGTGAATGTCTCCAAATTCAAGATAAAATTTCACAAAATACATGTTAACATATACAAAACTGGGGCCTCCCTGGTGGCACAGGGGTTAAAGTCTCAGTACCATGAGGCTTTCCCCAGCCACAGCAGCGGGAGCTCCATCCCCCGCCAGGGAGGGACCCACAGGGCACAGCAGACCCTCCTGCCTCCCGCTGCTCCCCTCAGCAGTGCATTTCAATAGAGCCGCCTGCTCTGGCTCCCCACTCTGTCTCTGGTGAATCTACTCCCTGCCCCCGCACCTCTGGCCTGCACCCCAGTTTTTGTATGCATAAATAAATAAATCTTAAAAGAACCCACAAATTTTCCTTCCATTCTGTAGATAGCAATTCCATCGTCAACGTTGCCATATTTGAAATATTTATTTGAACAACATGGTGGCAAATGAGAGAAAAGCACCATCACCGTGGGTCAGCAGACTGTCGGTGGATGCAGACAGCCAGCGGTTGTGAGTTACTTATATAGCTTTTTGTCCTTAGGAAAGCCTTCAGCTCCCCACAGCCACCCAGCAAGTGCCGGGCCTGAGCTCTGCTCCCTCCGCTCAGGTGCAGGCCTGCCGGAGGATGCCTGAGGACGCCTGAGGGTGCCCGAACAGCCTCTAATTAACTCCGGGACTTTTCTTTCAGGTGCCCATTGTTTTAGGAGTAGCAATTACCAGCTATTTTAGCTCTCTCCTTTGCTCTGTGTTTCTGACGGTCCCTCCCAGGCTCAGGAGCGGAACAAAGAGTCTGGAGAGCCCATGATAGGTTCGGCTTGGCAGTGCCCGCGGCTCACAGCAGTGCCCGGCCCTCAGAAGGGGGGGTGGGGTGCCACAGTCCCCAGGCTCTCTCTGCGGAGATTTCAAGACATTTGTTTTTGACCCAGGCCTTCTCCTTTCTTAGTTCAAAACATCATCTCACAGGAACAGCTCGGAAAAGTTTCTTCTCTGTAGCTGAAGATTTTTGATGAAAGAGAAATGTGAAAGCTCTTCAGAAAAAGTGACAGAGCAGTGACCCTTTCTGCGGGACACGGAGATGGGCCCCTGCCCGTGACGCGGGCTCCTGATTTGATCCTTTCTCCGCTGGGATTTCCCTCTTCCCTGGCGCCCTCCAGAGCCCTGCCCAGGACGCGCCCTCCCTGGAGCTCACACCACCCGGGGGGTTGGGAGCCCAGCTAGAGAGCGCATCTCAGGACGGTGCTGCGGCCGCGGCCTCGTTTCTGAGGCTCCCCCACTCCCACAGCCCTCCCTTGGGTGCCCGCACGGCAGCCAGCGCTGAGCCTCTGTTCCCGGCTGGTTGAGGGCTCCTCGCTTGGCCCCTGCCGCTGTCCTCTGCTGTGCACGTAAACACGTCCGGGGGCCGCAGGCGCATGAGCCAAGGTCACGGACACGGGACAGCGTGCCCAGGCTAACGTGTTCAGGCTTCAGCCACCTGGTGGACGTAATTTTGCAAAGAATTTGTTCATTTTAGTTCCTCTTATTTTAAAGTTTTCGTTCATAGACTTAATGTCTCTTGATATGTCACCCTACTGATTCTCATGGCCTATTCTAAAGACATTTAGGCTCTTGCAAAGAACCGTAGTAGTGAAATCTATCGGCTCAGTCGTTTCAACTCCGTGAGGCTTCACCCCAGACACAGCGTGAGTCAGCGTGAGGGACGGGCCGTGAGCGCGCTGTCGGTGCGTGACTGTGTTCATGCTATAGATGCCGCTGCAGGTAGTTTTACAAGCAAGCAGTCAACATGCCATCAAACGCTTTACTAAAATCCAAAAATATCATTTTTTAAATATTTTATTTATTCGTACATACAAGAGCTGGGAAACAGGTCAGGGGTGTGGGGGGTGACAGAGTCCCCGGAGACAGAGTGGGGAGCAGAACAGGCAGGTCCACTGAAACCCACTGCTGAGGGAGCAGCAGGAGGCAGGAGAGTCTGCTGCGCCCTGCAGGTCCCTCCCTGGCCGGGGATCGAACTCGTGCTGCAGTGGCCGTGGGTGCTTCATAGTGCGATGTTTTCCCCTTGCGCCGCCATGGAGACCCCACAAAGTTCTGTTTTCAAGGAACACACAAAGCAACGACCTCAGCGACCATTATGGAAACTGTGCTGTACGTTCTTAGTCACTCCCTTCTCCGTGTTCTGATGTGAGACGTTCACAAGCAGGTAAAGACAGAGATTTCCACTCCAGCCGCCAGGATTCAGGTCTCACCTTGATGCCCGACAGCTTTGGGAGAGTTTTAATCTTTTTAAACTTCGAGAACCTCATCATTAAATGGGGCTCACAAATACGATCGCACCGGGCTGATGGCTCTGAGGACGGTGAGGAACTAACAAGAGCCCCCAGACTCTGCCCTCGCCCCTCCCAGCTGGTGCCTCAGATGCTGCTTCAGTCCAACTTGAGCATGGTGTCATCTGCTAACTCACTGGATGTGTCAGCCAGCCACAGGCTGTAAACACAAACTGACAGGAACACAGTGGTCAAAATGAATACAACATTTCAGAACAGAATATCCCTGTTTTTCAAATTCCTTTTGAAGTTAGCAACACAATTTAGAGGCATTTTGATTAACATTACTGCTCAGGCTGCCGTGTGTCATCGGTGCTTTTCCACGCTATAGACACCAAAAACGGGAGTAATCAGTAATTCATATTGGCCCATCAGCCTATCTACCGATCTGTCTTCCTGTTATCAGTCTATACAAGGGACGTGACTATAGTTCCCTCCAATAATTGCACTGCGCACACGCACACACACGCACGCACCCTTTATTTATTAAGTAAAAGGACCCAGAATTTTTGGTGAGGCTTCCTGGAGTGGTGGTTTCCCAACGTACCTTAGTGACAGGACAGTCACTATAAATGCAAGAAGAGGAATTATTGCATCAAAAGTACATATATATGTATATATATATATATACACACACACACAGAGGTACATATACACTATATACATATGCATATATACTTGCACATATATTTGTTGATCTATTTAATGCCTACTTTACATTTCTCATCTACTAAATTAACAATTTAGATTAAAGTATACCATTTTCTCTAAGAGGAGTTTTATAAATAAGCTTCCATTTTCAACATCAGTTTATGTGAATGATCCTTTGGCCAGGTTATTCTTTACTATAACTGCTGTTTTGCCCTTTTTAATAATGTTTTGTTATCTTATAGTGTTCATATTGCTTTTGTTTTTCAATAATATTTTGTATATTTTATTTTGTTTTTCTGATTTGATAACAGATGAGTGATTCAACTTTAACTTGCATCTCCTTGCTAGCAGCGAGGTCCGCCCTTGTCATATTCGCCCAGGTTTTACGAGGGGACTTTCACACCTCCGTGGACATCACTGGTCAGGCGGCTTCACGTCTGTGCACCTGCTCCATAAAGGAGGTGGTAAAAGTCAATGGATCACGTACATATAAAGCAGAGCAGCGTCTTCTGGTTTGTATTTTTTGCCTTAAAATATCTTCCCATAAACTGATGAAGATCATCTATTTTATCACAATCTTGCTTTTTTTAGCAGTCAAATTCCTGTTTATTTTATGATCCTTTGTAACAAGCTAACAGTGACGTTATATAACTTAGGCATATAGGTTTGTAATTGGCTCAAATAGGCATTTCTATAGTCACCTGAAATTGATTTTTGGGTATGGTGAGAAGGAGGAAACAGGGTTCTCCCTGAAGCCGCCACCCCACTTAGGTGCTGCGAGTCTTCCCCAAGACGCTGCAAGCGGCCTGCAGGAACCGCGACGGCCGAGAGGCGCAGACGACTCTGGAGCGGGCGCTGTCTCCTCTGGCCGGCGGTGACACAGACGTGTACTCAGAAGCCGAGTCACGTGCACACTTACAGTCTGCCCCAGCCCGGCTCACAGCAGGTGGCCACACGCAGGCACGGCACAGAGAGTCAGCGAGGGACCACGTTCTGCTTGCCGGGCCGGTGTGCGGCAAGGAGCGCGGCGGCTCCCGGGAGGCGTCGCTGAGAGACGGTGCGGTGCTGTGGCCCGGAGCTGCCGGGCCGGGCGGAGGCGGCGAGACCCGGGACCCCCCTCCGCCTGGGAGACCGGCCGGCTCGGGCTGAGCTGGGCCGGGGTCAGCCCCCGGCCGGGCCTCGGGAAAGAAGCCCAAACCGCCGGCATGGCTGTTCCCCCGCCCTGACTCGGCGTCTCTGCTTCTCACTAGGGGACTCGCAGACAAACGAAGCCGGAGCTCTTCTCGTGAAACCAACAGAAAATGAGAAAGACAAAAAGATTTCCAGCTGCACTTAAATGAGAATCCGGTCCCAGTCCCAAACCCTGGTGTTTACGGGAGACACAAACACCAGACTCGCCTGTCCACAAGCACCCTGAGTCTGGGCATGTTGGCTGCGAGGCGCATCTGACGAGAAAGAAAACAGAGGCTCGCGGAGGCGCAGGGTTTAGGCTCAGCGCTACGAGGCTATCGGCAGCCGCTGCAGCGCGAGTTCGAGCCCCAGCCAGGGAGGGACCTGTGGGGCGCAGCAGACTCTCCTGCCTCCCGCTGCCCCTCAGCAGTGTGTTTCAGTGGACCCGCCTGTTCTGCTCCCCGCTATGTCTCTGAGGAGTCCTCTCACACCCCCAATTCTGGTCTACACCCCAGTTCTGGTGTACATAAGTACTTTTTAAGAGAATCCAGCAATTTTCCAGTGGGAATTGCAGCCCGTGCACGATGCGCCGCAGAGGCACAGCAGTCCGCCCGCAGCCCACGCACCCCGCAGCCCGAACACCCCGCGTACCCCGCAGCCCGCGCACCCCACACGCCGCAGCCACAGGGCCCGCCGCCGCAACTGCCACCTCTGAACCGCGTCTCTGAGCGCACGACCCGCCAGGAAGCCCCAGATAGAACAGTGTGGCGAGAACGCAAGATCGGAATGAAGAAGACTCGTAACAGAGAGGTGCACGTGAGCGCGCAGCACGACCGCGTTCGTGGGTGTGAACGACATGCAGTGTAAGAAAGGATGACCCGCGATGAAATAGCGCAATTCTTAAATGCCAGGAGATAGACTCACATGTAACTGCATGTTCCACAGAAAAAGAAACCAATGAACATAAAAAAGAAATAAAATGTATTTCTGCAATAAAATAGCAGTAAGATATTTTAATAAAGATCTTAAATACTTAATATTTAATAATAGTCAAATGTTTAAATAAGTTTAAGTAAGTGGCCATGCCTGCCCATCCAAAATCAGCGGTCCAAAACATCTGTTAAATCAGGCTTATAAAAAGTGACAGAAACGTACAGAACCACGAATACCTGCATCTATACGATATACTTCAAATACTCACAACAGTCAAAGAGGTTTTCAAAAGAATCAAAATTCAATTTCAGAGGCTGGAGGAGCTGCAAGATCCAGATGAAGGAAAAGAGAAAGAAAGTAATGAAAACTAGCAGAGGCGAATCAATCAGAAATGTAGTGTGAATTAAAACATAAATGCAGTGTCTGCTTCTCTGTAAGAAATTAGTTCTTCAGCATCAGCCCTTTTAATTAAAAAAATAAAGTGGAAATATAATTTCATGTCATTTTAACTGAGAGGGAAGACTGAGATCTAAGAAGAGATGTTTGTATGTTCATCAATTTTCTTCAAACATGTTTGAAGAGCTGGGTGAACTGGACAATTTTCAAGACAGAAAAATAACCTAACAAAAGGGACTGTGTTTGCTACTCTAAAGTTACCAGTCAGCTTGTAGAAATTCAGGAGCTACCAGCCAGGAGCCTTCCCTCTTCATTTCACAAGTGGATTCTGTCCAAACTTCAAGAACAGTTAACCCCAAACTCATTTTATGCTGCAAATATCAGCCTCCCATAAAATCCTGAAGGTGCCGTGAAAGGAAGCTGCAGACTATTAAAAGAATAAATCATAGAGACTGAGACTGAGTTTCCCACAGGGTGTCAAGGATGATTCAGTGTATTAGAAAATCTGGTAAAAATTTCTTCAAAGATCCAGAGATAGGGTGGTTACAATTTCTCCACCGTGTGAAAGCATTCTTAATGAAAACTTACTTTGTTAGTTTATTTGTCAAAGCAAAATTTGGGAAATAAAGTCATTTTCATTAAGTATGAGGTATGAACCTATATCGTTCCATCATGTTCAGTGCTGTTGATAAGTTACCTGATGAAAAAAACCTACAATTTAAAAATATAATTAAACAATTCCGACAAAGCAAAAATAATGGAATGCCCTGCTCCCAACCACATTGTCCCAGATTTAGACGCTGCACACTAACTCTGCCACCCACGGCCAAAGGCCCAGCCACCTTGCCCCGCCTACAGGGAGAGGGGTGCCGAAGAGAGGTCTCCTGTCATTGAGAAAAGGCTGGGGGTCATTTCAGGAGCTGTTCCGAAGCGCCTTACACAGAGGCCTGTACGTGGCAGATGCTCTGCAGGGTTCACAAGAACGAAACAGAGCTACATTTTAAGTTGCTCACCAGTGAGTGTAGCGTGAATTCGCTCACAGAACTGTTGAGAGCATGTGAGTACCAAATTAAGTATAACAATTAATATGAACCAGTACAAGTCAATATTTTTCTGAGGGTGCACAAGAATCTTTAAATATTTGCCTGAAATTATAGAAATAAGAAAGTTAGGGGCCTCTCTGCTGGCTCAAGGGGTTGAGCACCGCCCTATGAAGCACCTGCAGCCACCACAGCAGGGGTTCAATCCCCGGCCAGGGACGGACCCACAGGGCGCAGCAGACCCCTGCTGTCTCCCGCTGCTCCCCTCAGCAGCGTGTTTCAGTAGATCTACCTGTTCTGCTCCCCGCTCTGTCTCTGGTGAGTCCTCTCACCCCACACCTCTGGACTGTGCCCTATCTTGTATGGATAAATAAATCTTTATAAAAAAGAAATAAGAAAGTTAGTTTTCAATACCTAAGCTGCATGACTTACATTTCCTTGTGCTTGAATTTTTTGAACGCATATACATGTCATGTATAACATAGTATATATACCGTATTTCATATACATGTCATGTATAACATAGTATATATACCGTATTTCACATGTCATGAAAACTGAACTGAGTGGCTTATTTATTAATGTTGAAATGTATCAGGGGATCTGAGGAAATAATCCAGATGAAGTTAAAGCCATTATCACATTTTCTTTAAACTCATAAGGGGTATTTCTATAATCTAGTGGTAAATAAGAAATGAAAATTTTGTGTTTGATTCATGTTTTAAAAAATAGCTAAAACTGTGCAGTTATTCTCACATCTAGCATCTGTACCAATGAAGTATTTAATAAAAGTGACTAGTTCGTTAACTTCGCAGATTGAAGCCAACCCAGGAAAACCTTACGCCTAACCCAGCACCCACCTGTGAAAGCTCTCACCTTCCCAGGCCTGAACTCGTTCTCCCGCGCGCCCAGCGAAGCGCAGGGGCCAAGACTCACACACTAGGCTGCTGTCAGCCAGGAACTCGGCCCAACCTCTCTGACTCGTCAATGTCAAGAACCTTGTAAGCAAATATTTGTGGCATCCCGCAGATAATAGTGCCATATTTAATGCATTTTACAGTTTCTTGTGAGGATTAGGAAAGTGAGTTTGCATCACAAGTGTTGACTGTCCCCAGCAATCCCTTTATAAAATTGTGCTCCCGACTCCCTTCTCCTTTCTGCATAGCAGTTCTTTACCTAAATCCATGGATACAGTTTATGAAGGTTTTTTTTTTAAAGATTCATTTTATTTCTTTATGCACACAAGAACTGGGGTGCAGACCAGAGGTGCAGGGGGTGAGAGGACTCACCAGAGACAGAGCGGAGAGCAGAACAGGCAGATCGACTGAAGCACACTGCTGAGGGGAGCAGCGGGGAGGCAGGAGAGGTCTGCTGCGCCCTGTGCTCCCTGGCCAGGGATCGAACTCAGGCCGCATGGCTGGTGATAGCTTCATAGGGCTGCAACTTAACCCCTGTGCCATCAGGGAGGCCACGGTTTATGAAATTTTATGTAAAATATGGGTGCACATATTTCACAGAAGCAGCTCTGAATAAATCATTGTGATGATAGTCCCCCACTAATCACACTCCCTGCTTCCTCATTCTTTGGCCACAGGAGTTGTTCAGTTCCCAGTCAAGAGGTGGAGCTCACTCGGCTTTGAAACTGCACTTGCTTTCAGAAGCAGAAGGTGTCATTTCTGAGGCTCTGCAGCTCGAAGCTTCAGCCCCTCACAAAGAGAGCCCGTCTGTCCACTGGGAGCGGAGTGGCCACAGGCAGGCAGTTTTGCCACGGCCCTGGCAGGATGGACACCCAGGCCTTACGTGAGGCCGCGTGAGGCCACGCACCCAGATGGAGCGCCGCCTCTCTGACATGCACTGAGGCCTGCCGTGTAGTGAGCATCGAGGCTAAGCGCCTCACGGGTAATATTTCGCTCACATAAAACCCCCATGAAGTCACCAGCGCTTTGGTGTGCTCGCTGCCGGGTGCACCATGCTGTGTCCTTACATTTTAGAGTGTGTGTGGGCATTTGGGAGCAAGTTATGTATTTTATGCTCTTGCCTACCTTTTAAATCAGATGTATATTTCAGAGTTTCAGAAAGGGACAGCTCACATATATGAAATTCACTCATTATAAGTGTACAACGAAATGATTTGAGTAAAACTATAGAGTTGTGCAAACATTATCACAATTAACTTTCAGAACATCTCCACCACCTCGAAAAGGTCCCTGGAATCTGTTGCATCTCTGCTGCCCACCTGCAGCTGACCTGCCTGCTCTCTCCACGCGGTGCGTTTTCTGTGGCGCACATCGAAATCGCTTCACACACTCTGCTCAGCCCACCTTTTCTTGGTCGTTTCTATTGCTTTCGCTTGTCCTAATGTTTCTGAGGTCGGTCCATGTCGTAACAGACATCGATAGTTCTTCTTTATTGCGAAACAATGTCTCTTTATAATATGAATATGTGATTTTTTTGGTCTACCCATCCTTAGTTGGTAAACACTGAGATTACTCCAGTTTGGGGTCATGATGAATTGCACTGTGACATTTCTCTGGGAAGACGTGCGCTTCCACTCCTCCTGGGTGGACTCCTCGTCTGGAGCTTGTGTGGTTTTATGCATGCTCAGTTACTGTCTCACGAGACGCGCACTGTTTCCGAAGAGGTCGTGGCATGTCCGGTCCCTGGAGGATGCATCTCTCTCCTGGCCCTCTGGGCGTGGCCCCTCTCTCCCCACTCCCCTGTCCCCCTGTTCCCCCCATCCACAGCCCCCCCAACTTCCAGGTGTTTCACTCTGATGGCCAATGATGGCAAACATTCTCTCTCAGGGTCTTTTAGTCAAGATTATATCTACTTTAGTGAACTATCCCTTCAATAGCGTTCTCCTTTTTGATTGACTTATTTCTCATTCTGGGGATTCTGCGTTCTCTATGCTGTCTGCTCACAAGTACTTGCTAGATAAGTGTGTTGGAAACGCTTTTATCCCCTCCAATCCTGTCTTTCAAAGTGTGAAAGTTTTAAATCTTGCAGCCCAATTTGTCTTTGTTTTCCTTTGTGGCACACGCCCTGGTGCTTTATCTGACCCTCGACTGACTCAGGCACCAAGACTTTCCCCCAGAAAATCCTGCGACAGCATTTCCTTCTCTCGTGGACGCTGTTAAGACCCTGCCTTTACAAACGAGGTTCAAAGTCGTAAAACAACAGCCCAGATCGCCCAGTGGCCCCGCGGAGGGCCGGGCCTTGAGCCCGAGGCTCTGGCCCAGTGTCTGCTCCCGTCCTGAGGAGGGTCTTCCCGGGCCACGCCCGCTCTGATCGCTGTGGCGTCTCTGAGACTCTAGAGTGACGGAGCTGCGTAGACGCGCAGTTCAGCGGCCACCAGAGCAAGCGGCCGTCCCCCCACTCACACTTCGTGAGGCATGGACCGAGTGTGCATGCGTCCAGGTGACTGCTCCTGACCCCGCACCGCCGGCCCCTACGCCCCCGCGGTCGGCGCCCGCTCGGACAGGCGTCGGCCCTGGACGGCGCGGGCCCGCAGGCTCCTGCTCTCCTCCAAGGCCTCTCCGTCCACTCAGAGCCCGGCACTATGTGACGCCTTCTCGCTCCTGCCGGGCTGCGCGCTCAGCATGCAGGTAGCTGGCGCTCTGTGCGGGAAGGGCGGGCCCCAGGGCGGCGCGAGCGGCGTAGCATCAGGCGCTCTGCTCCGTGGCCGGCGAGAAGCCCCTGTGCTTCTGCCGCGCTGTCTTCAACCATCACGTAGGCCCACGTGCCTTTGGGCCCGGCGTCCTCTGCTAGCGACCAGGGCCCGGCACAGAGGCTCGCCGCGCAGGGAGGAAGCTAAAGTACAGTGGGGAGAGCCTTGAAGCCTTCAGAGGTGACAGTCGAGCTGGGCAGGTCCTCACAGCCCGTCGTTGCTTCTAAGACCCATTTTCTTGCAGAGGCCTCGGAAGATGCTTCCAGTGCACGGCGGGCAGGTTCGCTGCAGCTCCGGGCGGCCCAGGGATGCCGGCGCTGAGCAGTGACGGCTGACGGGTCACTCCACAGGGTGACAGACAACGGTGAAAGCCCCGCGCGTGACAATCTTATGTTCGACCTCGCTCCAGCTGGGTTCTTTATTTTATTCTTCCATCTTCCTCCCACTCCAGGTAAAGGTCAAATCGGTAAAAGGCCACTCGGACACGTATGGATTATTATAATACGCTCTGCACTTGTCCAGGATCGATGGCGGGTGTCACCATCCATTTTCCTGAAGCGCAGACTGACTTCATTATCCTAATACATCAAAGCCTGAGGCCACCTCCCTTTCACTGCCCTCTTCTCTCAACCGCGTTTAAACGTGAGCGTATCTGCATTGAAATGATTTTACAGAGTTACAGTGACCCTGCGTTAGGTTAGAATCCAAACAATGTCTCCCAGTCTTCTTCCTTGGATTAGTGAGTCTCACCATTACATTTTTCAGAAAGTCTTCTCAGAAAGTCCAGAGAAAGAGGAGTGCCCCCAGCACCTTCTCCAAACCCCGACTTCGGACCAGCTGGCCTCAGGGTCCCAGTGGCTGAGACGCACCTGCCAAGCCCCTTACCGGCCGCACGTCTATGACGCCCAGCAAATTCTGGTGAAATGAGCAAATCTAGTCAGCACTGAAATGAAACTATTGTGTGAGAAGTGTAGGCAGCCAGCAGAGCTCACAGGGTCGCATTGCGACGAACTCTGAAGTCGGCCAGGTGATGACACAGTCCGTGACACCCAGGCCTCGCTCCGAGTCATCCTCTGTCACTGGGGCCTGGGAAAAGACCCCCAGTCTCCTGGATATGTGTCAGCATAAATGTGCCTGCCCCATGCCCGCGGCACGCAGAGCCCGTCTGCTCAGTGCCATGTTCTCCAGCTGGGGCCGCAGCACACGTGTTCACAGGCCCGGGCCAGCCCAGCGCACGCACTGATGCCCCAACTGCAGGTGCAAGCCCAGTGGGGTCTCCTTAAATACTTATTCTTTATATGTATCTTTTTTTAGATTTTATTTATCTGTGCACACAAAAGCTGGGGTACAGCCCAGAGGTGCGGGAGTGAGAGGACTCACCAGAGGCAGAGCGGGGAGCAGAACGGTGGATCCACTGAAACCCACTGCTGAGGGGCAGCAGGAGGCAGGAGAGTCTGCTGCGCCCTGTGGGTTCCTCCCTGGCCGGGGGTCGAACTGGCGTTGCAGTCAGTGCGTCAGTTCCTGCTTCTCCTGCGCAGGCTGTGAGCTGCTGGGTTACTGCGCAACAAGAGCTAAGGCCATTCCAGTCTTGTCCAGTAAGACAGTGCAGTAAATGCCCACGAGGACATTCCAGTATTTGAGTCAACTGGGCATGTAACAGTTATAAAGACACACACTGATGACGACAGCGAGTTTTTCACTTGGTGCTCTAAAGCATGGGTTGGCTGCAACGGACTTTGTGCTAAGCAGAATCACTGAAAGCTCTGAGGGTGAAGTCTCGCGTCACCCCTCAGCTGGCCCAGGTCGTGGGTGTCCCCCTCGTGCCCTCCGCAGGAAGCACTCGATCTTAGAACCGGTCTGTGTATTGTCCGTGGGAGGATGACCTTAGAATGCGACTGGATCTTGGGGAAAATAAGCAAATTCTAAGAGGGAAGAACAAACAGCAGTGACTAAGAAGAATTACTCAGGTAACCTCTATTGTGTTACCTGTAAACGCTGCCAAGTATCTGGGGTGATTCAGGTGGCGTCTCTTTAGAGAGATTCTTCCCTCCATCTTGATCATTCACAAAAGGATGAACTAAGGAACATTTTGAAACAGACTTTTCATGAAATTTTGCAACCTACTTTTCATGAAATATTTGCAAATAAAATACTTAGGACGGGATGCATTTACATACCTTGATTATTTCGTGGTGCCCTCATAGGAGTTTAGCTCCTATAAATCTAATCTTAATAAGAAGCACTAACTCCTGGCACCTTTATTTATCTAGTACCTGCCTGCTGAGTGTGCATATCCTGAGTGGTGGGGTTCAGACCTGCGGCAGAGACCCCAGCTCCTCCCCAAGTCTGGGAGGTCCACGCCCCTTCGGCCGCCCAGCCCCTGACCCACCCGACGGCCTCCGCGGCGCTGGCTCAGTGTCCGGCTCACCTCTCAGGCTCCTGCTGCCTTTCGGTCATGAGAGCATTGGCATAAATTCACCTGGCCGTGTCAGGAACACAGACCTGGCGTTACCTCCTTAGGGAATAAATTTTCCACCGAAACATTTTGCATAATTAGAAAGCAGCTCTTCTCCAGTGAGGTATCAAGTCCTCCTCTCTGTTCTCTCCTCCACCTCCTGGATTCAGCGCATTTCCAGGTCAGCTCCCAGACTGCTCTTTGCACGCCACTTGCTTAGGGCCTTTAGCAACATGACCGGCTCGGCCAGCGCGCTCTAGATCATGCGGCGGTGTGTCACCCTCAGCTGAGCGCCGCGTCCCATAATTAATGTATCAGCCGCGTGTTAGACTGCCGGGAAGCCTCAAGTACTCCCTAATATTATGTTGTTTTTTAATAGTTCCAGAGCTAAAGTATAATTTGACATAAACTTCGGTGTTTCCTTCCTGTTCCTATTTTCCAAATAAAATAAAATATTGCTGACTTTTTTGCCGACAATTTTTGACTTTTTTTAAAAAATCACCAGGAACAACTTTTATAAAGTATAAAAAGAATAGCGTAAAGTAGAAGGATAAAGGCTAACACAATCATACGAGGCTCGTTCGGCTCTCCTGAGAGACGCGCGCTTGCGTCTCTGAAGGCATTTCAGACTGCGCCGTCACCCTGAGCCGCACCGGCACTTCTGCTCTCGCTGGCTCAGGTGGGCCTGAGGAGTCCAGCCGCGGCCGCTGAGGCTCTTCTAATTGTAACATTTGAGGAACCTCCACGCTGCTCTTCCCGGGGCTGGACCCCCTGCGTTCCCACCCGCAGCGGAATAGAGTGTCTTCTCCCCACGCCCGGCGGCACCTGCTGTTTGGCCTTTGTGGTTCGGGCCGAACCCACGCGTGAGGCGGCCTCGCGTGTGCGTGTCCATGATGAGAAGTGACGGGCGTTGCTCCATTTGCCTTCGGTCCCATGTATGTCTCCTTCGGAGAAGCATCTGCTTCGCTCTTCTCGTTGCAGAAATGCAGCGTCCAAGCCCTCCGGGGCAAGCTGTCTCTGACCTTCAGCAAGGTGGTTCTGGGTCTTCCCTATAGCGTTCTCCTGCGTGGGATGGTCGTGGCAATGCATTCTTGATCCTGTCCAGGCCCTTCGTCAGCCCGGCGCAGGCTGCTGTCCAGGCCCGAGAGCTCCTAGAATCCTTGCACGTGTGTCTTAAGGCAAAGTCTGATTCCGTCTGGGCGCTGATGTGTCTTTATTGCTTCTGGAAGAAAGTCCTTTTTTAAAGATGCTCCAAGCTAGCTCTCTGAGGCTTTCATATTGCTTCTCAATTCTGTTCGCAGCTGAGCACAACGGAAGAAAGGGTCTTTAAAGACACCCGGCTGAGGATGTCCAGGTCATGGGAAGCACAGAGCAAGGCCTCACGGAGGAGCTTGGGGGAAGCATCTGTACGCCGGCCTGCTCCTACCTCCTACCGTCTGACCTCTGCCTCAAGCAAGCTGCGCCTTGACCTCTGGAGAGCAGGGAGCGCTTCTTCGCTTTGAGAAACCTGTGAAGGAGGGTGGCGCGCGTAGGCCGGCTCAGACAGAGGAGACTAAGGAAGAAGAACAACTAGAAAAAGCACACCCCAGACTGCAGCCCAAGCACCTCTGTGGAGCAGCTCTGGCTCCTCATTTTGTCCCGTCACACACCGCGCCCTCCCTTCTCTCCTGCTACCCCACACCCGCCCGTTGCTTAAGGCGGGAACAGGGAATTACCGCTACAGGAGGGAGTTCCTGAGCAAACATCATCACAAAGGAGTCTCTTCATGAAAAAACACTGGCGAGACTTCGTGTCTTCTGTCCACACGCCGTGGAACTTACACCGCGTCAGAAGCCTGCATGGTTTACCTCTAGGCCCTGGAGAATACGAGAAGCCTGCAAATGAGCAGCAGCATGGAGCCAAGTCCCGTCAGCACGGAAAGAGAGTCGCTCACCTGGGCGCGGTGCCTGGGGGGAGAGCCCGGGCTTGGGATGGCACCGCGAGCCAGGTACCGGGACCCGGCGTCTAGGAGAACGCTCCGCCTTCTCTGCCCCCCACGCCCTCACCCCCCTCTGACACCCAGGGACACAGTCGCTGCCAAGAGATGGGGGAGCAGAGGGCCACGGCAGCGGCCCTGGTGACAGGAGCGTGTGTCACAGTCTGGTGGTGTCACCCAGCCGTCACCGGCTCGTCCCCGTGCTGGCCGGGCTCGCGCCTGGGGCGCAGGTGCGTGGCTGGGCCGTGCTCCGCGCAGGGCTGGCCGGGCAGGGCTGGCCGGGTAGTGGCACAGTGTGCGGCCTGGAGGGGACACGGCCGGCTCCTGCGACTCTGACTGAATGTTCCTGGGCTCTGGTTCTGCACTTACCTGACTGCATCTGCCTGCTTTGCTTCATTGATTGAAAAGAGCCGTAGTAACTGTGGGGTCCGTCCATCGACAGGCGCTTTCCTTTGCCTTGTGGGGAAATAAAGACTTAAAGAACGTCCCGAAGGCCAGAGGTCTGGGGGGAAAGCTTTTTCCACTTTTACTTTGTAAGTTTCTTTCTATTTGTGCCTGTCTCTCTTTACATCTACTCTCTCTCCCTTCCCGCCCACCTCCCTCGTCTGCATGCACGCACACCCCTACAAACACATACACACATGTAATGCAATGCATGGGAAATAAAGACCTTGGGCTGATTCCTCCTAAGTGACTGAGTTTTATTTATAGAAAAATTAAACGGTAATAGGTTAGGTATTTATTTGATTTTTAAATCTAATGGAGTACAGCTTACACGCAGTTCATGCAAAGGCGTTAAGAGTACAATCCGATGAGCTTCTACTAATACGCACACCTGCGCTAGCTCTGCCCCGTTCAGTGATAGTTAATGCTCATCCCCTGAGAAGTGCCCACCTGAGTTCTTACAAATTACACATATTTTTGGATCAATTGGTATTTTTTTTCCATTTCTTATCTAAGCTAAAAAAATCTATGTTTTATTCAGATTATTTAGCTCATTTATATTTAATGTAGTTATTGATTACATAATTTTCTGGTTTCAGATGAACTGAGTATTATGAGGGTATTAATGCTGTGCTTCATTACCTTCTTGTTTTGTCTTTTTGGTTATAGTCTTAATAGTTGTCGTGGATATTGACTATAATAATCATCAACCTTTAACGTGGGCTTACGAGAGCCTTTGTCCTCCTGTTGATAGTATTTTGCTTCTGCCTGTGTGATAAACCCTGCACACATTAGTTTCTCATTCATATAGACAATAGTCTAAATACCCCTCATTGAAACTCTAGGTGTATGTAATGTTGTTCCTAGTGTATAATAAATGCATATGTCCAATAATGGGAAATGAAGCAACCTGACCCTATCCAAGAATATTCGGAAGTCTCTTTATATGTCATACACAGAAAAAAGATAGCAACAAGACTGACATATAGCACTGTAGAATCGTAAGACTTAGAATGGATTTCATGTTTATATATTACGCTGAGTCACACTGTAGCTTGAGCTGACACTTGTCATATCATATAACTGTCATCTTTTTTGTGAAGGGAACAGCTAAGGTCAAACTTTGGAGTTATCCAAAGTGGACTATTGTTCAGACTGCAGGGCTCTGCATGGGGCTTATTTATTAACTAGTACCAAGCTTTTATTTTTTTGTAATTTTATAATTATGTTTTAATGGTGGTTTCTTTGAACTGAACTTTACTTTTAAATTTTATTTTTAGTTTGAGATTTATAGAAATACTGCATCATTCACCATTCCTTCATAGGTTTCCTTTCATAGTTTTCTTACAAATACAATGAAAAAAGAAAATAAAATCACTTTTTTCCAAAGACCATTATAGGTTTGTGTATTAAATGTGACATTAAGTTTCAATCTTCATGTGATTACTCTAAAAAATAATCATGCACTGAATGACCTTAGTGGAATTTGTCTTCACATAAACAAACTAGTAGATTGGCAATCAATGTCAGGCATGTGCCCTTTAAAATAACTAAGTTACCGAAGGGGGAGGGGATGGGGCACATGGGCAGCGGCCACGGACCTGCTGCTTCAGTCTCTGGCACCATCGTACGCCATGGTGTCAGACTTCTCAGCGGACGTGGGGGATCAAATTTTCTCATCAAAAAGGAATCAGGATAAAAACCAAATTGTTTGGAGAAAGTAAGCGGATGAAAAATTGAACATTTCGTTAGCATTTCCCTTCCTTACCAACACCACAAAGACCTTCAACAAAACTTACCTATGCACTGGGCGTGCAGACCTTCTCCAAGTGAAAGCGACGCCTCCTCACACAAACCGTGCCAAAGCAGCCAGCGCTGCCTTGCTTTACACCAGTGTCAGCGAAAACATCTGCTCAGAGATTTTCAAGACTCAAATTTTGTGCACCTTTCTAGATTATTCCAGAGTACTACTGTTCATTGATACAATGTACATTGTGCTCTCACTGCCCCTATTGAGTACACTGTAAGGCAGCAGTAGTGGTGGTTTAATAAATCTGTTATTAACATAATTGGGGGGCTTGTGTCCAGGCAGGACTTGGGGGCCCTGGGGGGTAACCAAGATGTCTTGGGGCTACACGAAGAGGCCACTTCACTCTACGGATGATTCCCAGCAAGCTTCGAAATCCCGCCACAGGCTCCTGTGTCACTGTGGCCCAGACAGCTTTCAAGTTACATGCGCATCGTTTCTTTTCCAAGCCCGTCTCCAGGCCAGCTTCAACGCAAGACGCCATCTGCTCCTGCCGGCCGGGAGACGAGCAGACGCCTGAGTGCTGGGTCCACGAGCACCCCTGGCACATGGCGCTGAGATGACTTGATGAAACCCTGGGAGCGTCCCAAGCCCGGTTTGCACGTTCTCCTGTTTGACTAAAGCTAAGTCAAAGATGAATTTCTAAGCCAAATAATGGAAGAAACTTTTACATGAAAGGTAAGAATCAAGATGGTTCTACAAGAAAGTGCCAAACAGGTATAAATTCCACCGTTCTCCCAAGTTCCCGTTTCCTCCCTTCCTTGCCTTACGTGTTGACTGGGATTCGTGCCACTTGTTGACATCTTACAGTTCACGCTCATACGTTATGTGATGTAGTCATCATGTCAGTCCTGAAGTTCAACACAAATAATGGTCTTATATAAATAGGTAATACAAGTTTCCAGGAGAAATTAAGGCCACGGTGAAAAGAGGAAGGGAGGAATCTATGATTCAGTGTATCTGACAACATGGAATATTTTCCTTGATCTCTGACTTCCTTTAACTCTCACAATCCAGGAAGCATCGTCTCCACTCTGTAGCTGAGGATACGAGACATGTCACATATTACACAGACAGCTGGTTCGAGCTATACTGTCCCCGGAGACAAAGAGCAAAAGCCTGAGGGAGACAGCGCCCCAAGGGTCCCCTCCGAGTGTGCAAGCAGGATGTGTCCTGGGGAGCAGAGGGGTCTTCTGCTACAGCCATACCCCACCCCCCAAACCGACATCAAGTCCCTGCCGCTCCAGAAGGCCCAGCCCAGCCAGGTCGGTCTTCTCTCCTCCCAAGACCACGCTCCCTCCAGCACCGCGGAGTGGCCCCACGTCCATGCACACGGGCGCCCTCATGGTGCAGCGCGCAGGCAGTGGCAAGAGGGGACAGAGCTAGAGCCGAGACTGCAGAGAAGCCAAGGACCCTCCGCTGACCGCAGCCTTCGAGAGGGCGGAGAGGCCATTTCAAAGGAGAGAGCAGGCTTTTCACGCATCCAGACACTCAGCACCAGGCCTGGCGCAAATACTAGGGCAGGCCAGCGGCAGCAGACAGCCGGAGCCTGGAGAACCAGACTTCAGGCTGGAATCTCCTAACCCCCTTCCTCTGTGATTCCCTCGGACAGCAATCCCTTCAGCGGGCACCCCCCTTCAGCGGGCACCCCCCTTCAGCGGGCACACCCCCTGCAACGGCTTCTTCTCTGCAGACCTTCTCCACCTCTCCCACAAGTACTCCGAGCTGGGTCTGCTGCTGCATAGCCATCTCATTTCTATTTTAATTCTCATTCTAAAGCTTTCACGTATTTTGTATTTAAATCTATTGTCACATATTACATAGTCTCTGCCCCATTATTTTTCAGCTGCATTTATTTCTCTACGTGTATCAAATATATTTCTTTACTGTATTATGTATGAGAGTTCTAATATTAATAGTCATTGTGTGTGTGTCTATGTTTATGATTTTTTCCGATGAAACAAAAACTGTGACCTCTTTTATATTTAGAGATTTGGTTTGGGAGCATTTCATTTTGTTATTATCAACACCTGCGAGACATCTCCGTTGAATGACCCTCTGTGGGTGTCTGTGTGTCTGTCTGTCTGTGTGTGCATGTGTGTCTATGTGTCTCTGTCTGTGTGTTGGTGTATCTGTGTGTCTGTCTCTGTGTGTGTGTGTCTGTGTCTGTGTGTGCACAAGTTCCCCTGCACTTTTCCATGTGTGCTTCTAGGAGTTCCAAGATGCTACCGACCCAGGATTGACATAAACTCAACGTTCAGCTCAGATGCGAGTTCTAGCTTTCTCCTCTTCTGGCCACTAAGCACATTACCTTTCAGAGGCCTTTCATTAAGGGGGTGTCTTTGCGGTGGTGCCTCGCCCTGCGCAGGGTGTGCTAACCCCCGCTCCTCGCCGCCAACGGGCCTCACACTCATTTAAGCCATCACGCTTGGCCTGGATTCTTGGGATACACAGCGCCAGGCTCCCTTCCTTGCGTCTCCCTCCCTCCTCCTTCCTCTCAAGGCAACACCAGTTCACAGCGCTGTACGCGAGTGAGACTACAGCCTGTGCCCACCCCAGCACCAGCCTCCACGTGCCCCGCAGCTGCTGGGCCCTCCCCACTGAGCTCGCTCCCTCCTCCCTGAGCCCCTCCCAGCCTCCACCCTGCAGTCAGGTCTCTGCGGCTTGGCTCCATCTGACCCTCGTTTTGTTCCAGAGCTTTCTTGCCCTGTGCACGCAGGATGTTTTTGTTTCTCACAGGACATTATGCTAAAATGTTGCCATCTTTACTTTGAATGGCAACTTACTTGAAAGGAATTTAGTCTACTCTTCACTGACATCCAATGTAGTCTTGATAATTACAGAAGGACAACATTTTTTATTCTCATATAAGATACATTTAAACACAAACTATATATATGTACACCCACAACAATTGCTAGAAAAAGTTGGAGTCACGTTATTAGTTACCATATATTTCATAATGACTTTAAATGCTTTAAATATTGAAATGTGGAATGTGTTTTTAAATTATATTACATACCCCTGGGCTTGTGACACGGGTGTAAGTAATAACTGTACAAATATGAATATTTATATAAACATAATCATGCATATTTAAATATGGTGCTTCTTCTAATTATTCTAACTCCCAGTGAATTAAAACACCTCACCTTAATACGGAACTTGACTTCTTGTGGAGGCTGCGGAACTTGACTTCTTGTGGAGGCTGCAGTAAGACTTCGCTATGTCACTGCAGGACACTCACAAGAAACCCTTTTTGTCAAGACCTCCCCGTCGGCGCCAGCTGCACACCCGCGGCGCCCCTCCCAGACGTTACTTCTCGGCACAGCGCTCATCCCCGGGGCACACAGGCAGGGCACAGTGGGGGGATCCTTTACAAGCTGTGGGGCGAGGCCCTCCGTCGGGCACGTCTGTGAAGGCTCCGCGCCCTTCTTCGCGAGGAGGCCGGCGGCCCTGCCCTGACGTGGGCGCTGGCCGGAGAGCGCCGGCAGGGCGCTGACCCCCCAGAGTGCAGCAGGGGTCAGAGCCGCTGCGGGCCTCCAGGGCAGCTGAGCTGGGGGCGCGCGGCCCCTGTTCTCAGCCGAAGCGCCGTCGGGGCTCCCAAGGAGGCGCCCACCGAGGCGCCCAACACCCCAGGCGGGAGCCGGCTTAGGGGTGCGCGACTGGAGGGCGTCTGTGGTTTGTAATCTCTGATTTCATTACTGATAAAATATTTATCGTGGCATATTATTTTTCTCAAAATGCTTTTGTATTAACAACGCGAGCGATGGCGCTGCTTCGGAAGAAACCAGTCAGTCCAGCCCTGCAGATCCGAGGTGCGCCAAGTGAGGCTGCGGCCGCGCGGCTGAGCGGGCGCGGACCGCGGGCAGCCGGGGGCCCCTGCCGCCTCCTTCTCCCCTAGTGAACAAGAATGTTTTTTCATTTTCTCCAGACAAGGTCGTAATGAGGGTGTCAGGGTAGGGAAAGGGATGGGGGCACCGGAGGGGCTGCTGCCTCCACTGACATTTCAGTCCTTTCGGGAGGTTTAAATGTTCAACTACACACGCCTGGGATGCTCGGTTAACAAGCATCTTCTTTTTTGTTGCTTTTCATTTTATTTACTTACTTCCATGTGGAAGAACTGGGGTGCACAGGAGCAGCGGCCATCAGGGGCAGCGGTTCGGCAGGAGTCGGAGCCACGGGGAAGTCTGGAGAAGGAGGCAGCTGGCCAGATGTTGCCTTGTGTTTGCCAATGTGGTCACATAGTGTTGCTTTTTCCTTCGAATGTTACTTAATGGATAAAATTCATTGATTTTGAATGTTAAATGACTTCAGCGCTTTGCAAAACAAATTGATTAGTGACCTATTATTCCTTAGCTACAAGAATCATTATTTATATATAAATAAATCTATAGCAGCGTATAAATCTATACCTATCTACATGTGTACCAATCCAAGTCTGTCTATTTATCCATCGGTGGCTGCATTTGGCTTGCTGTTCTGGTGAACGTCTCGAGGGTGGTCCTGCAGGGTGCTTCTTGTTTTGCTGCCTTTGCAGAGTCAGGAGAGAGGGGAACATACAGTGAGACGAGTTGCATTCCTGTCCTGCCTCTGGAAGACAGTGTGCAGAGCTGCCATTGCTTACTTAAGTGCTTAGCAGGGTTAAGTCCTCTTGAGGGAGCTCAGCCATGGAGCTGTCAGGGAACTGGCTCATTTATCTGAAGCTGTCAGGCCGCGGGGCAGGTGGGTCTTGTGTCCGGAATTGTCTCTGAATGTCGCTGGTGTCTCCGTGATGGCCGTGGTCCGTGTCTGCCATCTTTCTCTTTGTCGGTTTTGCTAATTGTTTATCAATTGTATTGATAGCTTCAAAAAGGAAATTTTAGTGTGATTAATCTATTTCACCAATTCCTATTTTATCTTGTTTTCTTTCTTCTACATAGTTCAGGCTTGTTTTGTTATCCTTTCTAGTTTCTTAAAGTAGAAGTTTAGAGTATTAAGGCAAAGCACTTCCCCAAAGAAGACATGAGAGGGCCGACAGGCACATGAAAAAAATGTTCGTCTTCGCTATTGTCAGAGAAATGCAAATCAAAACCATAATGAGATACCACCTCACACCTGTGAGAATGGCCCAGATGGAAAATACTAGAAACAAGTGCTCGCAAGAGCGGAGCAGAAGGAGCCCTCATGTACCGCCGGTGGGAGTGTGGACGGGCACGCCTGCAGGAAACAGCGTGCGGATTTCTGAAAGCATTAAAGCTAGGTGTGCTCTGTGCCCTCCACCTTCCTTCCAGACACGCCTGGGGAACGCAGACGCGCGGGTCAGCAGGGGCGGGCGTGGCCTAGCGTTCTCGCCCACTGGCCGCCATCACCACATGAAGGACACGACCCAGTTCCCCAGGGCAGCAGTGGCTGAGGAGGCAGCGGGCGAGATCCCTGATGGGCCCCCCAAGCCCTGACCCACGATGCGCCCTCACAGCTCCTGACGATGCGAGGCCTGGAGGGTGACTATTCAAGCTATTGCTTTTGTGTTTTTGTTTAAAAATATTTGCTTCAACACAAGCATGAAGAGTCTCAGGCCCACGTGCGAGCTTCCTTGTGAGGGTGACGTGATCACCGCTGAAGGGGGCTGCGCCCTGGTTATTTCCCTCACGGCCGTGATGAATTGCTCTGTGCCACCTGCATCCCCTCGACTCATCACTCTCATGACTTCGTGTCCGAAGACAAGACGGGGCGGGTGGAGTGCAGCGCTGGCCGGGCGCGATCTCCCTCGCTGAGAAGCCAGCAGCCCCTGCAGCGGTGGGAGGGCAACCGGCTCCTGATTCCCTTGCCAAGCTCAGAGCTGACTGCCCAGACAGGCAAGCCCAGAAGCACCTGCTGTGCTCTTAGGGTGATGAATGGGAAGAGATTCAGAGTCCAGCACCTTGTGAAAAATAATATAATAATTGAAGTAGTTGTCTGTCCCACCGGTACCAATTTATAGCCACGGCTACATGCAACGGCTACATCCACCGTTCCCTCTTACCCAGAGGCCAGGCGCGCAGCTAAATTACATTGTTGTCAGAGAGGCGCAAAAGCAGGCAAGTGATAAACAACGATGATGCAATGAGACTTAAAACAAAAGCAGGCTTGCAAGCAGAATTGATCTTTTCTCTCTAGCACCAAAGCAAAGAAAGAACACGCCACTGGAACACGCTCCTAAATCGTCATTTTGATGACTTGCTTAATGAATCAACATAAATACATGTCTTAGAGTAGATAAAATGTTACGTTATCATGCGAACGTTAAATATCTTTTATTTCCTTGCATATTTTAATAATAAAGTGAGTGGTTTAAATTACACAGCAAGGGGCAGCTCGCGTGAATGGCCCCGGGCCGTGAGCTCAGCCTGAAGACGCAGATCCCGTGGCAGGTGTTTGGGCCACGAACCCCGGCGATGCCCCACCCCAAGCACCTACAGACCCTTGAGAGGAGCATTGACCTGAACATGTGGTGTTCCATGTGGGCTGACTTTCTTCTGTTGGTCTTACTTAGCATGCTCCTTTCTGAACAGAGAAAGAGCTGAGTTTTGAGATGACCACCAAATTGGCTGGATCCTTCGTCACACATTTTCAGAAAAAAGTATATGACTAAAAAAGGAAAATTAAATAAACATAGTTGTGAATAATTCTGCCATGAATAATATCTAAAATGCATGTGCAATATGTACAGATATACACAATATATGCATAGATGATACAATAATAGAATACAATGGTATACACAATAACATACACTATTGAATCAACATATTATAATCTTTCATAAATGTTCACATGCTATCCATGCAATATCCATGACGCGTACACACATGGTTGTTGTATCCAGTCTTATATATCTTGTGTTACACATTGTTTCACGAGTGCATGTGTCTACACAGTGTTCACACATGTGCATATAGACTACGATGTAAGTCAAGAAAATTGCATGGCCATAGATTATAAATGTTCTCCAGTGAAAAGTTGATGTTTTACTCAGAAATTGATTGAAAACTAGACAAACAGTAAAACAGATAAAATTCGAACAGTGCTGTCCCCTGTGCTGACCTAAGTGTTGTCTTTGGACACCGTCCCCAACACCTGCAGAGATACAGACTCTTCCCAAATGCACGTGACCCATCTCCAGAAAGTATGTCTCGACACACTAACAGAGTTGTCACGCACAGGTCCTCATCACGTAACTAGAGGAGAAATCAGCGGAACAAGAGATACTTGGAAATTAAGTAGCACACTTCTGAGTAGCATATGGGTCAAAAAAAATCACGAAAATTCTAGAGAATATCTCCAATCAAGTGAGAATACAACATATCACAATTATGGGGTGTAATGAAAGGAATGCTTACAGGGAAATACACACCATTAAGTGCATATATTTGCTTTTTACTATAAAACACATTCACTACAGAATAAGCATATATTTCAAGAAAAAATTAGGTAAATGCAGATTTATTGAAAAGAACAAATGCCTAAATTCTAGATCTAAACTTCTGCTGGAAGAAGTTAGAGAAGCTCAGGCCTCCCTGGTGGCACAGGGGTTAAACCCCACGGCTATCGAGCTACCACTGCCGCTGTGGCCCGAGTCTAATCCCTGGCCAGGGAGGGGACCCACAGGGCGCAGCAGACCTCTCCTGCCTCCCGCTGCTCCCTCGGCAGTGTGTTTCTGTGGATCCACCTGTTCTGCTCCCCGCTCTGTCCCTGGTGGATATTCTCATCCCCACACCTCCGGCCTGGACTTGTATACATAAATAAATAAAAATAAATAAATATCATACTGCAGAAGTTACTTATCCATCTTGGATATCAAGTGTTTTGTAGCTTGTATTTTGTGAAGTTATTGCCCCAATCTGTGCCTTGCCTTTTGAACAAGAACGTCTGTAGATGTATATACAAAACAGTCTCATTGTAAACAATTAAAATAATATCCATCATCGCGTATTTTGCCAGCACCCATTTCCCTCACACACGTCATGCTGCGTGGTGTTGGCTTCCACTGGAGCAGAACCCGCTGCCCCCCAAAGCCTGTTAACTGCTCCCTCTCTGCCCTAGGCTCGGATTTATCTTTCTCAGTGCCCTTGCCCGTGTGCTGAGACCACACGGGAGAGCTGTGTGGGCTCGGGGCCCAGTCAGCCTCCCTGATCAGTCTATTTATCACATTTTATGGAAAAAATTAACTGTTTTCCACTATTTAAAAATGTTACAACCTATGTGTTATTTTTATAATCTATTTTCCCTCAGGCAGTAAATCCAATCAAACACTGAACACACGAGGCGCTTATTCCAGCATAAGAAATAAAGCCAAGGCAGTTTTTTAAAGGAGAATTAAGTCAAGTCGAGTCGGGGAAGAGCAGGTGGGCCGGGCAGGTGTGGCGTGGGGGGACTGCACTGCCAGCCCTCGGCCCTGTCCGCTGACCTAACCCAGCTTAATCAGAGACGCGTAGGGCCGAAGCAGGGGTGCGGCCGCTCCGTGCCGCTCCCGGGGCTCAGAAGAACACCCTCTTCCCCTCAGTCCCACCCAGCGGCTCCTCTCGCCTCAGCCTTCAGGTCGGGAGTCTGCTGCCCTGTGTGTCAGCGGTCACTGCCAGCAGAGCCCAGCGGCTCCTCCTCCACCCCTCCAGCGGCAGCGGCTCCTTCCCTGGCCCCGTCCCAGCCCATCAGACACGCTCGGCCAGAAGGAGGCCGAGGCGGTGAAGGCCCAGGGTGGGCTACGGCCGGCAGCTCCCGCGGCCTCTCCTCAGCCGTCAACAAGAGCGGAGGGCGCCTGTGGCCTTGTGGTGCTGGCCGCTCTCAGATGGCCAGCAGACGCAGCAGATGCTGTGCGGGCTCTGCTCTCCACACAGTGTTGCCCATGGACATGCACCCGAGGTGGCTGCTGTAACCTCCGCCCAGGCCCAGGAATGGACGCCTGGGTGGACACCTGACCCCTCACACCTGAGTGAGGGACACCTGAGCCACTTATATTGGACTCAACAGCCTGAAGTGCATGGCCAGTCCAGAACCCTGGGCCAGGCTTTGCTGCAGGTATCCCTGCTTAACTTCTCAGCCCTGAAGCACTCTGGGTGGGGGGAGACAGAGACAGACAGAGACAGAGACTGAGGGTGGGGCTGCCACACATCTTCATAAAAAATTGGAATTTTCTGGGCCTCCCTGGGGGCGCAGCGGGTTGAGAGCTGCACTGTGAAGCACCCATGGCACAGCAGCACCAGTTCGATCCCTGGCCAGGGAGGGACCCCAGGGCATAGCAGACCTCTCCTGCTTCCCCGCAGCTCCCCTCAGCGGTGGGTTTCAATCTGCCTGTTCTGCTCCCCGCTCTGTCTCTGGTGAGTTCTCTACCTCCTGTGCCTCCGGCCTGTACCCCGCTTTTGTATGCATAAATAAATAAATTTTTACAAAAATTAGAATTTTCTTTTGTTATCATTTCTTCAAGAAAAATGTCAATAGTGTCCCCTCTATTCCTCAGTTTCAAACTTGCACCATATTTTACTTGTCATCAACCTTTGACCGGCAATTTAGTATTCCAGAATGGACGCGTTCTCAGCAGCGACTTCAGATACAAAAGCTATAGTTTAAGAAATCAAAAGGCTACACTCTGAACCAAGAGCGAGCTGCCCGGGGCCGGCTCAGACCCTCCGCTTCCCGGGCCTGAGGGGCTTGCCCCACGTACAGCCATCGCCCCAGGCGCCAAGCACCGGATTCTTCTTATTAATTCCGTGCACACAACTTCAGAAAGTCCCCACAGTAACAGAGCAAGCGGCTGGGGGCGAATGCCGAAGGAGGAAAGATGATGAGCTAATTTCATAATTATTGAAGTATATGAAGTGAACAGCCAGCAAGTCCAGAGGGGCCGCGCTTCGCGTGCCATGCAGCTCCTCGTGGGGCGGCCCCAAACGGCGCAGACGCGGCCGCCCTGGGAAAGCGGCATCTCACGCCTCGCCGCTGCGCTCATTGCATCGGCTCCTCTGAATCACGTTGCATCTCTTCGGGAGGAAATAAGATGCTTCATCGCTGTTTGCCAGGACGCTTCTCTTTACCAGCATCAGCCCAGGAAGCCCCTCTCCCTGCGGCCGGTCATCTTGGGGTCCAGACGTAAACACAAGACGTTGCTGGGGGGCGTGACGGAGGGGCGCTTGGAGCTCGCCCCCAGAACTGAGCCTCATGGTCCAGCGCTCGCGACACGGCATCCCTTTGCTGACTGTGGACAGTCCCACTCACCTCCGCGGCGGGGAGAACACGCACAGACGGCCCGTCCAGGCGCAGAGCAAGAGCGAGGCCCCGCGTCTGGGGCCTGAGACGATGGTACCGCGGGCTGCCCAGCGCGCAGGACCGCGGAGGCCGGGGGCGCATGAGGGCGACCCTCGAATCTCCTTCCAGAGAAGGCCCGGCCGCACGGTGACGCGTGACGCCCGCTGGAGCCCGACGGTGCGGCACCCGCTGGGACGGGCGGTGGCGCGTGTGCGCGCACTGAAGCGCCATGACAATAACAGCAATGACATCTGAGCCCTCGTTTTTCCATCTGACCTCTCCTCGGAGATGCGGAACGCTCAAATGCTCTCATTGTAAAAATCAAATTAATGCAAGTCTCCTAAAGTTGCACAAATATTCAGGATTCAAAATGCCGTTCCTGGCCCAACGACACTCTCCGATTTGAACCCACCGTGCAGCTCCTTTTAAAGCGCGACGCCCTCCCCGTAGGCCCGCGGGGTGTCAGCCCCCAGTGAGGGCCCTGCGCCCCCCGAGGACCACTGGGAGAATTCAGGGCACCTGCTCTCTTCTCCCCAAGGCAAATTCCCAGCCCTGCCTCTTCTCTCACTTGGCATTCTTTTTTATTCGCACTGTGATATTTTTATGACACTTTGCGGTTTCTGAAGCCATCTTATAGTTTTATTTATTAAGAACCAGCATCAGCCTTGCCAGGTGGGCTGGGCAGGTAAGAGGGGTGAGAAAACACCCTTCAGAAAGTCAGGTAACTTTCCTGCAGTTCAGCGGCCCTTTCTAGTAAATGCAGTTCCCGACTTCCAAGATCACTCCTTCTCAGCCTCACTCTTCCAGGTCTCGCCGTCTCACTGTCCATCTCTCCAGCTTCTCCCGCTGGCTGACGAGTCCCCTTTCTGTACAGTGCCCGGGAGAGCCGTCGGCGTCAACAGAGCCAGGAAAATGAAGCTGCACAGTCACCACCTCCTATTTCTTCCTACTAGAGATGCTCTTGCTGATTTGAAGGGGGCCCCGCATGCACGCATACATATACGCGTGCACGCACACATGCATATACACACATGCACGCACGCGGACACGCAGGACCTGCATTTTCCATCGCCTTTGTCCTTAAGTCCATGGCAAAGCCTAGGATGCTCAGAGATTGGGCCTCTCCATTTTTCTTTATTCCCTCTTTCTTATATTCCTTTCCATTATTTTTTAATCATTAAATTACATATTTGCCATTAGTGCTACTTTATAACTCTCTATGACTATTTTATAATTAAAAGTTTAGACATTACATATACAATTATTTAGTAAGCTCTTTCCTAATTTATATTTTCTGCTTCTGGAATACGCAGGTGCCTTGTGCAACATAAGTCTTTTTACCTCCCTGAGATCTTTGCCTGAAGGTTGTCCTGTAATGATGCTGTAATGTAAAATGCAAATAGATACAGTTGTTATTCTTGTTTAAATGGTCAAATTACTTAATATTAATATTTGTCACCAGCTTGCCTTGTCTAGTGTTTGATACATCCTGAGTTTTATCTTTGGTGTTCAGGAATTTGACTACAGTGCAGCTGCAGTGGATTTCCTCATCCTTATTTCTCCGGATTTTACATTGATGCATCTTCCTTATTGGAATTAAATCAGCCATTGGGATCCAGGTACTGCCTTTTTATTCCTGTTCTTGTTATTGGTTTCTAATTATGCATTTAGGTTATATCTATTTTCTCATGTTTTTATACATTTTAAATTTTTACTTTATGTTTTTTGTTGTTTATTTTTTAACTTTATATTTTCTACTGGTCTTTCAGTTTGCTAACTTTATTTAATATTATGTCCAGATGCTATTAAATTAATCCAACAAGTTGTTAATTTATGTTCTATTATTTCAAGAAATTTTTAATAGGTTTCACCTCTGTTAAATTCTCCACTTTAATCCATTTTCTCTGTATTTTGGTAAATTTACATTAGCTATTAAAAACTCATTTCCTGCTGACAGCTAAGTCAACCTGCATTACTTGATTTCTGTTGCTGTATTTTCTTGCGTCTATTGCTAGTTTATCTACAACATGTATCATAACATTGTATAAGTTTCAGGTGAGAATTAGCATGCGTAGATAATATCCGCTGCCCTGAGTTCCCCACCAAAGTCCAGTTCTATCCTCTACCACACCTTTATCTGTCCCTTTTGACCAGACTGACCCATTAATTTCAGTTGAACCTTGTTTTGCAATAGACCGTGGAGGAGCAGTCCAAGGCTTTCATTCCATGCAACACCCTCTTGTTTCATTAGGCTGGTAGGATGAGGTCAGCCCAATCTCGCGATGAAGGCTGCTGTGTCCAGGTTAAAGTTCAGTCTTAGTTGGCCCTTCAATACTCCAATCTTAAAATTCAGTTCTTTATTGAAGCTTCATCTCTGAAGTACTGGGAGCGTACAGAAGCTTCAGTGTGAGTCTCAGCCTGTTCCCCAGGTGCCCATGCCTCAGCATCCATCAGATCCTCCCTCAAGAAACAGGCGCCTCTGCAGCCCCACGGTCAAGCCACGCTGTCAGCCCAGACGCCTCCGGACCTGAGCCCATCCTGCCAGTGACCGGACCTGGTGGCAAGGCCGCTTGCTGCCTGCCGCCCACCGTGAGAAGCCGTCTGGCGTGCCCAGCGATCTCAGTCTGCCAAGAGGGAAGTGTCCACCCATAATTACAGTCGTTCAGGGCCCTTCGCTTCCTTAGACCGCCCATCCCTTTTTGGAGGTCTTAGCTGTGTGGCCCCCCCACTTGTTGCAGGAGGAGTGACCACGTGCCCGTGCCTGCAGCGCCCTGTCCTGGCAGTGCGAGCCCCATCGTCCTTTCCTCACATAGAAATAACTGATTTTTAAGAAAACAAGGTAGGTGATTTTCTGCAAAATTTCAACACTTTTCAGAGAAAATTACCTTCACAATCTTCTCAGAGCAACTGTAAGTTAAAACACAACTTTATTCAAATAGGTATGGTATAGTAATGCAAATAAGGGTACGATGCAATTACAATGGTCTATTTAATTTATATGTTTGGTATCATCAAATTTAATGTTGAACCATAAAAATATTATATGTGGTAATATAACCCAATTCATCCAGTAGGTATGCGATTTTTATTGGCTATATTACATGTTATTTGAAAACAAACAGCACAACAGAATTTGTTTTTATTTTTATTTACTTATTTTTTTGTGTGTAGAAGAACTGGGGTACAGACCAGAGATGCGGGGGTGAGAGGAGTCCCCAGAGACAGAGTGGGGAGCAGAGCAGGCAGATGTACTGAAACACACTGCTGTGGGGAGACAGGAGAGGTCTGCTGGGCCATATGGGTCAGCTCCCTGGCCGGGGATTGAACTCAGGCCATCGGGTACTGAGACTTAACCCCTAGGGCACCAGGGAGGCCCTGAAATTTGTTTTGAATTTTGAATGTTTTTGTGTGTGTGCTCCAAAACTTGAGCGGGCGAGGTGGTCATAATCAAATAATCAAATAACACAGGCTCCAAAGAAATCATCCTTTTTAACAGAGGTCTATGCTACACCCCAATTTTATTTTGAAATGCTTTCTTCAGTTTAGCTTGCTGAGTAACTAACGAAGCTAGTCTTTGAATTCTTCTTTAGGAAGCAGAAAATGCCGTTTGGGAAGGAGGACGAAGACTCTGCTCACTGGCCCTTGGCCGCACCGTGAGCTCTCCTGTGCGCTGACATCCGAGGCCGGCTGGAGCCACAGTCAGCCTCCTCCTCATTCTTGCTCTGCCCGGCAGGGGACAGCGGTCAGACCGCTCCTGTGCACCAGCCCCAGCCCCGGGTGCGCAGCTGACCACGGCTCGCCCCGCCGGCCGGCACACCTCCTGCATGGGGATGGGCCCGGGCTGGGCCGGGACACGGCCGGCGGGACCGATGGCCAGTCTGCAGGAAGGACAGCGAGGGGAGAGAGCCGCCCGCGCTCGGCATCTCTGGGGGCCTCTCCTCGTGCTTGGGCTCTGCCTCCCCCACTCCGCCTCTGCCGACTCTGGGCGGTGGTTCGTCACCGGCGCCTCGGACAGGGCGATGTGTGTCCTGCGTGATGTGTCCTGCGGGATCTTGGCCAAAGGTTGTAATCCTCCGAGCAAGACCCCGCGCGTCAGAACGGACCCAAGCACACCGGCAGGACCAAACGCCTGAAGAACATTCACTGGAGAAGCGCCAATGTTGAGACTGGTGTAACGTCAGTTCGGTGTGAGCGCACCGGAGACCAGCAAGTAGTGCTGGCAGGCTCAGCGCTGCCGGGGTTCGCGCCTCTCCAGCCCAGCGTCACAAGCCTGTTCCCGGCGGCCTGCGCTGCCCCGGATCGGCGCTTCTCGCGCTCCTGAGCTGGTGCCCGCAGATAGCGCAGGGCTCGTGCGCTCGGGACCTGTCAAACTCACTTAAAGTGGGTGTTGTTATATAGCAGAGGTGGTTTAACGCTCACCTTCGCTGCGGCCTCCCTGGGGGCGCAGGGCTTGAGTGCAGCACTGTGAAGCATCCACAATCACCACAGCGCGAGTTCGATCCCCGGCCAGGGAGGGGACCCACAGGGCGCAGCAGACCTCGCCTGCCTCCCACTGCTCCCCTCGGCAGTGTGTTTCAGTGGGTCTGCCTGTTCAGCTCCCCACTCTGTCTCTGGGGAGTCCTCTCACCTCCCCTGCACCTCTGGCCCGTGCCCCAGTTCTTGTGTGCATAAATAAGTCTTTAAAAATACATGTCTTTCTTTGCCCCTAGCAGTCATTATTGCTTGGCGTCCACATCATTAGCGATGACTCCAGCTCCCGCCAGCTGCAGTTCGTCAGATGATACCATTATCGATTACTCTCCTTGGAACACACATGTGTTCATGAAATCAGGTTGGTCTTGCAGACAGCATGTTCTTTTTTTTTTTTTTTTCCAAATCCATTCTGACGTGTCTGTCCCTTGAGTGGAGAGTATAATTTATTTACATTTCACGTACCTGCCAACTTCGTGTTGTTGAACCAACTGAATCGCATCAGTTACACAAATCCCCTCGGTGGCTCCTGGGTGCCGCGGTCCTGCCCCGCACCGCTCCTTTATTCCCGTGTGAGCAGCCATACCCTATTGTGCTATTTTTGGCCCCAGATCATTTCTTCTGCTATAATGTGAGGAGTGGTTTTAGTGTCGTCTTGTAGATTATAATTACCATCGTAACTTAAAACAGCTTAAAGTAGAAATCTTTTTGCCAGCTCCAACTTATTCTTGTGCTTCTACAGTTAATTCTCACTTCAGTTATTATATTCTTCAGCTGCACAATTACTACTGGATTCTTTTGTACATTTCTTTCTTATTTGACATTCTTTATTTGGTAATCCATCATTCCTGTACTTTAATTCTTTACAAAAGTTTTGCTTCCGTTTAAAAACATGATATTTAAATGAAATGTTTTTACTTTTTATATAACCAGTTCAGTGTTTGGGATTCTTGGGAACAGTTTTTCTTTTTTAAAAAACATTTACTTATGCACACAAGAGCTGGGGTGCAGGCCAGAGGTTGGGGGCCATGAAAGGACTCACCAGAGACAAAGTGGGGAGCAGAACAGGTGGATCTACCAAAACCCACTGCTGAGGGGAGCAGCGGGAGGCAGGAGGGTCTGCTGCACCCTGTGGGTCCCTCCCTGGCAGGGGATTGAGCTCGCGCTGCAACGGCTGTGGATGCTTCATTCACAGAGCGCTGCTTAACCCCTGCGCCACCAGGGAGGCCCCTCATACTGTTTTTGAACGGCCATACTTTCTTGTTTCTTTGCGCACTTCATGATTTCTTTTTCTTGAGAATCAGGCATTTGGCTCTGACAGTGGAACAGCAGGAGTCAGAGCCTCCCTGAGCTCCAGGTTCGTCCTTTCATCAGTGGTTTTGTTCATTGTCTTGCTCGTTGAATTTACTCCGCTGCCCGCATGTCAGACGTCAGTCCGTCAAGGTCTGATGCTGTTGTTGGGCGAGCGTCGCCTCTGCTGCCTTGGAACCGTGCTGAGGATGCTCCAGCTGCGAGCACCCAGCTCCGGAGGAGGAGAAAGGGAAGGGACGGAGGGAAAAGGGCACGTTTGTTCTCCAAGTCCCCAGAAGCCATAGGTCTGGGCGGGACTTGGAGCAGTCTGGGGAGACGGATCACTGCGTGTCATCTCGTGCGGGAGGCGCTGGCCGGCAGTGAATGGAGCCCAGAGCTGGGGTTCAGAGGGCAGAGCCCTATTGCCCACGGGGGGCGGGCTGCAGGGTGAGGACGCTGCGGCTGGAGGAAGGGGCAGGAATGAGCCAGAGGGTGGTGCTGCAGGCGGGGCTGGCAGCTGCCACTGTCCTGAGGACTGAAGTGGACCATGATCCAGCAGTTGGGGCCCGGCCTTCCCTTGGAGGCACGAGGCTCCAGCCGTTCACCGGGCAGATCCGCCCAGCGCACCTCCTGACTCCTGCTCGGGTACCAGGCCTTCCCCGCACCCCACCCCGCAGTGTCCTCACACTGCCTAGGGCCGGGGACAGGACTGGCTGCCCCGAGATGAAGAGTTTTCCGTGACTGTCTCTTCTGTGTCTCTAGACGTTCTTATAAAATGTGCCCACACATGGATTAAATCCCTAATATTTTAAATACTCTAAGGACATTTTTATGCTTTCCAAAATGTTTATGACTTTAAAGGATTCTTTCTTCCTTCTGCAGGTACATTTTGTGATGTATATTATTAATTATTGTGAGTGGTTCAGAATCATTTATTAATAAAAGATGGCATTTCCTTGGCAAGAAAAATCCCATTAGTGCTCCAGAATAAAAGCCCATAAATGGAGTTCTAAGTACTTTATCAGCTTCCTGTCCTTTTTTTGAATGACAGCCTGAGTCATTACAACAGTCAGCACTGAAATGATTTATTTTCATCTACAGAGATGACTTAATTTAATTAAATTTGCTTTATGTTTTGCAATCACCCAAAGTGGTTCCTGCAAACTTCTAACTCATTATTTAATGCAGCCCCAGGCTCAGTGGAATACTAAGAGGCCCGCTTCTGGACCCTTTTGCTCTGCTTTTCAAACATCTTTAAAAATGCAAGAACTCCAGAAATCCTGCGTTGGCCCATGGAATTTACAAAGTTCGATTCTTTCTGCTGAAACCGCGGCACTCTCTTCTGCTCTTCTGCTTGGCTTCTTGCACCTGCCTTTACAGCGCCGAGTCTAAGGACCGCCTCCTACAGACACACAGCTGTGTGTCCAAGTTCTCACGGTTTACTTAGCGCCCCCTTACTCCTCGAACTTCTGGACCCCGGGGGCACTTTCCCTGCATCAGAGCTTCATTTTCCAAGTTTGAAAATTTATCCATTTCATTAGTTAAAATAAAATTTCAGTTTTCAAACTATGAGTATGGAACCTCTCTTTTTTATCATTTGAGGCGAAACACAACTTCCCTTCTTTCTCCTCTTGCTGACCCTGACCGCAAGTACCCCATACGGCAGGGGAGCCGCTCCCGCCGGCAGGGGTGGCATCAAGGAGTGGGAAGCAGGACTGTCTGAACCAAGTTCACTGCCTGCAGCTGTGCACGCAGGAGGTCACATTTCTTCTCTGGGTCTCAATTTCTTTTTCTGTGAGTGCCGGCAATGGTGGCGCTGCACGGGAGAGCTCTGAGCGTCGCCCCTGAGCTAATACATGTCACTTGTTAGCGCAGCCCCCGCTGGAGCGAACAGTGCACGCATGGCTGCTACACGTCCTTTCTTCCTTTCGCACCCACGGAGAGATGCGGTCTGTGTGCACGACGTCCAGGCCACAGCTATGAAAAATGTAACCTTGTCCTTGCAGCGTGCATGGAACGGGGGCAGGGAGGACGACGCTGAGTGGAACGGTCAGAAGGAGGGAGGGGCACTGGCGTGTGGAATATGGAGACACGAAACAAGGGCTCAGGTAAGTCGGTAGCCTAGAAACCCAGCTATGGAACTGAGGCTCTCAGCGGCTGGGGGTGGAGGGCGCCAGGTGGGTGCACCGGGAGTGGGTGCAGGGTGGCACAGCACCTGAGGGGGTGATCCCATGCTTCTAGATCATATAAATAATAAAAAGAGTTTTCAGAGTGAAATAAAATGTAAGTAAATTAAAAATCATTATCCTGACGGGAGAAATAGTTACACATCACACAACAGTATCCAGATCTATAAAAGCCTGATTCATTACAACAATTAAAAATGAACTGACTGAATTAAGGGGCCGCAGATCTGAACAGACAGTTGAGGAGGGCATGCCGGCACCGGCACCACCTCTCCCTCTGGGTTCCAACGACAGGAGCCGAGGCCCTGGGCTTCTCTCTCGTCCCTCCCTCAGACCTCCCGCGACCCCCGGGGCGCCCTTCTGTGTTCCCCGTGTGCTGCTGCAGCTTCACAGCTGCGTGGAGCGATGCTCGGCAGCTGCGTATTCTCCTTGGACACCGAGGCCCAGGCCGGTTGGCGCCGGCGTGGCTCAGGGCTGCGGCCGGCGCCACCTGCTTGGCCAGGTGCCCCGAGAGTGCCCACGGAGCAGGGCAGCCCGTGGGGTCGGGTCTGGCAAGGCAGCGAAGCCCATGGCCCGGGACTCCGAGGCTCACCGCTCGTCATAACAGGCCGCGCGCCCGGCGCTGGCCCTCCCGGGCTGCTGCCGCAGCCTAGGGCAGAGAGACCGACCACACGCCCGGGCTCCTGGGAAGCAGGCTCCCTCTTCGGAAGGAGGCCTGGGGTCCGAGCAGCCGCGACGTCGAGGGCACCCCTGTGCTTCAGGCCAGCGCCGCAGAGGCCCGGAAGAGAGGCCGGCGCGCCGGGGTATAGTGGGCTCACCGTGCAGGACGCACCGGCGGCGGGCGCAGGTGGCAGGAGCTGGAGCCAGGGGCAGAGTCCGCAGAAAAACAGCGGAGGCCCCCGCGGCTTCTGTGGGACCCCGGCTGCCGCCCCTGGGCCCAGCGCCCCGTGCCGTCAGCCCCCACGTCCCTCCCTCGCACCCCTCTATCCCCCCGGTCGCCGGGTGCCCACTCTCGAGCTCCTCGCCCGCGCCGAGCCGCCACTTCCTTAGAAGCGCCCGGCTGAGAGCGCCCAGGCTGGAGCGTGCGTCCGGGCATTGCCGGCTCGGGCCCAAGCGCAGGACCGCTGCTGCCGGCGGGCGATACTGGGAGTCTGGGACCGAGCTGCTGCGGGGAGCAGGGGGTGTGGTGGGGTCTCAGGAGGTTTCTCAGAGCCCCTAAAAATACACAAGAAGCTGAGGCTTTCTCAGTTGCTAGAGAAGTCGACTCCCCTCGTGGAGGGGTTTGGGGGGACAGGTGGTGCGCGAGGAGTGGGGCGCCCCCAGCTGGCGACTCAAGCCCTGCTCCTGGCAGCGCTCTCGGTGACCCCGAGCCGCACGACTCACTGAGCCTGGCTTGGGTTATTTTAGGACAGAGATGTCCACACGGGGACTTAGGATGCCTTGAGCGAAGCGATCTCTCCCCTGACCCCAAATGATCGCTCCATCACCAACACTCACGAGCGCCTTTTCTAAAGTCACGCATATTTCCGCGAAGCTAATGGCCGTCGGCCGGGAGTCCGGCTGCCAGTATCCGGCCAGATGTTCCCGAGCAGAGCAGCAAGGCAGCGAAGAGCCGACCGGACCCGAGGCGCGGGAGGAAGCTCTCCGACCCCGGGTGAAGATCAATCACAGGTCTCGGGCAAAATGATCATCTCTGTTGGCAGAATTTCCTCCTGGCAAGTGCCGTTACATGCACGGTTTTCCCACACAAATTAAGAAAATGCATTATGAACAGTTGGTGACTATTAACAGTTACTACACTTTTCAACAGCCTCTAACAATTTTCTTCAACTCTTACCATGTTAATAGATGTGTTAATCACTGCACTAAACAAGGCATATAATGAGACAGCTTAATTTGCTGCTATATGTAGAGAAATGGGAATATTAAAAATGCAATGATGAAATAACACTTTAAAAGAGATGTTTCTTAGATATCACAATAATGAGAATCCTAAGATGTGCAAAGAAAATTTTAATAATACATTTAGATATAGAAAAATACATACACAAACGTATCGGTTCTTCATGGTATTATTAAATTAGATTTGGAAAAGGTGGTAGGGCCATTAAGTTGGGCATGTTCAGGATTAACCTCTCTGTAGTCACTGAAATTGATTTTATGAAATATATTATGAAAAAATGGTTGGTAGTGTTTGATTTGCAATATGCAATATCACTCAATGTGTTATCAGTCTTTCTATTTACACAAACAAGTACAGATATTTACAGATATAGAATCCTGGATGGTTATATATGACAATATTAACCAAGGTTCATCTAGAATGGAAGGATTTTATGTTAGTTTTATTGTTTGTCTCAAAAAATGTGTATTGCATCGCAGTATAAGAATACAAGCTATTTTTACAAAAGCAACACCAACACTATAGTTGTTCAAAACAAAATATCCTTCCCAAATAGAGGCAAACACCCTCTTTAAGAGCTCCCTGCAGAATTATTGAGGCAGGTTAAAATTTTTCAAAAGATCCTTAATAAACTCCAAGGGAAAGAGTAAGAGGGGGAAAGGAAAGACAAGCAGGAAATACAAAAACAGCCGAGCTTTCAAAGTACAGATTCCTGTTCCATAACAACCGCTTCCCAAGCCCCGAGCGCTGTCTCAGGCTTCATCCTGTCTGGTTCAAGCCCCAAAGGTTTAGCAAGATTATTCAGGCAAGTGCCTGGTTCTCACACTTTCAGCTTTAGGTGAAGTCTCAATCTTATTTTCAGATACATTGAGAAAGGATCTTCCCTCATCCTAAACTCCTTCCTGCACCCAGTGAAAAATAATCATTTTACCCATTTCTTCTAGATCATTCAACTTGCTGACATATAGATGTTCACACATCCTCTGTATTTCTGAGATATCTGTTCTAACTTCCCTTTTATTTTTAATTCTATTTGTAGAGTCTTCTCCTTTCTTCTTTTATGAGTAAGTCTAGTTAGAGGCTTGTCAAATTTGCTAATTTTTTCAAAGAACCAGCTTTTGGTTTCACTGATAGTTTAGATTGTATTTTGGATTTCTATTTCACTTATTTCCACTCTAATTTTTATACTGAATTTTGGTGTCTACCAGTAAATCGGTTAACATAGAATTAATGAAAAAAAAAACTTGAAAAATTTCAGAAACTCTTGGAAATATCAACTGAAATTGAATCAGGAAGAAATACAAAATCTGAACAGGACATTTTTGAGGAAGGAAATTGAAACAGTAATCCAAACAAAAGCCTGGAACCAGAATGTTTCAGTAGTGAGTTCTACCAAGCCTTCCAAGATGAAAGCGTTCTTATCTTTCTCAAACTATTCCAAATAACTGAGAAAGGGAGGATACTTTCAAATACACCTTATGAAACCAAATCTCTCTAACTCCAAAGCAAACAAAGAGATAACAAAAAATAAGACTGCAGACTAATATTCCTGATGAACAGAGATGAAAAAATTCTCCAAAAAAACCTTAGCAAATCTAATTTAAAAATTCATCAAAAAGATCATACTATGCCCAAGTGCACTGTATTCAAGGATACAAGGATGGTCCAACATCTAAAAAGTCAGTCAAGTAATTCACTACATTAACTAAAAGAAAGATTTTTTTAAAAATCACATCAATAGATGCAGAGAAAGAATCTGATAAGATACATCAACTTAGAAAAACCCTCTAAAATGAGGCTAGATGATATGCCAAATCTACAAATAACCGTAGTCTCAACGGTGTAAGACTGGAAGTTTTTCCTCTAGGATCTGGTGCAAGTCTGTCTGTTTAATCTCACCACTACTGTTCAGCATAGTATTAAGAGTCCTAGCTAGAGCAACTAGGAAAGAGAAAGATAGGAAAGGAAAGCTATACTTGGAAAGAAGAAACAAAGCTACCATTGCAGATGACGTGAAAATATACATAGGAAACCCCCAAGAACCTCCCTGGTGGCGCAAGGGGTTGAGCGCTGCACTGTGGGGCTTCTGTAGCCACAGCAGTGCGAGTTCGACCCCCGGCCAGGGAGGGACCCACAGGGTGCAGCAGACCTCTCCTGCCTCCCGCTGCCCCCTCAGCAGTGGGTTTCAGTCAGCCCACCTGTTCTGCTCCTCTCACCCCCTGCACCTCTGGCCTGCACCCCAGCTCTTGTACAAATAAATTCTTAATAAAAAAACAAAGGCAGCTTTAAAAAAAGAAAGAAAACCCCAAAGAGTCCACTGAAAAACTAATTATAATAACTAATCAGTATAGTAAAATGGCAGGTTATAATGTCATTTTTAAAGATCAGTTGAGTTCCTATATACAAACAATGAACTAGAGGCAGATTAAATTAAGAAAACAATCACATTTATAATCATATTTAAAAAGATGTAAATACCCATGGCTAAACTTAATAAATGAAGAAAGGACCTAAAAAGTAAGAACAATAAGATACTATTAAAAGAAATAGAGGAAGACTCAAAAAAAATGGAAGCATAGTCCCTGGTAACGGATTGGGTGAATTAACATTGTAAAAATGACAATCTTACTCAAAACAATATACAGATTCAGTGCAATCTTATTCAATTTTCAATGACAGTTTTGAAAGATATAGAATAAAAGTTACTGAAATTCATATGGAGACACAAAGGACCAGGAGCACAAAGGCGATATTGACAAGCAGAGGAATGATGGTATCACACTGTCAAACGCAAACTCTACTGCAAAGCTATAGTAAGTAAAACAATATGGTACTGAATGAAAACAGACACATAGAGCAATGGAATATAATTGAACCCAGAAGTAAACCCGTGTGTATAAGGGCAATAAATTTACAACAAAGGAGCTAAGGGCACACATTGGAATGGCGCTGGGAATACCAGACAGTTATTTGCAAAAGGACGTAATAAGAGCAGCATCTCACATCTTATACCAAAATTAACTCAACAAGGATTAATGGCTGGGACGTAAGACCTGAGGCCACGAAGTGCACAGGAAAAACACGGGCTCAACACTAAACGTACAATGATGTCTCATGGACTCATCTCCGACAGCAAATGGAACAACAGAGAACACAAACACGTCACAGTGAAAAGCTTCCGTGCAGGAATGGCACTATCATTTTTTAAAAGATTTATTTATTTATGCACACAAGAGCTGGGGTGCAGGCCAGAGGCACAGGGGGTGAGAGGATTCACCAGAGACAAAGTGGGGAGCAGACCAGGCAGATCTACTGGAACACACTGCCGAGGGGAGCAGCGGGAGGCAGGCGAGGTCTGCTGCGCCCTGTGGGACCCTCCCTGGCCTGAACGGGGATCAAACTCGCGCTGCTGTGCCGCGATGCTTCACAGTGCGGCGCTCACCGGCTGGCCACCAGGGAGGCCCAAGAACGGATCTATCATTGAGGCAACAAAAAGACTAGTCAAAAGGAGGCCGTATGTGCACCTCAGATATCTGACAAGGGACTGCTATCCAAATCTTTGAAGAACGCATACAACTCAACACACACAGACGCACACACACAAACAAAATACAAACACAAAGAGCCCTACACAAAAAATAACATGGGCAGAGGAGCGACCCCTCTCCAAAGCAGCACGCGCCTGGCCGACCGGCACCCCTGCTCATCTTCTCTTCTCATCAGGAAAATGCAAACCGGAAGCATCTCACACTCGCGATGATGATATATGCCCCTGCCCCAAAAGTCTAGAAACAACAATTGTCGGAGAAAGTGGAGAAAAGGAGCCCTGTACCCCGTGGGTGGGAACGCGGAGGGTCCAGCCCTTACGCCAACGATCTGGAGGGTTCTCAAAACCCTAGAGGAGACCTGCCCCACGGCGCAGACCCCCAGCCCCAGGTGTCCGTGGGGGCACCGACACTCGTCAGACGGACCGCGTGTCCACGTGCCCTGCAGCACCCTTCGCAGCAGCCCCGCGCTCGAGGGCAGACGGCGCAGCCCTGCGGGGGAGACGGCGCAGCCCTGCGGGGGCAGACGGCGCAGCCCTGCGGGGGGAGACGGCGCCGTCCCAGGGAGACAGGGCCAGGCGCCAGCCCTGGCCCAGGGGCCCATGCGGCTGGCCCCCAACACGCCAGGACACGGCAGGCCCCGCAAAGGGGAAAGTCCCCACCGGAGGCTCAAGGCACCGGCGCCGCCAGCAGCCTGGCCGCCCTGCCGCGGGTCCACTGCTCCAGGCATCCTGCGTAAAGCGCCCGGCCAGGCCGCCAGGCCCCGCGACCTGGGAAAGCGGAGCAGAGCTGCGAGGAAAGAAGCGCGCAGACGTTAGCTCCAAAGAAGCTGCACCTCAACCAGGAAGATGCAGAAAGCGGACCAGGGCCACGGAGAGCCTGCTGAGCGAAGCTCCCCGCAGAAATCCAGCCGGGACCTCCTGCGGTGCCCGCCCACCAAGGCCCCGCGCGGTCCTGGCAGTTGAGGCTCTGGCCCGCGGCCCTCCGAGGACTTGCCTGGGAGACCAAGGGCGGCTTCCACGCTGGGCTCCTGACGGGATGGAGAGGAGCCCCGACGGCCGCGTTCACTCCCCGCGGTGCCGGCCGGGCATCTGTGTTTTCCCATCACTGCCCACAGAAGTACCAGGAGTTTCTGAAACGCAGAGTGTGAGCAAAGTGAGCCCCAGGCCCCAAGCACCTTTGTGCTGTTCCGTCTCCACAGAAGGACGCGCGAGGATTTAGCGGGGGGGGGGGGGATCTGTTTAACTGCTTGGCCCACAGCTGCGTAAGTGGAACTGAGCACCTCGCGCACTTCCGGAGCTGGAGTTGGCCTCGGAAGAGGAAGCGCCGCCTTAGAAGCCGGTGCTGCTGGCGGTCTGCCTGCCCGGTCATCGGGACATGTGGCTTTGAGACAACTGTCTCTAGGAGCAGTCGCCCGTGGGGACTCGCGACGGGCTCCTCGCAGTGTGCTCCCGGACCACGCGCCGCGGCTGCCTGGCGCCGCCACCTCTCGGGAGCCGCCGGCCGGAGCAGGGAGCCGCTGGCGCCTGCGCTCAGATGGGCCAGGCGCGCCCCTGGTCTTCCCCGCCCATGACCATCCTGTCTTCACCCAGAGAGAACCTGGCAACTCCCCTGGGGAACGTGGACTTGGCCCAAGAGGGGGGGTCACTTGCAAGGTCGGGTTCCTGTGGCCCTGCCCGCCGTCTCCCTGCTGGCCAGAGGACGCACCGGCCTTCCACTCTGGGGACCGCACCCACTGCCGACTACTCAGGCTTTCCCCACAGCTCACACCTGCTTAGCTCGTTTTTTCAATTTTATTCCATTTCGTTTCGGTTAGTTCCTACGTCTTCATGTTCACGACTCATTCTGTCTGCAGACCTGATCTTCTAATTCTGCTCCGTAGACGTGATGGCTCAGCGGGTTTAGTTCCCGTCCAGAGCTAGGAGGAGCGTCTTCTTCCATGTCTTTACTGGTTTTGCTTTTCGGACATGTGGAAGGTCAGCGGAGCGGGCAGGTGCAACAGGCGTTCTCTGGTCTCACGTCTGTGCCCGGCTGGCGCAGGTTTGATGGCTGAGGGACTTCTCTCCCTTTTAACCTCGGTAACCATACACCTTCTGTTGCTATCTTCCTGCTTAATCCAGAACATCTAAGGAATGTTATGAGAATGGATTATACAGGCGGCCACTTGGGGGTTTGCCCTTCCCGCGCCGTTATCCTGGGGAGAGCCGCCCATGGTAACTCGAGTCTCGTTTGCTGGCTGAGCAGCATCCGCCTGCCGTGTGGCTGCATCTCAAGTTGGTGGGTGACCAGCAGGGGCTTGTCGAGTCTGTCCAAATGGGGCTACTGTAACACAGTGTGAAGGACATTCACGGCAGGTTTTTGGGTAAACACCACGCGTTTTCGGGACAAGAGCATGGGAGAGTGCTTGCTGCATCATGTGGTCCACGGCGCTCACAGAGGGACAGGCACCTGGCCCGCCCCCCACGCCAGCGTTCAGTGTTGTCTGCGTGTGTTAGTCTTTCTGACGCGTGTGCAGTGATGTCTCATTGTGGTTTTAATTCGCCCTTAATGGCTAATGACATTGAGCTCATTTCACGCACTCGTTTGCCTTCGGCAAGTCCTCTGAGGCCAAGTGTCTGGCTGTGCTCTCGTCCATTTCCTAATGGGCTGTTCTATTAAAGTTCATGACCTATTTTTGAGCTAACATTTGGTGTGAGGTGTGATATTTAGTTTGAGGTTCAGTTTTGTTGTATTTGGGCTTCGTGCCTATAGAGTTCCAGTGTCATTTGCTGAAAGTCTGTTTTTCCTCATTGAAATGTTTTTGCACCTTTGTCAAATATCAGCTGGGCATATTTTTGCGGTTCTATTTCTGAATATTTATGCTGTTCCACTGACATCTGTGCTCCTTCCTTCTTTAACACCACACAATCTGGATTGTAATGGCTCCATATAGGTCTTCAAATTAGCTAGAGTAATTCTTCTTTTTATTCTCTTTTAATACACACATTTAATATTATAAGATTCCCTCTCAACCTTTAGCTGTGTCATTTAGATATTCTGGTGTCTCTGACTTTCATATAGTTTTAGATTAATTTTATCTATAACTACGAAGTGGTCTCCTAGTATTTTGGTATGACTATGTTAAACACACACAGAGTTTTTAGCATATATGCCCGTAATTTATCAGTTTACACCTATATGCTTCATTTTGTAAATGTTCAGAAAGGATGTTAATCTGTGTCAATGTGCCCATTGCCAGTATATAGAAACATCATTGAATTTTGAAGCTTTATCTTATATCCTATAACCTTGCTGAACTTTGTACCAGTTCTAATAATAATTCTATAGACTTATAGAGATGATTTTTCATAGATAATCATGTCATGTGAAAAATAAGAAGTTTTAGTTCTCCCCTTAATATTTATGCCTCTTTTTCTCTCTTATTGCATTGGCTTGTAACACTATGTTAAGTGAGAGCAGTCACAATTTGGAAATCAAGCTGAGAAAGTTCCCTCTCAGTATTTTTCTGAGTTTTTATGATTGTGTATGAAATCATGAATTTATCTGTGTTTTTCAATTTGGTCAGTATTTACTCTCTATATTTTGCAGCTTTGTTGTCTGGTGTATACATGTTTGAGATTATGGCATATTCCTGGTGAGTTGATTCATTTTATCATTATATAATATATAGCTTCATATTCTTGGTAAGTGCCTTATTTTTTTCTTTCCTGATGTTCTAAGTATACCTTTTGAAAATAATTTCCTTTATTTTTGAAAAACTTAGTGATTCTTTTTCAGCAGGTTTTTGATTGAGAAATCATTTTCTCTCATCTGAGATTGTCTTCATTTTCCCTTCATTTCTTTTCTTTTAAAAGATTTACTTATTCATGCACACAAAAACTGGGGTATAAGCCAGAGGTGTGGAGGGTGAGAGGAGTCACCAGAGACAGAGTGGGGAGCAGAACAGGCAGATCCCCTGAAACACACTGCTGAGGGGAGTAGCAGGGAGGCAGGAGAGGTCTGCTGTGCCCTGCGGGTCCCTCCCTGGCTGGGATTGAACTCATGCTGCAGTGGCTGCCAGTAGCTTGATAGCGCTGAGACTTTAACTCTTGCACCATCAGGGAGATTCATTTTCCTTTCATTTCTTCAGAATATTTTCACTGGTAAGGAGTTCTGGGCTGACTTTTTTTTTTTTTAGCATTTAAAAAATGTTGTATGGCTTCTTCTGACCTTTATGGTTTTTGGTGAGAAATCTACTGTCATTTTATGTGTTTTCCCATGTAAGATTTCAATTTATTTGTCTTTAGTTTCAGATGTTTCATTATGATGAGTCTTAGTGTTGATTTATTTGATTTTATCCTCTATACATTCATACCTTTCATAAAATTTGACCAACTTCCAGCTATTATTTTTCAAAGTGCTTTTTGATCACTGCTCACCTTCTTTTCTCCTTCGGGTCTGAGAACAGAATGATGCCTTGTTACAGCCTCACCGGCGCTCTGTCGCTTTTGTTTTCAGTTTATTTTCTCTCTGTTACTCAAGTTGGATCATTTCAGGAGTTCTATTTTCAAGTTCACTGATTCTTCTGTCCCCTGGTAATGGACTAAATGCCTGTGTCTTTCCTAAATCTATATGTTGAAGTTCTAATTACTGTGTGGCTATATTAGGAGCTGAGGTCTCTTAAGAGGTGACTCGGATTAAATAGATTCATAAAGGTAGGGTCCTTTTCTAAAAGAATTAGTGTCTAACACCACAGAGCTCCTTCTCCCGCCCTCTCTCTTCCCTGCAATCCCGTGCGCATCATTGAAGACAAGCCTGATGAGGCTGAGCGGGAGGACGGCCTCTGCCTCTGAGGAGCAGAAGGCCCAGCAGAAATCAGAGCAGCTGCAATCTTGATCGTAGACTTTCGAGCCCCAGAACGATCAGAAACAAGTTCCTGATTAAGCCATTCCGTCTGTGGTCTGTGTTGTGGCATCCCAGCCAGCTCCCCCGCCTTCTCTGGAGTGTTTTATCTGAGCTGCTTGCACGGGTCGTGGGTGCTGGTGCAGAGTTAGCTCACCGAAGCAGCTCCACGATGGGCCCGTAGTCGGGACAGCCCATCATGCGAGGACTGGGCGCCATGAGGCTGGGTGGCAGGCCCGAAGAGAAAAGCTCGGACCTAAAATGCCTGCGTTTTGGAGCCTGGAGGTCATCTAAATTTTGTCAGCAGGCACACAGTTGGGAGTGATTAGCTGATCATTTGAGGGGAAATCTTGTTACTCAGCAGTCTCTCTTAAATGCTTTTCTTTCAATAAATTACACACTAATCTACATATATTCAGCCTTAATGTTTATTGAAGATCTCTTAGTTCCCTGATGCTGTGGTAAGTATGGACACTAGAGAAAAGCCAGAACCTCCTCAGTGAACTCTCCGGCTGTTCTGACTTTATGACCTCCTGATAGTGACTGTGCTACGCCAGGAAGGGGAGGCCCGTGTCCTCAGGACAGGCGCTGTGCGGTCTGGCCTGGCACCTACTTTTTCTGACCTCCTCCGTCTCTGCTTGCTGTGGACAGAGGAGGGCGGACGGGGCAGTAGCTGCATGCAGTGCGGAGCCTGCTTTGTCTCTGTCTGTGCAGAGAATTTATTCTGAGAACTAACAGGCTGAGAGACGGCTGGTCGCAGCGGGTGGTCTGAGCCTTTTGTGCGCAGCTGGGAGCTGACCCCGCTGTGGGTCAGGGTCGGGCACCAGAGAGCCTGTTGGGAGCACTTATTTTCTTTCTTTCTTTTTTTTTTTTTTTCTTTTGCTTAAATCAAAAACACAAAACAAAAACCCACACAGTTTAATGCTTAGCCTGACCGTCGAAAAGGGATAATGCAAGATTTAAATGATAAATCACTGCCTTGTAAGCCAGTTCGGTTCAGGATGCCCTCACGACGCCCGCGGCCGGGGGTGGGCCCTGGGCAGGCGGCGCGCGCAGGCGCTGCAGGCAGGAGCAGGCCCACCGGTGTTTCTGCATCTGTCCTCTGCTCTCTGCACGGGCGACCCCAAAGCAGCGCGGCGCCCTCCCCAGCCCCTCACTGCCATTGCTTCCTTTTCGTTGCCAACAGATGTGCGGGGGCAACGGCTCCAGCACAGGCTCGGCCGCCCCGGGCGCGCGGCCCCGCAGAGTCCGACAAGGAGGCGTGGCCGCGGGTCCGCTCTGAGCTGCACGCGGGCAGGAGGTGGTGATGGCTCCTGAGTCCCGAACCCTGAAAACCTCCCTAATTTTAACCGATATGTTCAGAGTGCGCTAACACAATCACAGGGAGCCCTATGGTAGGACGCCCCTCGGCAGACGCGGCCGCCCAGGGGCGCCGCAGGAGCCCGCGTTTGCCGATTACCGAACACAGACTTAGGACGCGCTGCCGTGGGTCCGGATTGCCTTGGTGCTGAGGGACTGTGAGACCCAGGGCCCACTCTCAGTGCCTTGTCCCACGTTGCTGCTAAGGAGCCACTAAAGAGGAGGAGCCAGGGGACTGAGAGCCAGGCCCGCTGGGCCCTGCAGGCCGCTCACCCGCCGCCCCTCGCTCTCCAAAGGTCGGCTGACCTGCAAGACGGGGTCTTTTCCCAGAGCTCTTGTGAAACAACCAGCTCCAGGTTCTCCTTGCTCACTTGAGAAATACCAAGAAGCAGGCCTCACCTCAGGGGGAGCTCCCTGGCTGGCACCCAGCCGCTGGTGGGCAGGGCCGCAGCTGACCGCTTCCAGGAAACTGCAGGACAAGCTGCAGGAGACAGCGGTTCCCTCGCTGCTGCCGCCCTCCCTCCCCTTCCTGCCTCCCTCCTCCTCCCCGCTCCCATCACCCCCCACTCCTATTCCTCCTCTTCTCTCCTCCTCCCTTCCCTCTCTTCACACTCTGTGTCCGGCACTCCTCCCCGCCTCTCCCCCTTCCCCTCCTCTCCCCCCTTCCCTCCTCTCCCCTCTCCCCTTCTCTCCCTCCTCCTTCTTTCTTGGGGCTTCAGTGGAGGTAGAGGAACCGAAGCCCTAGTGCCTGCGGCCTGGAGCGGCCAGCTGGGTGGACGCCACAGGGGTCTGGCCCAGCGCCATTGGCCAAGGTCAGGTTGTGAGCGGCAGGGCTGGGGTTCGGCTGGTGGATGGCAGCACCCCATGTGGTGCGTGCAGGCTTCTAAATGCACAGGGAACCTGGGACTGTGCACCGGCCAGCCACTTCAGAAGCAGCAGGCGCTCCTCTGTGAGAGGGCCTCTCGTCCGTCTGTGCGGTCGGTGCTGAATATGACATTTTAATTCATTCTCATGTACCATTGTGTCCAGAAAATTATCAGTAGTAAGTAGACTTAACAACCAAACAATGTCCCTTTTGGAAAGCTTTAAATACTTTTTGAATAACATCTTGATTTCCACAACAGCCAAGCTAGGTGCATTGAGAACAACACAGATGATATTATGTCAGAGTAAGACACCGAGGTAAATTACAGGTAATTTCGATTTTTCAGCCTGTTTCTATGGTTATGTAAGCAATGTATACCACTTCAGAACACGTTGCCATGGTTATTCCAGGTAATTCTAGGTTAATATTGCTTTTAAAATGAAAATGATTTTTTTTGATAGTGCATGTTGAATAAAATTGTTCCAGATGAGTAGAGGAAAAGTTTCTTTCGGCTAACGGGGCTGGCCTAGAGCAGGGCCTGGGGTGGGGGGCTGGGGGTGGAGGCGGGGGAAGGAGGGGGCGTGGCTGGCCTCCTGCGCCTCTCCTCAGGCAAGGCCGGGAATCTCCCTTGCAGTGGAGCGATGGGCAGAAGCAGCCACACCTGGAGCATCAGCCCCGAGCCCTGTGTCCCCGCAACTGCTAGATCCGAAAAGGAGAGGCACACTGCAAGCTCGGGAGGGTGGGCCCGGCGCCCACCGTTTCCGCTGTGGCCGGCCTGTTTCTCTTGTGCTTTCACCCAGTGCACTGGACGGCAGGCCGGGCCAGGGGCAGAGCCGGGTGTTCGGGAAGTGTCCGGAGTGACTTCTGCGCTTGCTCCTGGAGGGGGATGCCTTTGGGTGGTGGTGATGTCCAGGCCTGCCGGGCGACGGCGGGACGTGAACCCCGGGAGCCTCGGAGCACCTGGGCCCGCCTACTCGGCTCTCCAGTCCCCGCGAGCTTGGAGCCAACGGCCCAGGCGCGCTGCTGGTGGTCCTTCTCCTCGCGAAGGCCTTTCAGTATCTGACCCTGTGTCCAGCCCTCGCCTGGACACTGGACGGAGCAGCTGCAGGAACCTGGGCGAGAGGCAGGCACCGGTGCGGGCAGCCTGGGCCCTCGCCTGCGTTTGGGCCCCGCGGACCGAGTCCGCTCCCGCCTGCGCGTCCCGAGTGCTGCCCCCAAGTGCCTCGCAGGCCGAGCGCCCTGGAGCCGCTGCAGCAGTGACGGCGGTTGTCGGGACAAGCGCGACCCGCGTGGACCTGTCACACCCGCGCACGTGTGCGCTCTGCGCGGGCCCCGCTGCCCTGACGCTGGCTCCCCGGAGCTGTCGGCCGCGGCTGAGAGCTCGGCCTGTCGCGCGTCTTCAGGGCGCCTGAGGACGGTGGTGCTGGAGCTCGGCCGTCGGTCACGCAGCGCCCCGGGAGCCCTCGCGCGGATCTGAGCGCGGCCGCGCGGCGGCCGAATGTGGCCAACTCCCTTCCCCAAGCTCAGGCCCTCGGTGGACCACAGCTGCTGCCCTGGGCGTCCCCCCTTAGTGGCAGGAGGAACCCGCGGAGGTGAGAAGCAGCCGCCTCAGCGCAAGGCCTCCTTCCCTCCGCAAGGCGCGCGTGCAGGAGACGCTCCGCCGACAGCTCTGCGCAGAGGCCCCGGGCCGCCCCCAGTGCTAGTTATACTAGTCATACAAGTCATGCTAGCATGCCAGTTATGCCAGTTAGGGCATGCGCCCGCCGCCACCTCAGTATGCACAACACTAGCCAGCAGTCCTCACCGCCTTACAAGCGCATCTACAGCACACTCACGACTAACCGTCCTTCTTACAAAATATTCGGACAGGTTGTTTAAAAGAGTATCACACAAGATATCGAAGGTAACAGAATTCCAGCTCAACCCTAAAAACACTTTGGCATATCGTAATATAAAATATGTTCAACGACAGTCCCAGAATTCAATGACAAATTGTACACGGCGTCACAGCAGCCATTAAATAAGTGAAAGCAACACTGGCTGCGTAAATCAGGTTAGGAAAGCTAAGGCGTCAAAGGGCTTTGGTAAGAAGTACTGAATCTACTTTCGTTCGGGGCCGCCAAGGCAGCGTCTCGGTCTGGGAAGCGAGCAGCGGGGAGGCGCTGCCTGTGCACCCTCTTCGCGGGACTGAGTCAGAGGGCTGAGCCCCCCAGGCGCACGCGGGTGTCTCGGCGGAAACGGGTCTCTCTGGTTTTCTCCTTAAACCCGAAGAGGAAAAGGACCCTCTTGTGTTCAGTCACATCATCAATTAGTAGAGAAACCACTCTTCAACCAGAACAGAACGCGGTGTCCTTTGGTCCTGCCGTGCCTGCGTGGCTCGCTCTGCGGTCACTTCCGCGAGAGGCCTCCGTCTGCGTGGTGGCGGAGGCTGGCTGTGCCCGTGAAGTGAGGCCAAGTGGGGTCTGGGCGCTCGCCCCCACCCGGAGCTTGGAGGATGCTGGATCGCCACGTCACCTGCGGAGCAGCGAGGACAATGACGTGTGACACCAAAGTGAGGCCAGTGGCACGTCCCCGGCGCTCATCTGCAAACGTGTTATTGTGACTTACCCAGTTCCCAGATGGCGAGTGCAATACGTTCTCCCTCTCCACGCTCCTTAATTTGACAAAAGTCACTTGCATATAAAAAAAGTGAGTCTTTAATCTGAAGATGTTCTTATCTTAAAGCACTCAAACAATTAATTATCACCAGAGACATGGAATGTCAAGGTCGTTGCTATTTCACTTCATCATCAAAATAAAGCCAGACAGTGTCTGCGACACTGTCTCACTGGAGCTGAGCCCGCCCGAAGCCAGCTCTCCAGCTGCCGCCAGGAAGCAGCAGAGCCAGCCCTGGCGGCTGCTGTCTGGTCGTCGGCCACCGCTCTCGCGGCCTGCTCTGAAATTTCGCCGAGTCCACCAGGCACTGCGGCTGCCCCAAGCTCCCTGGACTGACTCACCGCACCGGAATTTAAAATTAATCAGCGGGGCCTCCCTGGTGGTGCAAGGGTTTAAGCGCGCACTGTGAAGCATCCGCAGCCACAGCAACGCGAGTTCGATCCCCGGCCAGGGAGGGACCCACAGGGTGCAGCAGACTCTCCTGTCTCCACTGCTCCCCCTCGCAGTGGGTTCCAGTCAGACTGCCTGTTCTGTTCCCCACTCTGTCTCTGGTGAACCCTCTCGCCCCCATTGTCTCTGGCCTGTACCCCAGCTAAAGAAATCTTTAAAAAGGAAAAAAACATAGCAAAACTACTCCCGTATCCACCGTGAAGTGTGTAGCATGGATGTATCACCTCTGCGGATGGGCCTGTTCCTGCGCTGCCCTTGACAGAGAAGGGGGTGCAGTGGGGTTCAGGCTCTGTGGGTTTCTGCACCCCCGCGGGTCCTCACTGGCAGCTTTCCCAGGAGCTGTCCCAGCTCGCACTCGCCCGCAGGGTGGGTGAGTTCCAGTTGTATCTTCTTCCAACAGTGAGTACATTTTTTAGTATTTTTTTCCCATTTTTGTCAGTCTGGATGGTTGGCATGTAGCGCTATTCCATCATCATTATCTTCATTTCTCTGATGATGAACAGATGAGCAAATTGACATGCTTGGTGGCAAAACAAAGGTTCTGTTTTGTGAGATGCAATTTCAGGTTTCACCATCTTTCCATTGGCTGGCTCACCTTGTCTTGGTTGACTTGTGGGAGTCCTTAAGTATTCTAGGGGTGCATTTTCCTTTATAACTTATGGGCTATGATTTTCCAATATTTGTTCATTTTTGAGAGACTATGGTGTGTAATTTTATTTTCGTATGCGGTGCCTGTCATGTTTTAGAATAAAGGTTATGTGAGAGCTATAAAAGGATATGAAAATATTCCTAACATTTCTCTAACAGTTCAGAGTAAATAAAAGTTGATCCGGTTGCTTGGTTATGTTACTTGCCTCCTTGTATCCTTACTGATTTATGTAGGTATAAAGCAAAAAGGTAGCATAATAATATAAGACAAAATAAATAGAAAAATAACATGGCAGTGACTTTAGAAGACCTACCCAAAATAGACAGAACGAAGGATGCTGTTATATATTGTGTTCTGAATCCAAATAATACAGAGAAATAGTTACTTATGTGTCAGATAAGCAATTAATATAGACTCTACCTCTGATAATTAAAAAAACTCAATAATAAATGAAACTGTAATTCCAAGACACTTAATCAAAACAGCAATGAATGCATAAAGCACACTTCTATATGGAATTTAAAAATATAATTACAACCAGCTTTGGTTTAATATAGGCAGATCTTCAGATTTTATTAACATTAAGCAGATTTAAAACAGTGTAACTCTTTAGTAGGAAAGTAAGCCAGTCATCGTAGAGAAGGTTCTGGTTTTTCATACTGCTGTCAATAAAAATATGACAGATTAGACTTCTGTGGTCTAACAGCAAACAGTCTGTGTCCCTGGCTCCTCCGCAGGGCTCCTAACGCCCTGGACCTCTCGGGGATGATGAGTGGGTTGCTAACGAGCTGATTATGTGGGGGAGGGTGCCCTGGACCTCCTAGGGCCAGAGCTGACCGCTGGAAGGCCAAGCCCAGGGCTGGGGAGGGGCTGAGGTTGTGCTCAAGCACCAAAGCCGACAGTGCAGTCGTTCACACCCGTGTACAGAGGTCTTCATGGGAACTCCCCACAGCGGCTCTAAAAGCTTCTGGAAGACTAACTGGCCTGTCCGGAGCTCGCCCCCACCTCTGTACCACTTCCATCTGCTTGTTCCTGAGTTACATTCTCTGTCATAAGCAGTGACGGCAGGTGACGTGCTTTCCAGAATCTGAATTCCACACACTCGTCTTCCATACACTGCATTTTTTAGAATGTGTTTTCTTTGTCATTTCAATCTCATGATTTCTGGTGGCTCGTTCACTGCGCTTTCTAAGCCGTTTAATTTTGTACTGTTGAAGAGCACGACAGCCTCCATCTTGAATTAGCCGCCGCCACTGGGGGCTTAAGTCTGTTTTTCCGGCTGGGTCCACGGTATGACCCACAGCGGGCCACCATGCCGTGACCGCTGACCCCAGCTGCCAGCCAGGCACCAATGACGCGGACCTGCCGCGCCAACTCTGAAGGGTTGCAAGGGTCAGCCAGCCAGGCAGCGAGCCATGCGCACCCAGGCCCGCGCTGGCGTCATGCAGAGTCCTGTCTCCCCCAGCTCGGGGCCTCCCCCCGACCCAGGTGCCTCTGGCGAGCCAGTGGGCCCGAGCTCCAGTGTGTGATCAAGTGTCCTCTCGTCTTCACAGCCGTGTGACTGGCTTTCTCGGGGAGTGCACCCCATTCCAGCACAACACTAACAAACTCATAAAGCATTCTAATGTCCACTACTGCGTTTTGTTAGATTGCTTATAGCTTCATCTCTAATTGTGTTGAAAACAACATCTATTCATGTGGCCCTTCTTTTATAAATAACGAGGAAAGGCAAATGATAGTCCATGGGGAAGTTGGCTATCTTCATAAAGCTTTATCAGAACACAGCCGCGTTTATCTGTGCACTACCTATGGCTCCTCCTAAGCTACAACAGCACAGTTGAATAGCGTGTCATGGATTCTATGGTCCTCACAACAAAACAAACAAAAATATTTACTGCCTCTTGGTAAAAAATATTGCCAACTCTTGCACTCGTATAACTGCCGTACTTGTGAGTGAGATGAGGTAGGGCCAGTCACTCCCTGGTGGAGCTACGCTGATGACAGATAGTGTACTGGGATGCTCTTCCACACGAACAAAATCCTCAAAGGAAAGGTGTGAAATATGCCTTTAGTTGTTCATTTTCTAGATCATGCTGCATATTATTTACTTACATTTATTTTTGCTCCTTGAAGGTAGTTGTGGTTTATCTGTTTTACGAGGTTAAGCTTGGGTAGGGCACTGATATTTTCCCAGCCCAGCTACACTCAATGTAACATAACAGGTGTGGGTCTCCTGCCTCCCCACACCTATGATCAGGCTTATCTGCTTCATTTGTAGCCCTTGTTGGGGCCACCTTGCAGGGGTGCACTTGAAGCACTCAGGAGCGAGCAGACTGACACGAGTGAGCTTGCTCCTTGCTCAGCCCGGATGCACTGACAACCCGGCCAGCCGCACCCAAGGCCAGTGGAAGGGTGCCCTGGGTGGGCCCAAGTCTTCCAAGAATGAAAGAGAGTAGGGGCCTCACAGGCAGCTGGGTGGGGATTTAAGATTCAAGAGAATGAAGATGATTTTGCGGCATTTTGCTGTGAGTCCTGGGTCGCAATTATGTCTTGGTGCTTTTTTTTGTAGAACAGCAGTAAGCGTTTAAGTTACTATTTGAATCTTCTTTGTATCTGACTTTTTCTTAAAATGTGATACTGTGTTTGAGACAGGTGACAAAATTGCTCTTTTAATTGAGGCCACAGGCAGGACCCCAGTTTCCGAGCCCAGATTACAGCAGCTGTATGTTTACAGTGTTCTTCTGAGTTCTCATTTGCTTTGGGTCATTATCCCGGTTTTTATTTGTTTGCTCATTTTTTAACAAGAACTGGGGAGAGGTTATTTCAGGAATTGTTGTTTTCTGAGTATCATTATATAACACACATTTCACTCCTCTATAGAACGCAGAGAAACAAAACAAAGGAACACACAAACTAATCCAAAACAAGCCTGGAAATGACCACAGAATTGCGATTACCAGAGGGAGGGGCTGCGGGGGAGCGAAGAGGGGCGGGGTCCAGTGGGCTGAGGTTGGTCATTGCCGCCTTGGGGACAGGCCTGTGTGGTGACTTGCGTGCGGAGAGATAGCAGCTTATACTCCTAAAACACGCACAGTGCTGCAACGCTACCCCAATAAAGGAAACTCCAATAAAAGAAAGAAAATTTAGAAAGCAAACCACAGTATTTATTTTCTTTTCTCTACATAATTTTTGTTATTATTGAGACCATATCATGAAAAGCACAGCCCAAATTTCTCTTGTGAACATTGTTTATCAATTTTCTATTTAAAGACTAAAAGTCTTAAAGCTGTTTTCAATAGAGATTTGACCAATGTTTACTAAAGCAACTAAACAAACCCCAGCAAGATCCTCCTGATGGTATCTGAAGGCACAGACTTCCCAACTCACTGAGACTTGAAATACTGAAATCCACCATCTGACCTTTCTGCTCTACATCACAATAACGAAAATGATTATCTAAAAAAGGAAAACATTCTCTTTAAATTTTGTATTCTATTTAAGATTTGGGTGTTAAAATCAGTGAGCTTGCTTTTAACAGGTGATTAATACTGGAAAATAGCAAGTAACATAAGTGACTTCTTCTGCCCTGTATCCCCATGAAGAGGACATACAAGTATCTCATCATAAATCAATCCTAGAATAGCACCATTAACTAAAAAATAAATAAATAAAAACAATTGGACAATAATTCAGAGGTTTTGATTTTAAACCTCTGAAGAGCGGTTTACATCTGTGGGGATAGAGTAAAAGAATATCACCCATATATTCCAGGAGAAAACCAATTAAACCAACTGTATAATGATGTTCTTGCAAATCTGCCAGCAAAACTAATCAACACAATGTATTCTGTAGTGAAACGCTTCTATTCAGCACTCTGCATGGATCTCTTAAATCATACACACATTAGAGACACTTGGTGACAGGTCTGTGAAGCAGCAGTTCTCAGAACCAAAGATGTTTTTCATTAATTCAAACTGTTAATGCTGCCGAAACTTTAGATCTTTGGGCAAATAGGAAGAAAGGAGATGTTCAGCGTTCTGCACGCTACGGCTTCTGGATACGCACCCTCCCGTCACATCCCCAGGATTAAATTAAGGTCCACATGAGGAAGCACCATAACCTTTCAAAACATGCACTGAGCTTTGTTGCTGTTCATTGACTTCTTTGTTTTTTTAAATATTAAGATGTTTTTCCTAAATTTAAGAATGACAGCATTCATGGTTTGTTAACTGCTTTTCAAGTAACACAACAACTTGTAGTATTTATTCCATCTCGCGGTTCTTTCATTTAAATATTTGAAAATATTTTTAGAGGAAACCGCCATTGCTGAGTGATTTTCGGTGACTTTTGGAGGGAGGATGAGAACTGTATTAATAACCCGAAGCATGATTCACAAGAAAGAGTCATTCTTCTATATTTAGGAACCAAAAAAATAAAAAGCGGGATATTTAAAATGAAATCTTGAGTCCCCTGGGGCCAGATGGAGAAATAAGAACTGAAATACACGGCATTCAAATGTCGAGAGTCTACCAACTAATGTTTTCTTCTTCAGGGATCCCCAGGATTTGAAGCAAATAAAGAGATTCCCAGCCCCCATAAGGCAAGTCGGGACAAGCTAAATTACCAATCATTATTTATGCTTTCAACAAATATCTAGTAAGTACCTTGTAAATTTTCAACGCACTTCTGAAATAACATATATTCACAATATAATAAATAGGTTTCATAACAATTCAACCACCTGCTGTATAATTTTGGTTTCAACAATTTAAGCCTTAGCTCACTGGACCAAATAATAGAAACCTAAAAAAAGTTTTCACAAGAGTTGTGTGTGTGTGCACGTGTGTAAAACACAGAGCCAAGAATATTGGAGCTACATTGATCTATAGTCAGTTCTATAATGAATCAGGAAAGAGTAGACATGCACTTTGTAATCACAGTATGTGTCATATCAAGTAGAACTTAACATTGCCCCACTCTAATCCAATTTCTTACATAATGAGCATGTTTCTTTAAGAGATATTGTCCTTAATTGATTTTCAGTAGTATTACAATATAGCAAATACATATAATTGTATCTTTTCACACATTCTATTTTTGCATTCGTTACATGTCTACTTTCAATGTTCATCCACATTCATTTTTACACAAATCCTCATTGCTGTTCATATGTAAGTCTTATCAACGCCAGCCCTGCAGTCTGCAAACACTCCAACAGAACAGAGCATGCACTCCTAAGCATACAGTGTATGCCCATCGTCCCCCCTCTGAGCAGGGTAATGGAAGAAGTTAGAGTCCAAATTCATGAACTCTTCACTGTTGTGTGAATCCTTTCAGGGAGTGGGGGTATATTCCAGCAGTTTACCTTCAAAGCAAAGCTAAAAACACTGAGAGTATGTAATATTTTTACAGTTACCTTATAACATTGAGAAAAATCAACCTGCAGCGGTGGTGATGTAACAGGGTAGTTTCCAGGAAAGGGGGAAGTTTTAAGATTTTGCTTTTGCCCTAAGTGAGTGGAGCTGAGGAGGGAAGAAAGATTTTGAAAGAGTCAGACAAATCTGGGAGGCAAAAGAGCAAAATTAAAATCAAGATGAAAGCTGCTGTGGTTAACCTCCCCACGGGTCTCTCACCCACATCTGTTCTAACCAGTCCAAGACCTAAAACAAGTGCAGTTTCTTCACATGTGGCTTTGCTTTACGTGCCTCCTCGCTACTCTCCATCTTGCTTCCTTCTTCCTCCCTTCCGTCCTCCTCTCTGCAGAATCTTTCTTCCCTGCCCAGCTCCACTCACTTAGGACAGAACTGGGATTTTGGAACTTCCCCCTTTCCTGGGGACCCCCCTGTTACAATAACAGCATACAAGATTCCTGCAGCAGGATGGCCTCATTCTTCTAGCAAAGCGTGCACAAAATAAGCTGGGTGTGTAAGAGAAAATGCTACTAGGTGTCTACTATAAACAAAACAATATTCTATTACTATTATTATAAGCTACATTCATTGTCTAAACCACTCCGGGAAGGCACTTTTCTTGCAATATTTAATTAGTTACTGGAAACGCTGTAGAAAGGACATGTTAGATGTTGATGAGACTTGAAGATTAATAGGACTCTTAATCCCTCTTTAATTTTATAAATAGGAGAACTGATGGCAGAGAGTTGGGAAGTGCCTTTTTTCATGTTCCCGCAGACTACTTCCAGCAGCTTCCTGAGGTTTGAACAAGGACGCACAGGCTGTTTTCCTCTCTCTACAGTTTCAAAGGGGGCTCTGTCCACGCCCCTGCATCACGCCCCTGTCCACGCTCTGCATCATCTATGTTTTCCCAACACGTCACTGAAAAGCTCATTGCAGGACCAGACTCACGGGCGCAGCCCCATACTGGGTGCGGCTCCCCACACCACTGTCTGGGGCATCTCCCAGGTGGGCAGCACCTCAGAACCCACTGGCTTCAGACCCCCGTCTTCGATCTGCCCTGCATTAGAAAATCTTTGCAAAGTCACGGACTATATTCAAACTCTGCTCCTTTCCTTGTGTTTTGACTAATTAATGTGCAAGTAACCTGTATAGATGATTACCCAAAATTTATATATACACATATATATTATGTACAGTTTATTATGTAAACTATATTATGTGATCACATTATATTTTCAACATAAAAGCAGAGAAATATTTTAAATTGTCTTGCCTGTATTTGAAAGGTCATTTAGCTAAATAACCTAACAAATAGCTAAAGTGTCATCTAAATTTTGAGAACTAAGAGCAACCGAGTATTATGTATTTCCTTAGGAGTTACAGTAATTTTCATCAACTAATTTACACCCGGGTGCACATCAGCCCGTCCTGGGTGTGCCCCGGGAACACCTGCAGGGGGCAGTCACAGACCCCGCGGGTCTCCGCGAGAGGACACCGTCGTGAACCTCCAGGTCAGCTTCGCTGCAGCCCGGCCTCGGCTGAGCGTGGCCCGAGTCCAGTGGGGCCGGCAGGACGGTGGGTGGTCCGAGCGCACCTGTTTGTGACGCGCTGCCCGTGGCGGCTGGCGTCGGGGACAGCCGGCGCTGGACGGTCCAGGGGACGCGGGTGGACACGCACTCGGCAGAACAGCAGCATTTCTTCTTGCACTTGCGACTTCTGTGCAAAACATGCAGGGCTGCCTGTGCTCGGTGGTTTCACAGACTAATTTTTAGCCACAGCGTGTCCTCTGCCCGCCGCTCAGACGCAGTGACAAACACCCGATTCTTTCCAGGCGTGGTGAGTAGAACAGGTTGTCATAACAAATTGCTATCTTCTAGAGCAGATTTTGAGGGAAAAAATGCCAATAGAGAGAATGTCAGCAATTCCTGGGCTTTTCAGTTCAGATAAGTGGCGATCAATACTCTTTATTTAAATGTCCATGTTCTGCACCGCTATGGGTCTTTATCTCAGGTCAACCTGGCATTTCCCTAGAAGCTTCCTGGGAGGAAATCAGCAACAATGTAGACTTTTCTTGTGTTCCCTCCTTATTGTATCCATGATATTTCCATAAAAGGGTTCCAACTCAGTGATGCAAATTAAAATTTAGAAAAAGAAGAAGTCATTTCTTATGAATGCACTACTTCTGCTACATTCTGGATGAGTACCTTAATTAGAATATATATGTACCATAATAAGTGAGGGGAGCAGCGGGGAGACAGCTGCTCGCCCTGTGGGTCCCTCTCTGGCCGGGGACTGAATTCATGCTGCAGTGGCTGCGGATAGCCCATAGTGCGGGGCTCAACCCCTTGGTCCACCAGGGAGGCCCTGTACAAGTTTAGCTAATTTTATGTTATTTAAGACATTTGCCAACTCTAGAACCTATATCTATATCTATGTGCACACACACGTATATTAATACCCTGTCAATATCTGCGCTCTGTGCTACTTTTGCTTCTTGCTAAGGCCACAGTTTCGTGGTTCTGGCTCTCCCAGGGCCATCTCGGCGTGGCGCTGGCCCTGCTGTGTTCTGAGCAGGCGACCCGCCCGCGGGGGCAGTTACTGCCCGTTCATTTGCTTATCGCAGCTGCAGCTCTCAGAAGGGAACTTTCCCCAGCTCCTTAAACTGTGCAACACATTTCAAGAGAGAGAGTGTGAATGTGCTGTGTGTGTTATGCGCAGCGTGTGGGTGTGTTCTGTGTGTGGTGTGTATGTGCAGTGTGTGGTGTGTGCGGTGCGTGTGTGTGGTATGTGCGGTGTGTGGGCGTGTGTCAACAATTTCCTAGTTGTCACCCCTGGAAGCGTTGGCTCAGCACGTCCCCTCGGTGACCGGAAGTTCTCCAACCACCGTGCGGACTGGGGCCAGCGGCCAGGGCAAAGGAGAGCCAGGAGCCTGCTGTGAAAGGGCCTCCCTGCAGACGCCTTGGTGAGGACGGGGACTCACGAAGCTGCACCCCACGGTGAGGAGCGCCGCAGCCCACGCCAGGAGGGCTGGAGAGCAGCCCGGCAGAGCAGAGCAGGAGTGGAAAATAAAAAGATCTAAGAATTTGCAAGCACAAGTCTGCACTCTGCCTCTCGGCCCCCAATTTCTCAAACATGGTTGGCCCAAAGTACCTGCAGCCATCACTTTAGTTTAAAGTGAGTCCAATTTAAAACACCCGAAGGCACCTGAGATAGACAAAGGCAAAACTTTTCAAATAATAACACCTCATTCTGTGCTGTGAGTCATCCCCCCAAGCAATTATCCACAGAAAAGGAGCAGTCAACAATAAAACTATGTAGCCACACCGGGAACTGGAGGTACCGCCAAGAACACGAAGAAAGAACAATTGGAAAAAAATTGACTGGAAATGGATCGCGTGTAGCATGACGCAGCAGATGTCTTTCTCGGGTTAAAAAATACAAATTAAATGTGAAAAGAAAATGGCAATAATCCAGGATTTACTAAAATGACCTCGCAGACTTATGAAAGAACCAAACAGATCTTCAACAAATGACAAATGTTAAGGAATATGCTTTAAAAATAACCACAGCAGCAGGGAAAAATAGCAGGCAGGTGAATCAACTAAAATAGCGATAAAATGCAGCACTGGGGACAAAGAGACGGGAAAACACGGAATAAATAAAATGCGAACCAAAGCACAGCATATAAATTCAGTACACAAATCAGTCCGTGAACTTTCAGGCAGGAGCACGTGTGGAAAATGATTGCGTCCAAAGAGAGAAATAAAGACAGAAGAGTTCTCCGAGCGTCGAAGACACCAGCCCACGCTCAGCCACGCTGAGTATCCTCTCACACTTGTGTGTGTGGAGCGTTGTGTCCTCACGTCTCGCTGCTTCTCCCTCTGCTTCTCCCGCGTCCCGGGAGCAATGTGGCCGCGTGACTTTCCTTGGCCAGCGACGCACCGAGCGTGTCGTTTGCAGCAGACACACAGCCAGCACCCACGGACGCGTGGCTGCCGGTATCTCACAGCTGACTGTTGGGGAGACGGAGATTAAGCTCTGCCCGCCCACGTACCTTGGACTGTATGATAAACCTCAGACAAGGGTATGCTAACAAGTCTGCAGAGTGAGTGTCAAGGGCCAAACAGACGCTCTTTCAAACCAAGGTTGGAAGCGCACACACACACACACCTTTCTAGAAATTATTATTCGTTTATTCATTGTTTTAAAGATTTATTTATTTATGCAACCAAAAGCTGGGGTACAAGCCAGAGTCGCAGGAGGTGAGAGGACTCCCCAGAGACAGAGCGGGGAGCAGAACAGGCAGATCGACAGAGGCCCACTGCTGAGGGGAGCAGCGGAGGCAGGAGAGGTCTGCTGCGCCCTGGGGTCCCTCCCTGGCCGGGGATCGAACGCGCGCTGCAGTGCGGCGGATGCTTCCCAGTGCGGAGCTCAGGCCCTGCGCCACCGGGGCGGCCCCAGGTACCCTCGACAGCAGCGCGGTGAGTCGCAGGGACTCAGAGCATCTGCCGGCGGCAGGCGCGGTGGGAGCCTCGCGAGGGAAGGCTTGCTCGCGCGCAGTCAGCCCAGGCCTTCAGGAGGGAGACAGCGCAAAGAAGAGCCAGTCTCGTGGCCAAGAGGCGTGCAGGGGGAGACGGCAGAAACATGAAGGTGTCGGATTCGCTAGCAGGCGAGCGTCAACTGGACGCGAGATGGAAAACAGCGAGCAGACACGCGCTTACTGAGGCGCGTGCCGTGGCGTGTCTAAGGAGCCGCGTGTCCGCGCGTCCGTGCTGACCACCCCCTCTGGTGTGCACGGGCGCGCGTGGCGGAGGGAGGGCGCACGGATGTGAGCGCTGGGTTTGTGCGCAGCCGCGACGACATGCCGGACGGAACTTCCCTTAAACACAAGGTAAGACCGTAAAGCGCAATAATTCTCCGCCACCAGACCCGTTTCCGCAGAGCTCAGCGGCTGGCGGCCCCGGGAAGCCCGGAAGCCCGTCCCCCAGCCGGGGCAGAGCGGACGGGGCTCGGGGAGGCGCCGGTGCCCGCCGGAGCGAGCGGACAGGGAGGAAGGTGCGGCTGGGCCAGGCAGCGAGGGGCAGGGCGCCGGTGAGGGCGGCCGGAGCTTGGCTGTCGCGGGTCCCCAGACCGCGAGTGTGGCGAGCGTGACGAGCAGGCGGCTGGAGAACTTGCGACGGCTGCCTGTCCTTGCACCGCACTGCGCCGGGCGCGCCGGGTTGGCGCTGCAGCATCCTCACCGAGCACAGGGTAGGGCGGGAGCCGAGACGGTAACCCTGCTGCTAACTGCGGCCCCCAGGCACCGAGAAGAGCGAACGACGCGGGTGCAGGCGGACAGGACAGCGAGAGCAGGCGGCTGCACCGGGAAGGACGCGGGGCCGGCCGCACGGCCACTGTCGCTGGAAATGACCAGGCGGTGGGTGATAAAAATGCGTGTCGCGAATACCCAGACCCTAAGAAACGCTTCCTAGCTGGGGTAAAAGGGAACCGGGATAGGTATTTTCCAGTCATGGTTAATCACTTTAGATTATAAAACCTGAGTTTCAATTTATACTAATTAATAGACATATGAAATTATAATTGTTAATTATAGAATATTAAAAAGTGAAATAAGGAAAGGAAGAACATGATTTAAAGTATTTCTGCTGCACAGATTAAATTTTAATTAAAAAATACTGAGGTTATAAAGACAGCAGTAGATGTATTTTACTTAAAGTACCGGAAACCAAAAATAGTTGACAGTAAAGAATCTGTCACACGTGTGTGCAAACCTCCGCGGTGAGTAGACTCATTCTTGAGGATGGACGGTGCCTTGTATTCTACCTCACAATACATTTGATCCCAGTGCATCAACTACTGTGCTTTTATCAACGTATTTCTTATTTGTAATTATTTGGAACTCACTAGAAAGTTTAACTTCGAGGTCAGGACTTGTCTTGTTCCCTGTTTTATCCTTGGTACCTGCAAAAGGCACACAGGGGTCGGTGAACAGACCACAATGAAACAACAGTCTGTCTCCGGGTTATTTGCTCGGTTAGTGGGGGAAGGTACGTGTCCCGAGGAAGTTTAAGGTCACTCAGCTTCGGGGCTAGTGTTTCAAATTTGTTTTCAGATTTCGCCAAAACAGCACTAAATTTCATTCTGACAGCTAATGTGAGGCCACACGTTGGTTACCTCCTTGATGTAAGTTTCTAGACACAAGCTCAGTGGGTCAGACTATTCATCCTTTGGCGTTTTCACATGCTTTGCCAAGTTGAAGCAAGTAACCTTTTTTCTCTTCCATTATCTTTGCATGAAAATATTCTGAGCCTTGGCCAACAGCACCATTTACCGCTGCAGCCTGAAAAAAGAAAAATGACTTCCCTTTGTTTATAGTTGCATATCTTAGATAATTAGCATTTGGACTTTATTTGGACCATGATTTATGGATCACTAACATCTTTTGCCAGTTTTAGTGGTTTCATTGTCATTTTCTTACTTATTTCTTGGGGAGGGTCTTCAAACAATAAAAGCATTAATCATTTATCTGGCATGATATAAATATTCCTCCCTGCTTGCAATTTGCCTTTTATGCTCACTGATAATTCTCTGAGAGTCAAACATTTTTGTCAAAGTTTTGCACCTCAAACAGCAATTCCTGCCAAGAATCTCAAACAGCTTTTGTTTTTTAAATCTCCCTTTCATCAACTAATTTGGGGCGTGTTTTTTGCCTGTTATTTGAATTGGTTTTTATTTTAAAATACATGCAATAGTTGTGTATATTTACAAAGCATTAAAGAAAAAAAATCACTCCTCACTCATAATTGTGACACAGAAATGCTGACTGAAAACGCAGTCAGGAGCTCTGCAGGTCAAGTGTGCGTGGCCGGTGCCGGTTTACAGATGGTGAGAACGTGGAGCGGTGCCCGGACCCACCACGACCTTGTCCTGACCTTGTCCTGTCCTCGCAGCCTCCCACTGAAGTGTCCATGACACAGAAGGTTCGTGCGTGAGGCTTGCGGGCGAGACCAAGCGGAAGGGGATGGCAAACGTGCTTGGACCACGAGACCCCAAAACCGTTCCCTGGGTCACGCCCTTCCTCTCAGGGGCCTCCAGGGGCCCCCGCAGAGCAGTCTCCGCAGCACGGCCTGGCACAGGGAGGAGAAGGAGTGGGGAAGAGCCGAGAGGGAGCCAGCTGCAAGCTGCCGTCTCTGCCCCTTGCGCCCCGAGCTGCAGGCTCCAGAAGCCGCGTGGTGAGTGGAGAGGTGGCACGAGAGCTGGCAGAGACACCTGTGGGCTGGGGTAAGCGGAGGACACCCCTGGCAGAAGGGCCGTCCAAGCCCGTAGCTGGCCATCTCTGGTGTTCCAGTGCTCTCTTGACCTGCAGAGCAGTGTGGGCCACTGCGACGTGGCCAAGTGCAACTCGCCTGTGGGCTTAACTCGAGCACTGTGGCCCAGAAGCTAAGACCTCATGCAGCGGGGCCAGGAAGCCCTGAGCCCAGCACACTGCCAGCAGGAGCAGAGTCGGCACAGGCGCGTGAGAACCGAGCTGTCTCGGTTCTGTGTTAGCTGTGAGATAATTTATGTACATATCTGCTAAGGACAGATAAAAAAACTGTTGAAGATACTAAAGAGAAAAATCAGTAAGGGCCACTCCAAAAAATACCAAGTCACAAAGGAAGAAAACAAGAGAGAAAGAAGCAAAGCTACTAGCAAATAGTCAGAAACAAATAAAAAAGAATAGTAACCCTTACTTATAATGGATTACTTTAAATGTAAATGGGTTAAACTTTCTAACGGAAAGGCAGAGTGCTGAATGAATACAAAACTTGAAAACATGTAAATGAATATGCCGACACGGCAGCCACTGGATGTGTAAGGGCTCACGGGCTGGACGCAAAGGGAGAGGAGGGGCAAACGAAGCGAACGGTAACGAAAGCAGCAGGTGTCTATCCTTGAAGGGGAAAATGCATTTTGTTCAAACTTGCAAGAGACTAAGAAGATCAGTGTATAAAGATTAACAATTAGAAATAGATGTGCAACCATCGTTGGAACAAATAAATACATCACGCAAATATTAACAAAACTGAGCAAGAAATCAACAGACGTACGATAGGTGATTTCCATGCCCCACTATTTTTTTTATAAGCTATAACTGCATTTTTTAAATGATTCATTTGTTTATGCACACAAGAACTGGGGTACAGGCCAGAGGTGTGGGAGTGAGAGGACTCATTAGAGACAGTCTGTTCTCAGACAGATGGACTGAAGCACACTGCTGAGGGAGCAGCAGTGAGACAGGAGAGGTCTGCTGCGCCCTGTGGGTCCCTCCCTGGTCAGGGATCGAACTCGCACTGCCGTGGCTGCGAATGCTTCACAGTGCGGCGCTCAACCCCATTACCAGGAAGGACCCACATCCCACTTAGCAGTGGGGAGATCACCTGGAATGAGAGCACAGGAGACAGCGGGATTGGACATCGCTGGAAAGCCAACTGGTGGAGAGCCGCCCTGCGCCTGCGTGGGCAGCTGGGAGCCCCGGCGGTCTCGAGCGCCCGAGGGTCCGCAGGGCAGGAAACGTGCAGCTACCGAACTGTCTTCAAAGAGCAGAGGCAGAAACCCACCAACGGATGGAGCGAGAATCAGGGACAGGAGGAAAGGGGAGAAGTCCCCCCTTGTGCGTGGTCCAGCAGCACACTCCTGACCCGCTAATGGTGAGCAGGGGACTCACCGAGCACCTTGGGGCAAATGGACCCGAGGGCAGCACAGCAACCTGTGGGGAGCAGCAGGCAGCGCTAGAAGGCAGAGCAGAGAGACAAAGGCCTACGTCGGATGCACAGAAGTCGCCCGGTATAACCCCAACTTACGCCTCAAGGACACAGGCCAAAACAACAACCTAAAACTAAAGTTGCGCATCTGGAGAGGTAGGAACCTGTGGCTGCATCGTCGACAGTGTTTTAAGCTGTTAACGGAATAAAAAATACTATATAAAAAACAAAAGCTCGCTGGAGAAAGGTAACAGAAATCAGAGCAGAATTAATGAAGTAGAGATTAGATAGTACAAGGGATCAAGAAGATTTTATTTTTATGAGTTTATTTTTTACCAACACAAAAAAGATGAATAAATGGCGTCAAAGTGAAAGAGGGGACTTCACAACTGGTAGCACACACAGACAAAATATAGGACACAGTGTAAGCAACTACACACCAAACTGGATACGTTTTTAGAGACTGAAACGTGAATAAATAGAAAATCTGACAGACCAATAATGAGTCAGGAGACTGATCAGTAATTAGAAATCGCCCATCAAATAAACCCAGAGCCAGGTGCTTGCATTGGTTAATTCGATCAGAGAATTAATGTCTATTAATTAGTGCCAGCCTTTTAAATCCAATCCTTTCAAATCTCTTAAAATTTGGAGAGGCCGGAACGCTCTCCCCCACCTTGCTTAGCCAACGTTATCTTCACACAGAAGCCAAAAGGAATTCTGCAAGAAAAAAAATCATGGGCCAAAACCCCCCACGAGCACAGGTGCCAAAATCCTCAACAAAAAGTAGCCAACGGAAGGCATTATCACGCTGAGAGGCTCAAAGGGGGTTTACCCCGAGATACGAAGATGTTTCGATATACGCAAATCAACAGAGGTGACATATTGCACGAGCAGATGAAAAGAAAATAGGATCATCTCAATAGATGCAGAAAATCGTTTGACAAAACTCAATAGTGTTTCATGACAAAAACTTTCAACAAATTAGATCTGAAAGGAGGGCGCCCCCCCCATGAGAGAGTATGTGATAGATACAAAAAAATAATGAAATGTTTTAACAAATAAATCATGTCTGTAGCTAATATCATGTTCAATGGGAAGAAAACAATGGCAAAGGGATTCCTGAGCTCGTTGTAGGCAACCGTATTTTCAAATGACCGTGAAAGCACAACAAAAGTAAACTTTGCTAAAAACGTGACTTGTTGAATGTTGGCGCAGCGCTGTCCAGAATGTCCACTCGGATACCTTCCTTCCCAGCTCCTGCCTGTGCGAGACCTGCTGCCCCTTCAGCACCAAGCACAGCTACACGTCGTTACGAACCGCACTTCCACCCTCTGTGCCTGGTCTTAACAGACTTCCAGTAAAACAATGCCAGTCTCCCTCTCATCTTTTGTTTCAAAAAATACAGTAATTTTTAGGGACCTCCCTGGTGGTGCAAGGTGTTAAGCGCCGCACTGTGGAGCATCCGCAGCCACTGCAGCGCGAGCTCGATCCCCAGCCAGGGAGGGACCCACAGGGCACAGCAGACCTCCTGTCTCCCCGCTGCTCCCCTAAGCAGTGTGTCTCAGTCGATCTGCCATTTCTGTTCCCCACTCTGTCTCTGGTGAATCCTCTCACCCCCCCACATGTATGGCCTGTACCCCAGTTCTTGTATGCATAATAAATAAAACTTTTTTTAAAAAGAAAAACACAGTAATTTTTATAAGACACATTGTTTATGGTAACAATGAGCAGTCATTCTTATTTTTAAATAGATTAATAAGGTAGTTCTAACGTCTGCTTTAAATTCTAATATTGTAAATAATGCACACAGAACCCACGTAAGTGGAAGCTTTGTGGTGTTCTCAGCACCTTTTAATCATGTAAAGGAATCCTGAGAATAAAATACTTGAAGACACTGTCAACTACACCGTTCTTCTAAAGCGAACGGAGCGCTTAAAAGGCAGTTGCGATCCAGAACTTCTCCCCGACCTGCTGTCCTCCGTTCTTCCAGACGCTGGACGCTACAGCGTCTGCAAGGACTTAGCTTCCTAAGAAACGCCCTCAGACACCGCTTCCCGGAGGCGGGCGTGCCTCCCCTCCGGCCCTGTGCTCACTGCTCATGGGGCAAACGCTGCTGTCTCGTACACTCTTGCTGTTGCTGCACTGGGCCACCTACCCCGTGGGAGGGGGGTCCGGCTCCTTCCCTGAGGACGCATCGGTCATTTGTCTCCATCATCTGTACGTAGCTCGGGCCTCCATCCTGTGCTTAAAAGGATTTCATTAAAAGGGTGAAGCTGATTTGGGGGGAATCCTCAAATAGACTGAATACGCACATCTGACTCAGACGAGGTCTCTGTCACCAGGTCTCTTTCCCAGGGGACCGCGGCTGAACCATGACACATTTCCATGTCCCCTGCAGGAGGAAAGCTGTGTCAAGGAGGCCCATTGTTTCAAGCCTGTACTCACCGTTGACCAACCTTCTGTTTTATTGCACGCTACGCAGAAGTTTATTTTTCCAGCATTTCCATGGTCCTACTGGCCAACCTCACATCTTTGGGTCCATCCTGATAGCAAAACACCGTGAACTTCATCTTTTTGACCTTTGCTTTTCTTCACCTGCGGTTGACTTTTCTTAATTTTTTAACTTGCCACAGATCAAACATCCAGCAGCTGAGACACCGGAAGTGCAACTTAGTTCCTTAAAAACAAAGCGCTCTGGTGGAGCCTGGTGTCCTGGAGCTGTGGTGCACCCGCTGAGTGGACAGCGCCATGCTGGGCCCACCTTTCCTCCCGCTCTCGGTCACCTCTGCCACAGTGGGCTCAGCGGCCGCTTCTAGAGAACATCCTCCTGGACCGTAGGGCACGGGGGCCGCCCGCTGCAGACGGCCACTTCCCAGGCTCCTTCAGGGCGGTGGCTTCTCCTGCCCAGAATGACCCGTCCCTTCTCATGCTGCTGCCCAGCTCCCTGCTGCCTGCCTGCCGCGGACCCGGCTCCAGGCACCACCAGCAGCTCCCGCCCAGGCTCCAAGGAAGCTGCTGCCCCGGATGTAGCGCGGCGGGGACGTCACCTGCCAGCCATCTGTGGACAGGTGCGCGGACGGCGCCAGGCTCCCCGATCAGGACTTGGCGTTGCTGCTCTCCTGCTGCCGTCACTGCGAAGCATCCTGTTCGAGTGACCAAGGAGCCTTCTGAGAGGCTGAAGGTCACGTCCGGCCAGGCAGAGGCAAGTCTGGCAGTCAGAAAGCGAAAAGATCAGCTATTTTTAGCAACGTCAGCTCAGTGGCCAGTCCTGCCGGCCTGACCGCTTGGACCTGTCGAACGATGAGCCTCCTCGGAGTAGCGTTCAGTTCTAAGCTCCTCTGTTAACTGTCTGAAGGAAAGTGAGAGCATCGTTTTGTAGCTGCTGCAGCCAAGCACCAAAGGCGCTTAGTAGCAGGAGCAACCGCCCGCACGCCAGCACCCTGCCCACACGCGGGAAACACGGCGCCGCCGTCTGCGGAAGCCGTCTCTGTGCCCGCGCCCTGCGGGTGGACGCGGAGCGGAGGACGGACGACAGGCTGCGCCCCAGAGCAAGCCGGCGGGGTCTCCCCAGGAGGTCTGGGGTGTGATCTGTGGCCGGGACAGCCCGGTGCTCAGAAGCGAAACGCCGTGTCGCAAAGCCTGCACGGTGGATGGCGTGATGCTGGCGGAGGTCACAAAACGCTTCCTCCAGCAGCGCTTGTGCAGTTCCTCCTGGACGTCTGCGGAGGCTCTGCCGGCCTCCCCAGCTGGGCTCGGCTGCACCGTCCGCTGCTGTCACAGGGAACTTGCAGGGAACCACTCCCGGCGCCTCGTGCAAGAAGTCCAGCTGCCACCGCCGCTACTGCTGCTGCCGCCGCCGCCACCCTGCCCGCGGAGGCTGGCGTCGCTTCCTAAACAACGTTGGCCTTAACGCTACCTTAGGACATTGGCGCGCCTCTGAGCTCGCCGGCGCCAGGGGACACCATAAACTGGAGAAATGAATCTGTTCCCCGCGCCACCTCCGTGGTGTCTCCCGCGGTCCTCAAGGAGCCTTCACAGCGCTAAGCGCTGCCACCTTAGCGCTTGCTGCGACCCTGATGGAAGAAGCGCAGGGCTCCACAGCGTGTAACTCAAGGCACCCGAGCGTTTCCGTGGCAAGAGCCCCGGGCAAACGCCGCACCTCTGTAGCTCTAGGCGCTGCGGCCACCGAGCAGCCGCGTGGGCCGCCCAGTGCACGCCAGGCGGGGACCGCAGAGCTCTGTGGGCCTGCAGGGCTGAGGACTCAGCTTCAGGCTTGGTCAGATGCTCAACCCGAAGGAACGCCTTGAGCCAGCAAACCCAGGCAAAACCAGGCCTTAAGAGCCGTACAGATGCCAGGTACCGACTTAAAGCCCGCAGCCTCGCTGGCCAGCCCTCCAGAACGGGAGGGCACAAGGGGCGTCACCGCCGAGAGCCATCACGTCGGCAGCGAGCCAAACCTCTTCCGCTCCCGCTGGGGGCTCCGGGCACGTGAGCAGGACTCTGGCTCGGGCCTGCAGGTCCGAGTCGCCCTGACCGCCGGGGACACGCCCCTGGTGGCCGGGCCCTCGCCGAGACCGGCCCTCACCACTCCAGCTTCCTCCCTCGCATCTCCCCTTGAGGGAGGCAAGTGGGGCTGCACCTCGAAAGGCGGAAAAGGAACGCGCCCCACGCCGCAGACGTGCGTTCTGGAGGGGCCCGCGAGGCCGGGACCAGCCGGTTCTGACTGACCCGGGTCTCAGCCCCTTAGAAGCAGCAGGTGCTTCAGTTTCACCATTTCAAGCTGGATCTTGGGGTGATTTCGGTGCAACCGGAGCTCGTTTGAACGAAGGAAAGAGCTGAGGAGACGCAAGGGAAGTGAGGGGACAGGGGCGCGGGGCGGGGAAGGCAGCCAGGCTTTTACTGGCTAAAACCTGACGCGATTGCTAGAGATTCAGAGAAGAAAGAAAATACGCGTTCCCTCTTAAGAGCACAGAGGACAACCATCGGAGGACAGACAAGCCCATCAAAACGGGTCACGGAGACGCTTTCACCAGGGCCGCGGTGGGTGGTGGCCGGGGTGGTGGGGCGGTGGCCGCCCAGTCCAGTTGCTGCGGGCTCCAGCATCCCACGTGGCCCTCCGGGGACGCGCTTTCCACGCCGCATTTCACCACCCGCGGGCCGGCTTCCTGCGCGATGCCGTCCTGAGAGCGCCGCCCGCCTCCCTCAGCACCCGCCTGGCGCGGCACCCTGACCGTGCTTGACAAAGGTGAGTGAAGCAGAGGAGTGAGCGAGCCGAGCATTAGCCCACGTGCGCCTTCAAAGCGTGTTTGCCAGATGCGTCCCCTCACGCTCACCGCACCTTTGACAGACAGCGAGCGGCGTGTATCACAAAGCTGCCGACTAGCTGGCCAGCCGTTTGCCTGCACCCCACTTACAGCTTCCTCTCGCGGGCGTGCTGGGGTGACTCCCGCAGAGAACGTGCGTCAGGAGGACTTGGGCCAGGAGCCACAGCAGGTGGGGCCCGCAGCGCCCACCTGGCTCTGGCACAGGCCCCACGCCGACTGTCCAGCTGCGGCGGCCTGGCGCGGAGGGCCGGGGAGGGGCGCGCAGCGCGGCTCTGGTCCCTTCCGCGACGGGGAATGCTGGGGCATTTCCTGGTGTCACGGGGGACCCGACCCATGGGGGGTTTGTCCTCGAGAGTCGGGGAAGACGGGGAGCAGTCCGGCCAGCTCCGAGCCCTCCCCGCGTCCAGCGGTGACCTCACACTTTGGGGGAGCAGAAGCGCAGCCGCCCAGAACCGTCCAGAAACACAAGTGCATGCTTGATTTGTTCTGACTTTTACCAGAAACAGTTCACAATTCTGGAAAATCCAAACGCCAGCAGCCACCCAGCCTCAGCGACCTGTCTGCACAGGGGCCGAGCAGACGGCCTTCACTCATGAGTGGCTGTGATTTGTGCCTTATTGCAAAGTGTCAAAACTACAGGAAGCGCGTGGACGCTAACTAAGGCTGTCCTCTCCTGCCTGGACTTCGAAGTGCACCCTCGGACCTGCCTGTGTCATCTGCCTGACGTATCCGCGCCCCACTCACCGCCCACTCACCGCTCGACTCACCACCCCACTCACCCCCACTGACATCTGCAGAGTGAATTACATACGGTTTCTAAAAATCACTTTCCTCTCACTCTTCATTCATTTTAAAGCCCAGAACATTTGATTTTTTCTTTATGTGTGTGTGAATAGAGGTTACACGATCCATTCACTGTTTCCAAGGTTGTGGGTTGATTATGATTCTCCAACATATCATTTCAGGGAAGAACAAATTATCCTACTGAAAGCAAGCAATTGGGAATTAGGCAGGCCTGAGATTAAATCTGATTTCTAAACCTTTGCGATGTTCTCGTATCAGCCAACACCAACCTCTTAAATTTCTGTGCCTTAACACTAATGTGGCAACTGCGGTAATGAGATAAAAAGATATGAAGCACTGAAATTCTCGTTTAAGTGCCGGACGTATTGATGTTTTTATTTGTGTTCGTATTTATGGGGTCTTATTTAAAAGTTCTTTCCAGTGCAAACTGTTAAAAGATACTCCCATTCCAAAAAGTCTCACTTTGCTGTTCCCGTTGAGATTCATTATCTGTGTGGAGTCATTCTTTGCTGACTGAGTATCATCTGCACTCCTGTCATTTCAGACCCCTTTCATGGGGTTACAAGCACCCTGAGCAACCACAGATCAGGCCAGAGAAGCTCACTGCTTCCCCCTTCCAGCTTCCTCTAGTGTTAACATCTTACACATCCATAATCATAAAAACAGGACATTCATGTCAATAGAACTAAATAATAAACTAAAAACATCGTGTTCAATTTCAACCTTCACATGGAATCGACATGTCTACAAACAGGCTCAGGGAGCCACTCCTGCTTCCGCCTCCCCGAGGGCTTCCTCTGTGCTCTGCGCTTCAGTCCCTCAGACGTGAAGTGACCCCACTATTTTCTGGGTGTCCACGGAAGCCTGGGCCTGTTCTCTTCTACTGGCTGGTTCATTTGGGTCTGCATCTGCACACCTGAATCTGCACACCTGCATCTGCGCATCTGCACATCTGTCTCTGCGCACCTGCACACCTGCATCTGCACACCTGTGTCTGCACACCTGCATCTGCACACCTGTGTCTGCACACCTGCATCTGCACACCTGTGTCTGCACACATACATCTGCACACCTGCATCCGCACACCTGCCTCTGCACACCTGTGTCTGCACACATACATCTGCACACCTGCATCTGCACACATACATCTGCGCACCTGCACTCCTACAGGACCTGCCTCCACTTCATGGGAGGACTGACACATAGGGTAGCCAGTGTCTAGTTTTCGCCACCCGCACGCCTTGGCTGTGGCTGACACTCTCGCCCACGCCACATCAGCACACGAGGTGATGCAGACAAACCTAAAGCGCACGGCCAGTCCCGCCTGCGTCTACGTGGACGTTGTGAGCGCTGCGAGCCCAGGACGCCCGTGTCTGCCTTGCAGTGCCCACAACAGAGCTGATAGTGCTGTCACACCGGAAACGCTTCCCGCGTGGATCATTGTGTGTTAAATATGATTTACCACCCAACCGCCCAGTCACTGGTTTTATCAAAGCATCCTGCAAACTTTCAGCACCCTCGCGCCGTCTGCAGCGGGCCGGGGCGCTCGCGGTGACTGACCTGGCCAGAAGCTGCAGCGTCTCTTTGCTGCCTGACCCTGCAGATTTCGGTCTTCAGCGAGCTTCCTAGTTCGGGGCGGGGCGGGCAGTTCAGCCCGTGAAGTCTCGTCCTGCTGACCCCAGCGGTATGCAGTTTTTGCAATCGTGAGCAGGTCGCGGCTTTTTTGTTTTTCATGCCGCGACAGTCTTGGGCTGATCCTGCACGTCGTGCCTTAGACAGCGCTGAGCCTGATTTGATGCCTAGTTTTCAGCAGCTCGGCGCTTCCACTGGGAAAGCCGCAGACGCAAGCAGCCTGCACCCCCAAGCGGCTGCACCCTCAAGCAGCCTGTGCCTCCAGGAGCCTGCACCCCCAGGCGGCTGCACCTCTAAGCAGCTTCATTCTCGGAAGCTAGAATGTCAGATGTGCCCTCTGGCCCAGGGCGGCCGCCACGTGTTGCAGAGACACTGCGCCGCGGCTCTCCCGAGGGGAGGAGGTTACTTTCCTCTTGCTGCTTTCACCATTTTTCTCTTAAAATCTCTATAGTCATGGTTTTTCTCTCTGGCTTCCCTTTATCCCTTTTATGCGTTAGACAGATAGATGACAAGTGTTTTTAATACTTTCACCTTTTTCTTGGTGTCCCTCTTTTTACTTCCGGGAAATCCCCAGCCATTCGTGTTTTTAATTTTTCTACATATTCTGTATGTCTCTTACCCCCTTTCATTGTTCCTCTTCACAATTTAGAAATGTTTTCTACTGAACAATAATCCTTTCTTCAACTGTGAATAATTGGCTGCTAAAATCACTTACCATTGTTATTTTTATGAGTTTCTCAGCTTTAGACATTCCATTTAAAACTTTGGTGTAGATTACAGGGAAAATTACTGTCATTTTCATGTTCGTCTTTGGAGCGTCAGCCACTTACTTTAAAGTTCACGTCTGATGAACACAATATCATTATCCCTGGTGTGTCTATTCTTTCTTTACTTTTTTTCTCTAGGTTCTGCTTTTCGTTACCCCATCATTTATTTTTATGGAAAGCTGAATACTACGTATATTCAAAAGCATGGTTTCTGGATGATACTGTTTTATTTCATAAGGGATTTAATTTACCTTGTAGCCCATGATAAATTAGGAGAAAATCGCCCTAACAGCAGCGCACCTGGCCTGGTTCTAAAGGCGGCTCTTCGTGGCTCCGGCCTGCTGGGCCCTGCCCCGACGCGGGCGGCCTGGCTGAGTCCCGCGGAGGAGCGTGGCTGCCACGGCAACGCGTCCGCCCTGGCTAACGCAGCCTAGAGCTGCCCTGACTCTGCGCCCTTCTCGCCTGGGCTGGGCTTCCCGGGCCGACGGGACCCCTGCCCGGCAGCTGTGAACTGGCAGCTGCGCTCGAAGGAAGGTGCTCAAGTGCAGCCGCCTCGCGGGACTTCTGGGGCATCTCAAGTCCTGGTGCTTGGTCACTTGGAGGTGGCTTCGCAAGGATGCCTGTTTGTCTGGACTTTTGCAGCTCTTCTAGCTGACCTCCTCGTCTGGGTGACCAGCCGGGCCGGGCGGGGCCATCCTGTGCAGACCACGTGTAAAATGAAAGCAGCACCTGCGCGCATCTCCGGGCAGGTGTCAGCTGAGCAGCGGCTTGAAAGGGCTGTGGGGGCTCATCCTGGGGACGGTGCAGAGAGGGCCTTGCAGAGGGAATGGCATGGGTGCAGACGGCACAGACTTGGGGAGCAGGGGTGAGGAAGCGCCACACCCCTGTGGGAGGGCTGGGGCCGGGGCTGGGGCCAGGGCTGGGTGCAGGTTTGGGGGTCAGGGCTAGGTGCAGGGTTGGGGCTCAGGCTAGGGGTCTGGCTGGGTGCAGTATTGGGGGGCAGGGCTGGGGTGTTGGAGCCGGGATCACAGCGCGTCCGCCAGGACAGGGCACGGTGCGGGCGTGGGGAAGCGCACACATGGCTTCCAGGGACACGCGCTCGTGAGCCGCCGCCCACAGAGGGCGACCCTGTCACCTCGTGTCAGACCGAGACCCACGCCGGATGCCTGACCCCGCCACGGTGCCCACCATGTGTCCTCAGAGTTGTGACTTATCACAAGAGGTCATTCCATTTTATACAGAACAACGAGATGGAAACACAAATGGGGAAATAATGGATGTTCCGTGGCGAGGACACGGAGGGCAGAGCAGTAGAAACCGTCCGGGCAACGTCACAGAAAGCGCTTTGCGCACACAGCCAGCACCAGTCACCGAGATGAGAGTCGCGCCGGGGACAGACGCTGTTAATCAGCCGCCTCGGAGCCGCTCCGCGCCGGCTGCGCAGACCGGGAGTAAACAAAGGGACCGGCCTGCAATTTTAAAGTCAAATGACTCAAAGCATTTTGCAAAGTGGGAAAAACATAGAGGACACAGCCGCACCCGGGAGACAGGCAGAGGCAGAAAAACTGGAAAACAAATATAAATGTAAAGTCTCAGCATTGCGCTGGCCAGCGGGGGCCGGGAGGGCGGGCCTGCGTCAGAGCCCTGTCTGCCGGCACACCCAGAATGGGCCTGGCAGGTGGATCTTCATGAAGGAAGAAAGAAATCGTGAAAACATGCTTGTCCACTGTGAGTCTCCATGGGCCTGCTGGCTGGGTTAGGAGCAAACACCAAGTCTCTACCCTCTTGACTGCAGACGCCACCGTAGCCACCCCAGCCTCGCCAGTGCCCAGCCACGCCCTGTCCAGCGAGGCCCAATCCAGCCAGGCCCAGTCCAGTCAGGCCCCGTCCAGCCAGGCCCCGTCCAGCCAGGCCCAACCCAGCCAGGCCCAACCCAGCCAGGCCCCGTCCAGCCAGGCCCCATCCAGCCAGGCCCAACCCAGTGAGACCCAGCACAGTCAGGCCAAGTCCAGCCAGGCCCCATCCAGCCAGGCCCCGTCAAGCCGTGTGCATTTCAGCGTCACGCTAGATGGTCTAATGGTCACTATTCTCACGACGGGGCTGTGGTTTAACCCCAGAACTCGCTGCCAAAAGGTCACAGCGTCGGAGGACAGAGCAAACCAAGAGCAAGCTCTCTTCCGCGGCGACCCAGACTGTGCCCCAGTGTCGCTGACCGTCTGGCCTTATTGCCCGTGACCGGGCAGACACAGAACCATCTACAGGAGGAACGAGAAGACCCCTCCCGGGCCGTCCTTGGCTGCCGCCTGCGTTTTAAGCATCCGCTGAATACCAGATATTATTATTTCTACTCCAAGTAATGGCTTGGAAGTCCACAGAAATATAAGGACAGACAGTCACATTGATGTGAGCGTGTCCTGAGAGCCCCCAGACGCAGCAGTGTGATGCCCCTGCGTATTTGTTCCAGTGAGACCTCACGAAACCACGTCGGACGCATCACTTTGAATGGCTTTCAAAACCTTCAGGATTTGACTTGAACGTTCTGAATCATGGAGACTCATGACTCAAGGCGTGAGTCCTGATTTATTTTCTATCTCCCCAACTGAGAGTCGTTGCTGTCCCTGACCTGAGGGGGTGACCTTCGAGATCGGCAGCAGAGCCTGAACCATGGCAGTGCAGACCTGTAGCGTGGCGCCTGAGTTACACTGCTTTTCCAGCATGCCCACAGCTGTGAATGTGTGGTTTCTAAATGAGGCACAGCAAGAGGTGAATCGCAATAACTAGAGGGAAAACAGGACAATTATCACAATATTCTGTAATAATTATCACAGTATTCTGTAATAACATACAAATGGCAATGTAGCCTCTCTTTCAAAATATCTAATTTAACACAGTATTTTCAGATCCCAACTGGCCAGAGAGAACTGAACCTGCAGAAAACAGATGTGCGTGTGGAGGGGCCAGGATTCTAAGCGCAGACACAGTGGGCGATGTGGATGCGTGAGGGTGTTTTCCAGCCTACACTCAGGGAGATTATAATTTAGAGCCCAGATAGATATATAAAACAATTAGTTCAATTTTATTGATAAAAATCAAAGGGATGATCACTTGTATTTATGACTCACGCACAGCCAATGATGCACTCCAAAGAAGAGTTTCCACCTAGAAGGTGTTGGGGAACAGGGCAGGGCCCCGTAGACTGAGGCAGAGGATACGGCGCTTACTGGTGGGTGTGATGGTTGTGCACATCTGCAGAGGGTGACCCTCTACCCGGAATCATATGCAGTGTCATGAAACAATGTTACTGCAGTAAGGAGAAAAAATATTACAGCAACAAAACAAATAGCATTGCTACGATAAAAAATCAAAATAATGCTAATTCAGTGATGTATGCATAATATTCCTTTTTATGGGTATTTATCTTATTTGGGGAGTAATAAATTTATTAAGCCTGTGTTTTGTGATGTTTCATTATTTTTGGAAAATGACAGCTACTACCTCCTTTATTCCATTAATTTGTTCTCTGGGATTCCAATTATACGTGTGTTAGATCATTTGACATTGTTTTACACCCTTATGTAATCTGAGTCTTTCATTTTCACCTGTTATTCCTTTATCCACCTTCTGTTTCAATTTGTGTAATTCCACTTGACCTCAGTGCACATTTACTGAGTCTTGACTTTGCTGGTTGAGTCTACTGATGATTCCGTCCAGGACCGTCTTCGTCTCTCTGATACTCTAATGAGTACAACAGCTTTTAATTTCTAGCATTCTATTGGCATCATTCTTATTGCTTCTTTCTCTCTTTTGGCATGCCCCATATGTGCACACATACTGGCTACCTTCGCTCCACAGTTTATTCACTTGTCAGTCACAGTTATGTCTAAACCCGAGTCCATCGGCGTGGTGGTGAGGGGGAAGCAAACTACGCTCACGCCCGATCTAGTGTAGGTCTTTGCTGGGTCTTTTGTCCTGTGCTTTGTGTGGGAGGGGAGGGGAGGAGACTGGGCCGAGTTCCTGCTCGGTGTCCTTGCCCTTCTTCTCTGCTCTGTCTCCATGTGTCACACGTGTTTATGTCACACATACTTACGGCAGTGTCATCACCTGGCAAATGAAGCAACCCAAAGAAAACAAGGATAAACCGGCAAAGCTATGCAGCAAAAATGTTTGGACACCCATTATGTTATTTGAGACAAAGACTGGTTCACCAGTGTTTTCTTTAGGTTGGGATCCTATCGTTTGTCTTCAGAGATTGAAGACAAACTGGCATTGGTAACTGGCATTTCCCAGTGCCTTGTGACAGATGTTGTGAGATCACCGAACATTGTCTGTTGAATGCTGAGCTAAGATCCCGGTCCTGTGTACGCGTGAGGGCAGGCGTTGCTGCGCAGAAGTGAGTGAGAGCAGGTCCAGAGTCGGCGTGTCCAGAACTGCGGGGCCAGAGGCTGTGCTGTCTCCCAGCAGCACCCCCTTAGCAAAAATAACAGCAGAACCACACTTCTTGCTTTAGTTTGAAAGGAGAAACTCCTCAAATTCCTTTGAAGAATTCAGGAGAGAGTTTCCAGCATGTTGGACAGACTTCTTATTGTGTTCCCTCCTAAAACGTATCTGTGGCATTTCTGATAATTTCAGATACGTAGATTGATTCGGTCAGAACCTAATAATATGAGAGATTGAGCTAAAGCGACCTCCCTCACCTGCAAAGTCCTCTTTCCCCGTAACCGTCATCTTGTAACCTCTGCCCCTGCGAAAATATGAAGGTAACGAAGCCTCCGTCACAAGATCGTTCACCTGTCCTGCCTGGTGAGGCCAGCCTGCCCGCCTCGGTCCGCAGTCTCAAGTGAGGACTCGCTCCATCGGGACCCGGCGCAGCCTGCTGCTCTGTGCAGATGCACCTGGATGCAGAGAGCACTGCAGAAGGCACAAGGAACCAGCTACATGCAGGCCACGCCTGTTCTTCCCCAGGCGAGCACGGGCTCATTCAGCCCCATTGTACATTCTCGTGCGCTGGGGCGGGAGAGGCCACAGTGCCGCACAAGTCCTGAGAGGGGAGGGGCAACTCCAAGGACTTTAGGGGCTGACAGGGTCAGCAGGGCGTGCCTGGTCCTGGATGGGGGTGACCGGTGCTGGCGACCCAGCCGGCCCGCTGCAGCCAGGCTCTGTGCTGTGCCCCCACAGTCTGCGGCAGTCCCGAGGGCCGCACCCCCCATGTCAGACGCTCGCACAGGCCACTTGGGGTTTGGTTCACAAGTTCCAGCATTCACATCAAAACGCACCGAAGACTCTGGTCCCGCCTGCAAACTGGGACGAAGGCTGCTGGGATCAGGGGAGCTGAGGTCTCCCCGAGACCCTGTTGGTTGCCAAGACACAAGACCAGTGCCCGTCAGGAGCGTGAGGGGGTTGACTCCCTTCCTGGGTCTGCGGCGGGAGACCGAGATCTCCTCCGCTGCGCTGCGTCTGTTCACGGTGGCCGCGTGTGACAGAACATTTCACCTTGTCTGACGACTGCTGGACCTGACGGTGCCGGACACACTGGTAGCCACCTCGCAGCCACGGCGCTCGCTGGAACGAAGTCTCCAGCGGGTTGGATGGGAAGTTGCGCGTGTGGACGACGGCACAACCCAGGCAGACTCACAGCACCGGGCCGGGCGTGAGGGTCTCGAGGCCCATCCGGGTTTCCCCAGTGGCTGCGGGAGCCGCTGCACAGCCCTGTGCAGGATAAGGGCCAGGTTCCCCCTTGGCCGCCCAGCCACCCCCAGAGCAGCGCTCCCCTACCGGCCCGGCGCCGCTTCGGGAGGGCCCGCCCCGCGGCAGCTCCCTCCGCGCCCTGGTCTCCAGCACTTGGGGCTATTGGCCCCCGCCCGCGTGAAGGAACAGAACGGCCGTCTCGCCAGCAGTCGCTTCCTGCAGGGCAGGCGGGGCAGGCCCTAGGTCTCCGGTTCCCGCCGCGGCCTTTGGAGAGCGATGTGGTCAGTGCCGGAGACTCGACTAGGAACTGAGTGAAGCACATGACCAAGTGGCCTGGGCCGACCCAGGAGCAGCTCCATGGCTGGCGTGGGGTGTGGAGACACTTCGGGTGCACCTGCATCCACATTTGCTTTTGTTTCTGTTTTTACTTTAATATATACTTTAATGCGTATCTACACATATTTTACATCATTGTTCCTTTTTGGATAATGTTTGGCTTCTCCTCGCCGGCATCCCTGTAAACGCCCCCCGCCCCCCCACTGCCACCTGGCGCATCGCCGGCGCCCCCTGTGCTCTTCCTGCCCGGCGTCAATCCCCGGGCCTGGACCTGCTGCCGCCAGAGCAGTGGCCCGGAGTCTGGACTTCTGCGCTTCTAGCACCTTCCCGGGGGCAGGCACAGGGGGGGGGGGACACGAGAGGACTGCCCGAAGGCAGATCGGGGGCGGGGGTCGGCCCCAAGAGGCCCCTTTNGGCACCTTCCCGGGGGCAGGCACAGGGGGGGGGGGACACGAGAGGACTGCCCGAAGGCAGATCGGGGGCGGGGGTCGGCCCCAAGAGGCCCCTTTCAACAACAGTCTTCGAACCGTGGGCACGCTCCAAGACGGAGCTGTAAACCAACATGACTCCTCCCTGTTGGTCAGTGGCGGCCCAGTGCCAGCCTGAAACCTCTTCATCACACGCTAACATCCGATCTACGGCCACGGCCACTAGCCCTTTGAAAACAAGGGCAGATGTATCATCTGTTCTGGGGCTTTTATAGCCAATTTGAATTAAACTCAACTGCGAGTGGAAAGGCATCACTTCGCGAAGGGCTGCGTGCTCGAGGGGCAGTCGGGAGAGCATCCTGGAGAAACACAGCATTTCCAATGCCGGTGCATCTGCCACGTGCAGCCACTCCGAGGGGCCGCTGCCTGGGAGGCCGTCCAGAGAGCAGAGACGGACGCAGAGCTGGGGCGCAGGCGTGGAGAGGAAGGCGCGGCTAACAGATGACGGGAGTGAAAAGCCAGCGGCGAAAAGAAGGCAGGCTGGATTTTCTCTGCAGAGGGGCTACGCTAGACCAGAGAATTAAACTGACGGAGGCCTTGCCCTTGGGAGGGTTGTGATCCCAAAGAGGGAGGCTGCGTCTCTGTCACAGGGGACATCTTCGACACGGGAATTTGCAAGAAAGCAAAGCCAGAGCGAGTCCCGTGCGCAGGCAGCAGACACATCGTGTCCCTCGCCGTCCCCTTCCCGCGGTGGCCGGTTCTGAGGTGAGGCTGCACCCCGCCCAGCAAACGCTCCGCGTCCAGGGAGAAAGAGCAGTTTTGCTGTAGGGGCCCTGGGGACCCCATGGAAGACGCCTGGCTGCCGTCACCTGGGGTGGCTTCAAAGACCGGCGTGGATGGAACTACCAGGCAGGGGCAGAGGAGCGCGGCCGACACCCGCCCAGGCCAGCCGAGCCCCCACGCCCCAAACACAACCGCCCGGGAGACGCTGTGTAGACGCACTCCCAGCGTTCCCTCCGTGGCCTCGGCAGGACCAGCCCACACACCGTCCTGGAGCAGCGTGGGGGAGAGTGACGGCGCTGCTTTAGGCCGGCGCGCGGCCCTGGGGACTGGCGGCCGTGGCAGCGGGAGGTCCGCATCAGAAAGGAGAAGGTGGCGGGGGAAGCGGACGGCTCTCCTGGGGCGAGGCTGCCCCTGCCACCTCCCGCCCTTCCTGGACGGCCTCAGCGCCCGCACTGCTCCTGGCTCGGTGACCTCCCTGCCCCGTGCAAGCTCGTCGGTTCAGTCTCCGCGCTTGCTCCATGTGTCGGAGCTTGGGCTTATGACACCAGTATTACGTGCACGGCGCTTGCTCCATGTGTCGGAGCTTGGGCTTATGACACCAGTATTACGTGCACGGCGCTTGCTCCATGTGTCGGAGCTTGGGCTTATGACACCAGTATTACGTGCACGGCACCTCACCGCGGCGTCGGCCTTGCAGCGAGCGGCGTGGCGTTCACTACTGCGAAGGGTGCTCCGCCGCCCTCCTCAGGCCCAGGAGACCTGCACCGCTCCCTGGCCCCGCCGCCCGACCCGCCCAGGCGCCACCACTCGGTGCCCTGACCCCCCAGGCAGGTGCTCTCGCTCCGGCGTCGCCCCGTGTCAGGAAGCTTCGCCCTGGCCAGGTATCAGCTTCTTCCACTTCAGCCCGTGCTGTCCCCAGTCTGGCCCTTGTCTCCTGTCGAGCATCTTGGTTGATACCCACGTCGACATGTGGTGCCGACAGCAGACGAGCTCGGAGCACGCGTCTCAGCGGGGCACTCGCAGGACGCAGGGTTCGTAGCTGTAAGGGACTGACCGACGCGTCCAGCTTGTCGTGGGGGCCAGAGCAGAGGCAGGACCCGCTCCCCTTGTTTCTGCGCTTCAGAAGGCCAGTACCCCGCTTCTCGAGTCCGACCCCCCTCTTCTAAGTCAGTGACCAAGATCCTTCACACACAGAAAGCAGTTAATTCTAGAGTGTCTCAAATTAGTTCAGAGATTGCGGCCAAATGGAGTCAAAACAATGAGTTTCTAAGTGATGTATCAGGGCTTTTGTAAATATTGAATTATTTCTGCTTCCAGGAGCTGGGGTCCAGGCCACAGGCGTCAGTTCGAGACCTCCCTCAGCGGACGTCCGACTGGTCGGCAGAGCCGGTGGACGAGTGGAGCGCACGGGCTGGTCACTCCTGTGTCTGGGGCCGCAGCCGCGAGGCCAGCGCTGACCCGCAGAAGACGCACTGCCTGGGAAACTGAGAAGCATTTCTACATAGCCCTGGGTTCTGTCATGAGAAAGATGAGGGGAGTTTTTATCTTCTCTCGAGAAAAGTCTACTGGAGCGCGCGGCGCCGTGATCAGGTGCAGGGTGGCGTAGGTCTCTCGAGCAGAAAGCGCAGAGACAGACTGACACAATCAGCACCTCCCCGCTCTAGTCGGACAGAAGCTCGGTTCTTCTCCTCGTGGCTCCTGCTTTAAGGAAGACGGTCTGTGACCTTACGTACCCGCATCCGCCGGCGCTGGCAGCTCGTGTGTACATCAGAGGGGGCTGTCGGAGCTGAGGGCGCAGCAGGGCGTGCTGAGGGATTGTGTGTTTCACACCCAGGTGGGGTTTGGCTGGTCAGGGGACCCCGTGACCCCATCCGCGTCCCGTGTCCTTTCATCCCCACCAACTGCCCGGTGCCGTGGGAGCCGTGTATGGCAGTGTCGCTACCTTTATTTTAAAATGACAGCTTCCTTCTCGTGCCTACGTTATTACCCTTATTCTGTAATTTTTGAAGTTGTATTCTCATCCAAATGTTTCTCAGTCATCATAGAAACGGTGCAGATCATACAAAGCTGTACTTAAGATGAAAGAATTAAGGGCAATGGAGGAGACTTGCAAAGTTTCCTCTTCATTAGGCAGGAAAATCTGTAATAGTTTGATTGCACGTCCCTTGGATGCCTCTTTATCAACAGTCGTTTGGATCTCCCCTGAAGACAGCCCCGCAGTCAGAAACGGCGCAGAGCGCAACAGCGCAGCTAGTCAGTAGATGCGTGATTTTGAGGGTGACCTGCTACCTTGATCCTACTTTAAACGTAGTTTTAATGAGGATCCAGATGCAGTAACATGATTCATGCGACACGCAAACCGAGCGCCCGGGACCAGCGTGCAGTCCTATTCATCCCACACGCCCCACTCCTGCTCAGCAGCAGGAACTAGGACTGCGAGGTACGTGTTCAGTGGCTGGCTCTACTCACCATTTATGTTCCGATTGAAATGGGCGACTCCCCAGCCCCTGACGGCAGAGAAATCATTTAGTTATCTACCCTAGGCTGCAAGAAGTCACAGGTGAAACTGACGCGTGTTTGCCAAACTTTTGGGCATCAGCGGGGAAGTCACAGCGTCACACCCAGAGGGTGTTCCGAGAGTCGGCCGAAGAGGAGCCCACCAATGAGTTACCCTGAGGGGAGATTCACCGGCTGCCTGTCACCCAGAAACCTGGACGGGATGCTCTGCACTCCCTTAACTACTGCGCACTCATTTTCAGATCCAGCAACAAGTTCTACAGTCCCAGAGAGAGCGGAGAGCTAATGAATGTGGCTTCCCTATCAGTAACTATCATCCTGATTAAAACGAGGACACTGAGAAGAAAATGTTGTGCCCAACATCTGTATCAGTTGTCAGAACCAGTGTGCATCAATCAAAAGGAGAAACAGCTTCAGGGACACAGCTCGTTCAGGATTTTCAAATAAAGGTATCCCACGTTCTAAGTGAATTTTGCATTTTGACTGTAATGCACTCAAGACTAGACTTTCTACCTGCTATGACAGAAACAACAAAAGGCAAAATGCACGAACCAAAACATTTTAAGACCCAGGACACCAGGCAATGCAAGAGTGGAAAGCAGCGAGCTGTAATATCCAGAGACAAGTGAACCCCATAACCACCACGGCTTAGTGCCTAAACGTCTCTCCAAGTCACAGTGCACGCGAGAGGGCGTAGCAGTCTCTGCGGGCTCCGCCATGAGGTGACAGAGGTCAGGCCGACGGAGGCCCAAGGGATGGACGCCAGCGAGGGGAGTGAGAGAGAAGCCCAGAGCTCTGCAGGCAGCCCACCGGGGACCTGCCCAGAGCACTTGATGAAAAACTATTTGATACCGACGCAAGAGTCCTCCAGAAGGACCTAGACACACGAGCTAGCAAGGCCATATCCTTAAGAGAGCAACAGAGTCGCCGGCGTCACACAACCTCTCGTCACTACTGGTGGATGGAAAGACAGAGGGACGTCCACGCCATACTGTAAAACACTGGCATAAAAGCCTGTCGACCTGCAACCCATAGCAAGAGGAAACATTCTTAAAGAACGAAGTGAAAATCAAGACAGTTCACACATACCGTAAATACTAAAGTGATGAGCAAATTTTTAAAAAAGGTTCGCGCTACTACACCAGCAAAGGAGAAAAAATGGAAACAAGGAATTGGATAAAGCAAAAACAAATCAGAAAAGTAGTCACATAAAAAGTAAAAGGTGTGACCGTATAGATGCTTTTATAACTAGCAAAGCAGAGACCACCAGTCTGGAAGGCCCAGTGAGACCCATCTGCGTGTTGCCTTTGCTGCAGCGACACCCAGCCAGCGCTGGCCGTGAGGACAGGAATGGGGGATGCCAGCCGAAAGGAAGTCTTACAAGTGCAGATGCCACAGAAGGATTCCACATTAAAGAATACTACCAGGAAGACGGAAGGTCGTTTTATAACAAGGGGATCGATTACTCAAACAGGCATTCTAGCCCAAGCTGTCCATGTGCCTAATTACAGAATATGTCCACGTGAGCTAGTCAAGAAATGACAGTGCGGAGAATACTTCCCAAATTGTTGTGTGAGGCTAGAAATCAGAGGCCTGTTACCAAAACCAGCAAACATACTAGAAGATAAGAAAACTGCAGCCTAAGAGCCCTCAGGGAAATAATTTTTTCACACATTGTAACAATATATAAAAAGGAAAATATATCCTAAAGAGATTTCATGACAAGAATGCACGGTTGGCTGGTTAAATACCCAGAAATCTATGGTGTAATTACTATGTGAAAAACCATGTGGTTTTCTCAGCACAGTGATAGAACAGCATGAACGTCCAACGTCCTTCCCTAATAAGATTCTCAACCAAGAAGGAATAGAAGGCGCTTCCTCAACCTGATACAGCCTACTAAGGCAAAAACCTGAGCATCAAACAACAGCGAGACACTAACTAGAACGTGTCCTTCCAACTTCTATTCCACATTGTGCCAGTTTCTGACTGTGCAACAAGATAAGAAAAATGAATTAAGGACATCCACATTTGAAAAAACAAATGTCTTTATTCCTAGGTGACAAGATGTACAAAAATGAATTTCTAGGTATAATCAGTGAGTTTACTAAATCAGAGTATAGAACTAACAAAAAAGTCAAGCGCATTTCTATATAGACTAACAACGAAGAGATGGAAATTGAATAAAATATCATGTGTAGCAATGTGAACATAAAAACACTAAGCAATAAATTTGGCAAAATATATAAAAAGGCTTGAAAACAATAGAAAAGGGAGCTCTTATACCTCCAAATTATGTACAGTACTGTAAATCAATGCTACCTCAATTAAACATATACATATCATAATAAAATCATTGCAAAAATTACAGAATAGATTAGAATATTCCATGGCTGTGCTTAAAAGACTCAATACTTTAAGAAGTCGATTTGACCACTATGTAAATAAAAGTAGTAAACGAGGCAATGTTATTTAGAAAGACAATTTTCTAATTCAAAGCCTGCATCGGGGTGGGGGGTGGAAGAGAGGAAAGATGAAAGGTGGCAGATATGTAGAAAACGCAAAAGAACAATGAACACACAAAATATCCGCCTGCAAAGAATGGAACCTGTAAGTCCATGCAATGTGATTCTTAATTCTCAGCGCTGGCACGAAGTTCTCTCCCCATTTTCTCTGCAGTCTCAAGAAGGAGGCGGCAAAGTGAAGCAGGTGTTTCCCAGCGTTTGCCTGTCAAGGTGTCCGCTGGTCCCGCTGACTTGTATCGGCATGGGGAGGGGGGTCGTGTCCATCAGAGGATCCCGGAAGAGGAAGAGGAAGAGGAAGAGGAAGAGGGACGGAAATCGCCGCAAGTGCGGGGGCTCTTTAGGGAGCGCCCGGCTGTCCTGCTCGGTCCCCGGATGCTGCAGCCCCGTCTGGGCACCCGCCCCCTGGCTGCTGCTCTCAGTGACCTTTTAGTGTGCACGTGCTGACCAGGCTGAGCTCAGCGAGCATTTCCACCACGTGGCCAGTTCTCCAAACGGGCATCAGGGTGGCCTAGTGGCTGGGTGCTGTGAAGTGAGACAAGAATCCTCGTGATGAATCCGATCACAAGGGCACGGCGTTTCCCCACCGTTTCTCCCAGCGGTGATTCGCCCTTCTCAGAGCGCGCGTGTCCGAAGGTGCTGGAAGCCGGAGGCGCAGCACTGGAGACCGGCCATGGAAGAGTGGGGACCCTGCCTCAGCCCGGGAGTCGACAGGGCTCTGGGGGTGCCCGGCACCGGCTCCCACCCGCCCGCCAGCAGCAGCCCCCGGTGCACGCAGGCGCGCAAGGCCGGACCGGTCGGGCATCCCGCGCCAGCTCTGACCCCAGGGCCCGGACCCAGGCCCCCAGGGCAGTTAAGGGGCCACGCCGGCAGCTTCAGGGGGAGAAGCTGACTGGCATCTCCCAGAAATGTTTTCCTTTCTTTTCCAGTTTTGATCATTAAGTTAATCTACTGGAAAATTAATGTGTGTTCTATATTTCAAGTGTAGAAAAATGACCTTTTCAGTCGTTCGCGCTGCAACTGCAAGAAGCGAAGTTAGCGTCGCTGCGGAGAACAGCAGAGTGGAGGAGCCGCCGCCGTGGGCGAGGAGCCACTGGGGAGCGGCCGCAGCTGCTCCAGCTCGTCCCAAAGGCCTGTCGGCCCTCAGGGGTCCCGCCAAGCCTGAGCCCCGTCCTCTGTGTACGCGCCCACAGCGTGGGCATGGCCCGTGCTCGCGTGCCCCGGGGAGCGGAGCCGCCAGGATTCCTGAAGAAACCAGAGCCCTGGGACCCGAAGCTGCATCCGCGGCACACCTGGGATCTGCGCACCTGGCAACCTGCGCACCTGGGAACCTGCGCACCTGGGAACCTATACACCTTATCTTTTCCAGGTTTGATCATTGTAGCATTTCCAAGGACCCCACAAACCCCAGAGTTAAATTCCCGTCAGCCTCCCCCTCTCCGTGTTTCCATGTAGCTGCAGGCGCCTCGGGGAGCCGACACCCAGGCCAGAGCCATCCCCCTTGTCCCTCACCTCACCCTGGGCTGTGACCTGAACTTCCCAGGACGCCTCGCCCTCTCTGCCCTGATGGATGTCCTCCTGGGGCGGGCCAGGCTCCCCGAGGCAGACACGGAGGACACGGGTGGGTGAGCGGGCGGCGGTCAGGCCCGGCGCAGCAGGAAAGACTGGTCCGCAGGCAGGTGAGTCCAGGCCAGTTAAGGCCAGAGCCTTCCATGACTGGTCTCGCGAAACAGGAGGGACCCCTCCCGGCTTGGAGCTGCAGCCTCCGACCTGCCCCTCCAGCAGCTCTCCCTCGGCCCCCTCCGGCCCCTGCTGCGCCCGGGCTGCCCCGCTGCCCTCGTGGGCCTGCGTGTCCTCCTGACATTGGCGTCTACCATGCAGGAGCGCCCCTCCGGAGACCCGCTTTCACAGCCGCTCGCCCAGGGCCTTCCTCAGACTTGGTGTCCCCAGCTGGCGAGTCCTGCACGGACGTCTGTCCTGCCCACTGCCGGCGCTCTCAGGAGGATCCAGCCCTCAGCACAGGCCGGCGAGTCCGCCCTCCCGCGCTCCCATGTGCCATGCCCGTGTGTGTATGTGTGTGTGTGCACGTGTGTGCTTGCATGTGTGCACGTGTGTGCACATGTGCGTGTGTGCACGTGTGTGTGCGCACGTGCGTGTGTACATGTGCGCGTGCAACAAGAGGCTGCCTGACCTCTGACACCACCTGGCACAGCCCCCCCCTTGCCCTGCCGGCTCCGCTCAGGCGCAGCTCAGCGCGGGGTGAGCATCCCCTGGCGTCCGTGGTTCCCCGCAGATGCACGGGATGTGCAGGCGCCTGGGTCGCGCTGCTAGCTCGTGTCTTACACAATTCCTTTGAATGGCGAAAGTCAGTGTTTTATCCTCAGCAGAGGACGCTATGGGCAGGTGCATTTGCAAAGGCGGCAGAGAGCTGGTGAAGGCGGGTTGGGCGGGGAGCTGGGGGGGGCTGGTGGGCGGGGAGCTAGTGGACTCAGGGGCAGGGAGGGCGGGGCTGGTGGGCGGGAGCGGACCCAGCGGCTGTTGTCTCTGACTTGAGAGCAAATCTCGAATCTGGCTGCACAGGAGGCTGCTGGGCCCCGACCCCACCCTCTCCCTCGGGACTCCCACTTTTCCTACTTCACCTTCGGAGCCGTGCAGGAGTCTGGACGCACAGCCTTCCTAGCCGAGGGCTGGCCCCGGGGGGCAGGACGCTGCAGTCCCGGCCTGCTGCCCCCGCCCAGCGGCTCAGCCTGGCCTCCAGCACCCCCGAGCTCTGCTTCCAGGGGAACAGCCCTCAGGGAAGGGAGGCTTTGCTTTTATAGCCGCTGCCACCGTAAGCACTCATGTGGCCCTCAGAAAAACGTGTTTACAAACGAATCATTCCGGGCGGGTCTGAAATCGCGCACTATTAGCTGGGCCCATCGACTGCTGTCAGGCAGCCGCCGAAAGGTCAGGGCCTTGCATTTGTGTTTTTCATGCGATGAATAACAAATAATGAGCCACCGAACGGACGGGGCTGCAGGGCGCCCTCTCCGAGCGCGGACTAGTTACCGGCTCATACTTTGCGTGCTGGCAGGAGACAAATCGGCTCATATTTATTTCATTTTTAATCCCACAAAGGAGATGTGAGCGGGGACATCACAGTCACCAGAGCACCGATCGGCAGAGCTGCCACTGCCCGAACCTCCACGTGCTGCTCCCGCGCCCCGGCAGGGGCGGCTCGGGCACTCAGCGGGCGACCCGTGGGCCGAGGGGAGCCGAGGGACAGCCCCCACCCCCGCTCCTCGGGCAGCACCCAGGCCGAACGCAGAGACCTGTGCTCCCCCCACTTGGCAGCGCAGGGCAGGCAAGGGTGGGACCCGCAAAGGCAGAGAAAGGGCGCACTGGACAGCTGCCCTCGCCTCCCCCAGAGGCTCCACAACACCCAGAGGTGCCTCACCGTGGGGGAGCTGCAGCAGCGGGCCGCACACCTCCGCTGCCTGGCACCCCTGCCCCACCCGCCCAGCACCCCACAAACCCAGCCACCTAAAGGGACAGCAGCACAGCAGGAGAGAGCGCCCCTAAGGCGCAAGGCAAAGAGGCCTTGCCGGCCGGCCAGGTTAAACAGACAAGCATCAGGAGACAGGGGAGCAGGGCAGGGGCCGCGCTGGGGGCAGGGCCCACGGCCTCCTGTGGCCCAAAGGCTGAAAGACTCCACCTCTGATGAGGGTCTGGCTTTCCCTCGGGGCTCTGCAGGCCGAGCTGTCATCCCGGGCAGGATGAGCCGCCTGAACCTACGTGGGACTCCCCTCTCCACTCCTGCCGAGTCGCGGCTGCCCACTGAGCTGCTCCCCACCTCCCAGCCCAACCCGACTGCTGGAAAGGCGCCTGGCGGCTCAGGGCCTGCCCTGGGCAGAGGTTGGCGCTGTGCTGACCCAGAGGGACGAGCGGCCCTTTCGCCCAGGCCAGGACGTTTACAGAAAGCGCCTCCGGCCCAGTGTCCGTGCGCTCCCGCCCCCTGGCGCTTCAGCCCGCAGGGCTCTCGCTCGCTCTCTGCGGCTGGGCCCTTACACCAGGCCGGCGCCGGGCTGTGAGGAAACCTGTCGGGTGTGCAGGGTGGGGCGCGCACGTGCGCTCCTGGGGCTACGCGCTCGTGTCTGCTCAGGGGGAGGAAGGCGCAGGGCGGAGCCTCCACGGGGGAGGGGGGTGAGCGCCGAGGACCCGCAGCTCCCGCCTCCCTTCTCCCCTTCTACCTGCGGTATCGTCGGGGAATCTCGCCTCAAATCGGGCCTTACCCGCTCGTGCTGCGCCGGGTCCAGGAGCGTCCCGGACATCCGCCGCTCTGCTCCCCTGAAGAGGCGCTGGGGACGGGCCTGGAGGGAGCCCACCCGCACGCGCCCACAGACGCGCTCGCTGCAGGGCCTGCGTCTCTTCACGCCTGCTCTTGCCAGGACGCTTCTTCTTTTCAAATATTCCAAGTCCTGCTTCCACGAACACGAATTATCTTTAACACTCAGAAATACCTTTTAATTGTTTCCATTATTTACGTCCGCTGGACGTCGCTGTGGTCCCAGCCACCCGTCTTCTGCCGCGCAGGGCGCGCGCACCCGCAGCGCCGGAGGTCGCGCCGGCCTGTCGGATAAGCGACGGGCTGTGCGTAGCCCTGAACGCGTCGGGAGCATGAAGAAAAGTCGCCGTCCCTCCTGCCGCCCCTCGTCCCCTCGGCAGGAGCAGGGGGTCTGCGCGCCCTCTCGCCTCCCAGCGCAGCCTCTGCTCGGCGGTGACACCGCCGAGATGGCGCCGGCAGGACCCGAGCCACGGGCCCGTGCTTCACTGTGATGTCGCCGCAGCCCTGGGAGGGCGCTCAGCACGGCCCTCGGGGGCGCCATGGACACGGGCAGCCGGACATCCCGGCAATGCGTGTGGCGCCCAAGCTGCCTCAGGGCCGCCGCAAAGACGCTGTGCGGAGAAGCGAGGGGGGGACAGCGTGTCCGCCCTGCTCTCCCCGTGCCCCCGCGCCCCTCGCCGCCGTCTCGGGGGTCGCCCTCGCTCAGGTCTGCCTGCAGGGAATGCCGAGGCCGCCAGCCCCCGCGCGCCTCCGAACCGCAGCCGCTGGCCAGCGGCAAGAAGGCAAAGGGCTGGCCTCGCGCGGTCGCGGCTGGGTGGCGCCCCGGGTCAGTCCCAGGGAGAGCCGGAAGGTGCGGACGCGCGAGGGCACCAGGCGGGCCTCGAGTCCGCGGCTCTGCTGCCACCTGCTGGCCGTGAGCAGGACCGGCCGCGCCCGCTCGGCGTCCCTGCTCTTCAGGGGACAGTCCCAGGCGCCCACTCACCTGCAGGCGGTCCTTGCTGCAGGCGGCCTTGCTGGCATCAGTCCGTCCGGCCAAAGCCTCGCGGGCCCGCGCGGGAAGAGCCTCCTGAAACGGCGCGTGCCACCCAAGCGCGCCTTGCTGCCCCAGCTCAGCAGCCACAGGTCCTGCGAGGCAGGGCGAGGACAGAGAACGGGGCATCGCTTGAGCCTCGGCCTCGGCGTCAACGGCTGCTCCGCCCTTCGCCCTCTTCGCCACCCCGCAGGGAGTGAGATGCGCTCGAGCGTGCGCGCACACCCGCCTCCAGGGCAGGGACACCCCGGCTGTTTCTGGCTCAGGTCTGCTCGGTCCTTGCCTGTGGCCCTCAGCGCTCTCAAGGCCTGTCTTTAGCCGAAGCAGAGCAAGACTCGCTCAGGGACGGCGTGAGGCCCCGAGAGGCCCAGGCGGCAGAGTCCAGGGAGAGTGCTGCCCAGAAGGGTGGGCTCCCGGCTCAGCGGGGCGCGGGGCTGCTCACCCTGCCCCTTTCTGGGGTGCGCTGATGTCGCGCGGGGCGTCGGCTCTCTGGTCCAGGCGGCAGCGCCCCTCTGCAGTACTCGGGGGTGGTCTGGCCAGCCCTGCGGCCAGCGCGGTCCGGCCCCCACTCGGGGTTCTTGCAGTCCCCGAGCTTTCCGGGAGCTGAGTGTGGCTGGGCTGGGCCCCCTTTCTCCCTAGGGCGCTTCTTGGCTCTGCCCTGGGCTTAAGCAGCCGGGGGTCCTGGGCTGGGGGCCAGTCACTCTCCGTTCAGGCGCTGCCCCGCCCCAGCTCCCTTTCTAGTCCAAGGTGCTGGAATAATCTGGCACCCCGTTTCCAACTCTCCACTTTGTTTTTCCTTCAGGCTGACTCTGACTTCTCCCTGGACACGCCCAGGCCTCCGGGTGGGGTGGGGGTCTGTGGCCAGTTCCTTGGACTATGAGAAAGTCCAAGACTAGGGGAGCAGGTGCTGGGGGCTGAGCTGCGCTCACTGCCCATTTTGGGGTGCACTGTGTGAGGAATGGAAACGCTGTGCGTCAACATTTGGAAGTGGGTGGCTGCACGGGGGACACCGCCCCCCGCCCCGAGCTGCCTTCACAGCTGTGCCAGGAGGGGGAAGAATGTGTCTGAGCCTTTCAGCAAACACAGACACCTGCATGTGAGGTGCCCGAGGGGGAGTGCGAGGATCAGCCCTGAGGGGTTCGCAGACACAGAGCTGCTTTTCTCCACATGAAACAGAAGCCGGGTGAGGTTTCCTTAGGGAAATAATGTTTCAGAAGTTTATAAATACCTACGGGTCAAGTGCTCTGGTTCCCGTTCCCACATAACACGTTTAGCACACTTGGGCCTCTCTTTCTTCATATTGGTTGTGATTCCCCAGATTATTGGCCGATGAATATTTATATTAGAACAGAATAAATATATTTCCCTTGCCATCCTAAGAAAACAAATTAAGTAAAATATAATTTTAAAACCCTCACGGAATTCTAAAATTAATATTGAAAAATGAGCTGCATCCGCGGTGTGTCCTCTGCTGAGATGCGGCGAAGGCCACTCCTGCACAGCCCGCCCCGGTGGGCCGTCGGACTCAGGGGTCTCCGCCCTTAGCAGGAGCGAAGCGGTGCCTGGTCCCTCTGGGTGCCGGGGAGGTGATGCGCGCTGAGCCTCTTCCCACCCTGGCTGGGAACAGCATCTGGGGGCGTCGCTGGCGCCCCCTGCTGGACTCAGAGGCCGGGAGCAGGACCAGAGGGCCTGGGGCCGGGGCCACTGGGTGGGCTGCGTGGCCGGCTGCGTGGCCGAGGCCAGCCTCAGACAGGCAGAGAGCAGCTCGCCGGGAGGCGCTCAGCTCCTGCAGGGAGGGTCAGCTCCTGTCCCCCCCGCGGCCACTTGTTCCAGAAGAGAACTTGTCCTGAGGATGAAAGGGTCCAGGTCCCCCTCGCCCTGTCCAGGGCGCTGGACAGCTGTGGCCCCACGGGCAGCGGTGGGCGCAGCAGTGGGTGCAGCCCCGCCTGGGCGCCCCGTGCGGACTCAGTCCTTCCCTCCGCATGCCCGCTGGCCATCTGGCCCGCCGCGCGTGACCGGGCCCTCCCAGAGGGAGCACGGAGAAGGGCTGGGCGAGAGGACCGGAGCTCCGACCTGCGGCTGGCCGCCGTGGCGGTGGCGACTACTTCCCCGATGCAGCTCCCGCCTCTGCCGCGCGCCTGCCTGGGCGAGTCACCGATACCCCTGCGCTGTGCGGGGAGCGCGCTGGCCCCGCTTCGGAGGAGGAGCCCGAGGCTGAGGCTCTCCGGGTGTTCTGTCCAGGCAGGCCCGAGACGCTGTCGCAGACAGAGGAGGGCTCGGAGCTCCCTGTGGTCGGGGAGAGGGACTGGCGCTGCGGGCGGGGGGAGCGGCTCTGACCCACGCGGGGGGGAGGCGGGGGCTGCTCTGCTGCCGCAGAGGTGTGAGGGGGCCGGGACTCAGGCTGAGGGAAGCAGGTGCGTCCTGGAGAGGGAGCAGGTGAGGTCAGGCCCCAGGGATCCGGGAGCGCCCACGGGGAAGACGGAGGGGCAGTGCGGAGACCGCCGGAGATAGCGGCTGGGCCAGGACGCCCGCCGTCCCGCTGGGGTCTGCACGAGGCGCAGGCCACGCGGACCTGGTGCCCGCCGACCCGAGAGGGGAAGGCGCTTGGCTGGGCCGCGTCTCACAGGGCCTAGACCCCACGCCTGTGCTGCTGGGGAAGCCCCGTCTGCAGCCCCGAGCCCCCTCCCGGCCGGCACCCTCGGAGCTGTGCGAGCCATGCTCACCCTACTTCACCCCGCGGGCAGCAAGGAGCGTGCCAGGGCTCCAGACACCAAGGTAACGCGGTGGGCGACTCACATGTCAGGCTCACACCAGCCTTGCCTCCTCCCCGCCGCAGTCGCGGCGCCGCCCCCGGCAGCAGAAGGAAAGCAGCGCGATGCCCACCGTGCAGGGCGGGGTGGCGGTGGGCCCGGCAAACCCCGTGCCGGCTCCCCGCGTCATTCCTGGCAGCCCCATCCTGACCGGCTGCTCTCGCCACAGCTCCTGCTCGCCCGCCAGCCTTCGTGGGGAGGCACCGCGGCTGTCCAGGGCTGGCGGGAGACAGCGGCCTCACCCCGCTCCGGCGCCCACGCCTGGGCACGGCCGTCCCCAGAGCCCGTGTGCGCACTTCCCTCAGCCTCCATTTGCTCGGAACTGTCGTCACTTTCTCTCTAGCAGCTGTAAGGTGTGCGCTCCCGCCTGCCGTTCGGGGGACACTGAATGAGCATTACAGGGCGCCCACAGTCAACTCTCAGGGTCGTGCAGGCATCTCCAGCTATTCGAGCTTGGACAGAAGCAGTAAGAAATCAAGTTCTTCGTAAAACACCACCTGTCTCCAAACTGTGTGGCTACACACACATGCACGCACACACACACACCTCCCCAAGATGAAATTCAAACAGAGAAGAGAATGAGAAATGTGGAACAGGATATGCAAGAATGGCGGGCACTTACAAAAGGAGGAAGAAAGAGAAAAAGAAATCAGTGACTGCGATCAGGAGCACCAAGCAGGCAAGAGGAATACGGAAAACCACCGCCTGGTGTTGCCTTCAGACTGCAAAGACCAAGACGTGGACAGTCGGAGGGAAGGCAGCGGGCGCAGACACGCCGCAGGACGAGAGGAGACGAGAGTCCACGGGCAAGAGGAGACGAGAGTCCAAGGGCGAGAGGAGACGAGAGTCCACGGGCGAGAGGAGACGAGAGTCCACGGGCGAGAGGAGACGAGAGTCCACGGGCGAGAGGAGACGAGAGTCCACGGGCGAGAGGAGACGAGAGTCCACAGGCGAGAGGAGACGAGAGTCCACGGGCTTCCACCAGAAACCGAGGGGGAGAGGAGAGAGGCTGGTGGGCGAAGGCCAGGGCTGGGAAGAAGAGAGATACACCAGTTGTCTCCCCGTGGCGAAATGATAAATTCAAAGTGAGGGGAAATCAAGACTTTCTCTGAGAATCAAGAATAGGAGACTAGATCTCCTTTAGACCTGCCTTGCAAGAACAACTAAAGAAGAATTTTGAGAGAAAGAAAATAATATTGGCCACAATCACATCACAAGGGAAAGAAGAGCACTAGATGAAAGTATAAGTCAAAATAAACTGGTAGATTTTATTCTGTTCATGAAACGGTAACAGTTCGTCCACAATGATAATGGCGGCAACATATCTGGTGCCTGTAGCTTCCGGCTGAGTAGGAAAATGTCGGAGTTGGGGAAGGGGGGAAGGGGGACTGGGAATGTGATAAGGGATTGCACTAACCATGCTGCAACCCAGTGTTACTTGAAAGGGGTTGGATTAGGTGCAAATGTGTGTGTCAGGCACAAGGATGACCACTAAAAATAAAGTTTAAAAAAAGGAAGTATGATCGGCATGCTAAGAGAAGACAGAAAATGGAATCACACAAAGTACTCAATTCAGAAGGCAGAAAAGAGTGGAAGTCCAAGAAAAAGAAACAAAGGAAAAAGACGATGACCAGAAAGCATTTACCAATACGGTAAATATTAACGGATAGGAAACAATAATCACTGTTAAATGTGAATGGTGTAACTACACCAGCTAACATACAGACATTCAGAGTGGATGCAAAAAGCAAAAAATCAGCTATATGTTTTCTTCAAGAAACATTTTAGATATAGATAGCCAGATAGGCTAAAAGTAGCCAGATAGGCTAAAAGTAAAGGAACAATAATAATAACAATAACAGCAATAAAGACACAAAAACCAAAAATGAGGAGACAAGGACAGACTGGGGACACTTGGTGGGGAAGGGGGGGAGGGTTGAAGGAAGATGGGAGTACGAGGGACTGAGGTGATGGTGCACTGGTGAGATGGTGATGGGGAACACATGGGGATTACAATTGATGGCAAGTATATGTAAATTTTTTAAAAAAATTTATATTAATAAAAAAATTATTTTAAAAATTAAAAAAAAAAAGTAAAGGGATGGGAAGATATACCAGAGCTACACTAATCGGTAGAGAACTGGGAAAGTTAATTTTGGCAAAGCAAACTGCGGAACAAGGGAAATGGTCAGAGATAAAGAACATCACACAGTGACACAGGATGGTTCTCCATGAAGATGTGACGGTCCTCCACACTCGTGCTCCTGACAGTACAGCATCAAAACAGGTTCATCAAAAACGGGAAGTCACAGAGAGCAGTAACAGGTGACCACACCATTACAGTCACCAGCATCTCCGTGCGGCCGCAGACAGCGCCTGCCGGCAGGAGAGCCACAAGGCCACAGTTGAATTAAACAGCACTATCCATCTCCTGGATCCTGCTGACACTTACAGATGACTCCTCCTACAGTAGAATATGCATCCTTTTCAATCACACAAAGAACAGTCGCCAAAATAGAGCACTTTGGGGTAGAAAAGTGTATCTTGGCAAATTTTAAAATGCAGGCATCACACAATGTGCACTCTCAAACCACAATGGAAATAATTGCATCAACCAACAGAAAGATGGCTGCAAAATCACATTTCAAAAAAAGCATAAGTCAAAGAAGTCTCAAAGGTCATTAAAAATTTCACAGGGAAATCATACATTGTACAAATATAAAGGATGATGTAGTAAATATGTCTTTAAAAAATTTTTAAATAATTTTCACTAAATAAAAAGGTAAAACACCAAAAGCTGTGGTATGTGACAAAAGCCATGTTTAGAGGGAAATTCATAGCACTGAATTAAAGAATAGCACATAGATTAAAGAAAAATGTCAACTAAGCTTCCTAAGCTTCCATCTTTGAAAGATAGAAATAAATACAACAAACACATAAGATCCAAGCAAACAAGACCCAAAAACAGGGAAGGAAAGGTAGAAAGACATAATACATTCAGCAATCCCACTCCTAGGAATTTACCCAAAGGACACAAAAACACTAATTCAAAAGAACATCTGCATACCCCTGTTTACTGTGGCACTTTTAACAATAGGAAAGCTATGGAAACAACTCAAATGCCCAAAAATAGATGACACCATCAAGATGTTGTGGTATCTATACATGATGGAATATTACACAGCAATCAAAAAAGATAAACTCATGCAATTTGTAGAAACATGGATGGAGCTAGAAGGGATTATGCTCAGTGAAATAAGCCAAAAAGAAAAGGAAAAATATTGGATGGTTTTATTTACAGGAGGAATGTAGAGGAAACCAATAAGAAACTAAGGGGGTAAATTATTACAATAAATCAAAAATCAAAATCAACAGACAACTATAAATCTGAGACATCCCCTAGGGGAGGCAGAGGGAACAGGATGAGCACAAGGGACTATGGTGATGGTGCTCGGGTGAATGGGTGATGGGACTTTCACAGGGATGAGAAATGTACACTGCACAAAAATGAAAGATAATGTAATATATATACATTCATAAAGATTAAAAAAAGAAAGACATACCACATTCATGAACAGGAAGCCTTTACATGTGGTAGAGGAAGAAATTATTCTATATTCTATTTGTTTTCTGCATATTTTATAATATTTTGCTGCCTCATTTTCCTCTGGCACCCTTTTAAAGGTGGTTCTTTTGCCGTTGAATTATCACTGTTCCTTTGGCAAAGATCAGTGGACTCTACTGTGGAAGCTGTTTCTGGGTGTCATCTTTGTTTCATCCATCTCTCAGACTAGTAACAGACAAAACACACGTTACTTAAAGAAAAAAACACAATTCTTGGAATAAAAGTTTAGATATTTTATTTTCAGTCATAAAACAAAATCTAACATTTTTGAGATACCTTGGTTCTAATTACTTCTGATGCCTTCCCCTATATTTAATTGTTTAAATTTTTTGATGATAGAGCCAACACCTTATTTTGTAGGGAGAGGACCAGGGTTCAAATCCTGCCAATATCAAGTATTAGCTGGGCTAGTAAGTTGTTTCAACCACAGATTTTCCATTTGTAAAAAAACAAAAAAGTTCCAGAGAAACTGGGCATCCACAAAGGAAAATAACGAATCTGGACTTTAACTTTTCACACAAAATAGTCCGCAGCATTCATAAGCATAAAGTCAAAAATGCACAACTTCATATAAAATTTCTAGAGGATAACACAGGAGAAAACGATAAATGAAATGAACTTCAGTTTGACCATCAGTTTTTAAGTACCACACCCAAAGTACAATTTATATGAAAAATATGATAATATGATAATTTGGACCATATCAAACATTTCTTTTCTACAAAAGATTAGGAGAAAATGCTAGCAAACGTAATTTCTGAAACACCTGTACACTACAAAGTGTTCTGTCCATCCATCCATCTATCCGTCCTTAAAACAGTAGGAAAAGGAGCAACCCAATTAGCTGGTGGGCAAAACCAAAGAAGCTACACAGATGACAAACAGCCAAGTGAAAAATAACCAGCATCATCGCGGAGTTGCTGGTCAAGGGCTCAGGGAGGCCAACCACGCACCTACTGGAGGGACTGAATGCAGAACAGTGACCCCAAGTTTGCTCGAGCACGAGGGCTCTGGGAATGCTCATCTGTTGCTGGTGGACTGTAAATGAGCAGCTCTCAGAAGACAGTTTGGTGATTTCTCACAAAGCTAATCTCGAGTCTTATATAACCCAGCAATCACACTTCCAGCTATTTATCCGATGAGACATATGAGCACACAAAGCCCATATATTGCTTTTTATGACAGATTTATTACTAATTGCAAAACTTGGATGCAACTAACAAGTCCTGAGTGCATAAACAGAGTATGCCATGCATTTTTTTGTCCATGATAAAAAGAAAGGAACTGAAAAAACACAGAGGAACCTTTAATTCATGTTGCATAGAGAAAGGAGACAGCCAGAAGGGTCTGTAGCGGTCTGACTCCAATAGATGATGTTCTGGGGAAAGCTGAGTTACGGAGACAGAAATGAGACGAGTGGGCACTGGAACTTGGGGCGCAGGAGGCAGGACGAGCAGCAGCAGCGAAGGGGCTTCTGGGCAGCGGGGCCGCGGCCATGCGGGAGAGCAGGCTCATCCGCCATCCTGCCTCCGGGCAAACCCACGGACTCAAGGCACGGGCTGGCCCCGGTCCAAGAGGTGACCTTCAGCAAAGAGCATGTGACTGTCGGCTGCCAGCTGTGACGTGTGGGCCACGTCCATGGGGGATGTTGTCATAGGAAGTCGAGGGGCCAGGAGAGGAAGTACAGGGGCTCTCTGCACATTCTGCTCAACTTTCTATAAACCAAAAAAGGCTGTGAAAATTAAGTGTAGTAATGTTAAACCCTAAATATTGATCTAATTAGAGCCCATCCATCCATCCATCCGCCTGTCTATTCTCATCCATCCGTCCATCCGCCTGTCCATTCTCATCCATCCGTCCATCTACCCATCCGTCTACTCACCCCTTTACCCATCTATATGCCATCCTTCCTTACATCCATCTGCCCATCCCTCCACCCTTCCGTCCAGCTAGCCAACTATACAACATCCTCCCATCCACCCAGCCATCCACCCACTGATCCACGCGCCCAGCCATCATTTCTCCAAGGGACCGAGATGAGTGACACCCACCCAACCTTGCTCAGTACCAGCTGTGTGCCCACCTCATCTCGCCCTGAGCACACAGCACAGGACGGGAGAGAATCCCCTCCTCACAGACTCAGTATTCGAAAGAGACGAAACAGGCAGTGAGAAAAAATGTGATAAATTCACACACAAGCGTATCCATAGAAAGCAATTAAAAACAGGGAAACAATAACAAAAACTGGACTACACTGGGGAGAGAGTGATGCGTTAGCTAAGACCAGAGGGGCGCGGGTGCACTGAGGGGAGCCGCAGCCTCTGAGTCTCGGCGGCGAGAGCAACCCAGGCGCCGGCCCAGCGGGTGCCCTGGGGACACACGGGGTGCGCACCTCTCAGTGCCCTCTGCCCTGCAGCCTTCAACCGCTGCAAAGGAGACACGGCGCCTCTTGGAGCTCTTCCCAGTGGTGTGGCCAGTGGTGTGATTTCGTCGGAAGCCCGTTAAATAAACACGTCTGGGCTAATCGCTAAAGCAGCCATGTGGGGAAAGCCGAAATGGCAAGAACAAAAACCGAATACTGCCGTGTGGTTGGAGCGCAACAGCCACGGTCGTTTCTCCAAGGGACCGAGATGAGCGGCTGGTAACCCTGAGCTGCCGTTCGCAGGCCAGCACCTCGCTTTTACCGAACGCCGGCCGGCAGCTGCTGGCGGGATCCGCTCCCAGGCCTGGGCGCTGCCCTGTGCCCCCCGGTGGGTGGTGCTGAGACACGTGTGCTTTCTGTGGTGACGAGGACTCAGAAGCAGCTCACAGGTCGGGGATGGCCGAGTGTCAGCCGCAGGCAGCGTCACTGCAACGACGGCACTTAGTCTGCTCCTAGAAATACTGCGGTCAGCGAGTGGCCGGCCTTCGGGTGCCCCTGGCCATACGGGTGGGACAGTGGAACCCCAAGCCAGGTCCTCTGTCTCCTCGCCTCCCGAGCTTTGGTGCAGCACAGCCGACCGCGAGGAGGTCTTTCCTGAGAGAAGCGCCTCTAATTGATGCAGGATGAAGAAATGAGCAGTAATTAGCTTGCCGCCACTCCGAGACACGCGGGGAAGCGGAGGCCAGTGGTTGCAACTCTTCACAAACACTTCCCGGCACAAAAGAAGTGCAGGCGCTGGGCTTCCTGCGGAGGAAGCAGGCGGCCCCGGAGGGACCCTGCCCAGTTCTGATTTCAGATTCAGCCTTTAGAGCCCACTACAAATTCACAGGAAGTTCAGGGAACGACGAACATCTTAAAGGATACTACAGGGACACAATTAACAATCTTCTCACAGGACTAGGCAGGAAAGAGCGAACGCTTCCATCAACAACAAAAAGAAAATCAAAGGAAGGAATCAGACAACGGGGAGACTCAGAGGGGCTGGGGTCCCGCTCGCTCCCCGCAGTGGAGTGTATTTGATACGGACTCCAAAAATAACCGTCAAAGTAAGGGGGTTGCTGACCTGATGCGGCCGCTCGGCGGCAGCCTGGCGCATGGGCCGTGCCAGCCAGTCCCTGAGGCCGAGGCTGCTACCTCCTCAGCGGCCCTTCCCTCCTGTCTGGCCTCGCCCTGGCAACGCTCCCTCCAAAAAGGAACCTGGGAAACCACTAAAGATAACTCCTGTTGATCTGGAGTGAAAAATACGTGCCTCTTTTAGATGAGCTAATAGTATGGTTGAGTCTTCTGCAGGAACACACTGAAATACGATGAATTAGAGAAACATCTTATCTTTGCTTTAAAATAATCTTGGAGAAACTGTGTGTGTGTGTGCGCGCTTCCGCATAGATAAAGCAAGATTAACTTATTTTAATGTGATAACTTACTCTACGCTTTCCTGCTTGCCAGTTTCCATCATTAGAAACACTACGTGCTGTAATTCCTTTCAGAAGTAAGTGAGGGAGCTTCGCACACTCCAATGCCCCCGCTGACTTGGCTTTAAGTCACAGAAGCCGCTTAGGGCTCTTACACTCCCACAATTCCTTCGTGAACACAGCCAGCCCAGGTGAGAGTCTCCTCCCAGCGCTCACGTCCAAAATACCCCCTCTCCGGGCATCTCCCCCAAGTCAGCAGGAACCAGTTGCCTTTCCTTTAGTTTACTGGCTCCTTCTGTCTGTTAGTTACGTTTACTTCACTGCATCACACACATGAACTACGCCCTCCTGGGAGCACCAGTTTTATATTCTAAATTCCAAAACACAGTCACCGCTAAGTGGTACACAGAATCACCTCTCCAGCCACCGTGGCTAGCTGATTTGCTGGCATGTAATTATTCGTGTTTTCTTTTATTAAGGTTAGAGTAGTGATTATGATTTCATAGTTTATCCCTGAATTTACTAATTGCTTTCATTTATCTTTTATGGCCAGTTAATCAATCTTTCAAAATTGTTTAATTTTTTCTAAGAAATAATGTTCTGTTTTACTGATACATATATTTATATATATGCCAGCATTTATATTGATAAATATATATAAACATGTCACTATAAATGCTGATACATATATGTGTGTACACACACACACACACACACATCACATAAAAGAGCTGGGTGCAGGCCAGAGGTGGAGGGCATGAGAGGACTCACCAGAGACAGAGTGGGGAGCAGAACAGGCTGAGCGGAGCAGCGGGGAGACAGGAGAGGTCTGCTGCGCGCTGCAGGTCAGGTCCTGGGGCTCGAACTCAGGCTGCAGTTGTGATAGTGCTGAAACTTAACCCTTAGGCCGCCAAGGAGGCCCCACCACGTTTTCTTGTACCCCTATTTAATTCATGCTTGCATCTGATCGAACTGAAGTACTCTAAACACCGACTACCCCTGTGTGTGAAGAGCTGCTTCTTTCGTTCTGCTTTCAGTCTCAACTCACTTCTCTGGGTTCGACACACGGAAATATGTCTCTTTTTTGTTTTCGCTTTGAGTTTATCTTAAACAGCAGTTAGTAATCTGGATGTGTAGGCTCATGTCTTCCATCTGTCCCTCTCTCCTCCCTCAGTGCGACCCCCATTGTGATTGTGCTGGATTTTGTCGCCCAGGTATCTGAGGTTCTGCTCACTTGTCTTCATTAACGTTTTCTGTTCTAAAGACCAGATATTTCAATGAACTTATCCTAGTATTTGTTAATTCTTTATTTTGCATTTTGCTAGCTTAAATCAGGTAGTTCCTCTAGTTAATTTATCATTTTATTTATATTCTAGAATTTAGCTCTGTATAATTTACCTTTATTGCACTCCCTATTGGGAGAAACTTTCTTTTCAGACTTAATTCTCTAGTCATAGTGGCCTCGAGTTCCTTGCGCGCATTTACAATGGACGATTTCAATCTTTTCCTGTCATTTACAGCACCTCCCTTCCTCAGGGACAGCCCCCGACTTCTTTCACCCCGCACATTATGTGGCCCACACATCCCGCTTTCCTATGTGTTTGCACATTCCTTATAGAAAACTCGACATTTAGATAACAGCAACTCTGGAGTTTAGCCTTCCCTCCTGCAAGGAAGGACACCGCCGGTGCACAGCCTCACCCCGGTGTGGCCGCGGCGCTTCTGCTCCTGGCTCAGCGCCCGCTGTGTCTGGGCAGCTGCCCCCCTCGCTGTCCTGCTGGCGGACCGCCCGCTCCCCGGGCGCCGACGGCCTGCAGCTCGCCCTGGTCTCTCCTCCCGTTTGTGCAAATCCTCAGGGTCCACCAGCCCCGACAGGCGGGACTCCCCCTCGCCTGAGTTCGCGCAGCCGGCAGGCATAGTTCGCATGCCGCCTTCAGAATCCTCCGGGATCCGAGGGCTTGTCAAGCCGCCGGCACCGTTCGGCCCAGCTTCCTGCGGTGTGACCTGTTGCCTCTTCACCCTGCTCTGGCGGCCGTGCCAGTCACAATCTGATGACCAGTTCTGTCCTGACAGACACTTCGGGGGAGAAGGCCGTCACTACATAAAGTTCTGGGTCGTGTCCGACGTAGAGATACCTTATCGGTGGGCTTTTCAGGGAATTTCCACTTGTACGAACCAGTTTTTTAAAAATCTGTGGGATTGAGGGTTTGGGGGCTCCATTCTGCCCCCCCACCCCTGGCTGGTGAGCTGCTGCGCTCCGTACAAGGCTGCAGGTTTCGCTGCTCATTGCCTGCGGGTTAGGGATGGTGGACAGCACTGTCTGCAAAGTCAGGTGCAGCCACGCCCCCAGGTGCAACCACGCCCCCAAGTGCAGGCACGCCCCCAGGTACGGCCACGCCCCCAGGTGCAGCCACCGCCCACCCTCCGCCTGGCCCCTCGGCCTGCTGGCGTAGAGGTCAGTGTGGCGAAAGGTGGAGACGGGCACGACAGCCACAGAGCCCCAGGCGCCTGCTGAGAATCCAGCCGTTCATTCCGAACAGCGATTTAAGTGTCAGGCCTGTGGTGAGTTTCCATGGCTCTGACGCAGTCGATTTTGACCATTTTGCAAGGGATCTTTTGCTCTAATAGAGGTGTGGCTCTTTGGAGACCTTTATTCTAACGTTAGGAAATTGATTCTAGCTTTAATTTAAAACGTCTCTCCCCCCCCCCATGAGTTTCTTTTCAGTTTTATTAAAATTTATTATTTATTTATATAACTTTTTAATTTTCATTTTTTATCTGGACGCCCTTTGTTTAATCTTTGCCTATGACAGAAGCACTTAGGAGATTTTTGCAGAACTTTGAAGATAGCAAAGCAATATGCTTAGCAGATTCGGGTCCCTGTGTTATATTTGGATTTTTAAGAAAATATAAATCGTTCAGTCGCAGCATTCAACCATACTCCCCGCCACACCCAGAGGTCTGGGATGTGCAGGAGGCAGTAAGTGCACCTCCGTGGTGGTGGGTTTGCACACCTCAACCGTCACCGCTGAGCAGTCATTGTTTCCTGCATTCTGAAGAGTAAAAATTTCTGGTCGTTCCAATCCACACATAATTTAAAGTCAATTTCAGAGGGAAAAGAAGTAAGAGAGGAATAGCTATGCTTTGATGAATGTTTCCAGAATTATTTCAGGTATATTTGTGAATCTAAAACTAAACAAGTCATGACATAGCTCCAGTTCGCCACTATTTCTCAGACCCCTGCTCACAGGAACTGGAGGAACCTGACAGCGACGTAGCTGGAGAACAGAAGACTCTACACCACCGAATGCCAGGCAGTTAGGGTTCTGTCTCGAAATGGGCCTCTCATAAATTGAATGGCCTATAGTCGTGGGAAGTAAACATGCAAAGAAATAAATATTGATATTTAATACTTAGCTGAAGATTGTGGTGACAGGGACATTGGGGGGGTCAGGAGGGAAATGCAGGACCCCGTAGAAAAGGGGGAAGTTCATGCAGATGACTTAGCATGTGTTATTCTTACCCTGGGGGTGACTCCTCACTGTCCTTGATTTTCCTTTACTTAGAACACGACCCACCTAGACTCTTTCATAATGTAAAATTAAATAACAGAAACACAGTAGCCTATTATAATGATGAAAGGAAAAAAGAACAAAAGAAGGTAGACACTAAGCACTCAAGTTAAAACTTCATCACTGTCGATTTATGGTTCATGTGGGTGATGTAAGAAGAACCTGCACTCACCTTCCATGGACACACGAGTCTCAGCTGCATGTGGGACAATCTCTTCTCAAGAAAGCTAAAGCTGCCTCTCCGGGGGTGCAGGGGTTAAAGTCTCAGCACTGTCAAGCTGCTGCCAGCCGCTGCAGAGCCGGTTCGGTTCGATCCTGGCCAGGGAGGAACCCACAGGGTGCAGCAGACCTCTCCTGCCTCCCTGCTGCTCCCCTCAGCAGTGTTTTAGTGGATCTGCCTGTTCTGCAACCTGCTCTGTCTCTGATGAATCCTCTTCAGCCTCTTCACCTCTGGCCTGCACCCCAGTTCTTGTATGCGTAAATAAATAAAAGTAAATGCTAAAACAAGAACTAAGCCTGGCTGAGTACCACCAAACATCTGGCAACAGGTGGAGGATCCTGGTGGCGGGGAGGGTCCCAGAGCAAGGCAGGCAGGGGCGTGTCTCTGCCATCTCGCTTCTCCTTCTCGGCCTCAGAAGACTCCGCCCCGGAACCTAGAAAATTATGGGACTTGTGGATCTTGTGACATCTTCTAGCTCTCTCTCAAAATGATATCTGGTTATTTTTAAAACAGCTTGTGAAAGGAAATAATAACGGCTCACTACCATAAAAAGATTTCCTCTTCCCTCACCTAAGGAATATGCCCTTATAGATTTTCATTACAGAAACAGAAGATTTCTCCCGTTTTATACATTAGCAGTTAGCTAAGTTCAACTGTTAAAGCAGTGAAAACAATTTGTGTACAATAGTAAGAGCTTGTCTCAGTTTTCACCCACCCTAAAAACATTTAAATAAGATTTAAGATAAAGTATGTAAACAACCAGACTACAAAATGAAATCTTAACATCAAACTTTAAATGTGCTTTTCATTTCATGTGGAAAAGTCTACAACTTTTTCAAAATATAGCAGTGGAAAAATGAACTAACTTATTTTATACCAAGATAAAATTTATTAGACTAAAATGCCTTTTTAGACACTAATGTTACAAAGCTGGAGAGAAATAACACACATGCGAGGTATTCAATTCAACTTCACCTATTATTTAACCGAAGTACCAACATCAAGACATTTGGGCATTCCCCCAAAAACTTACTCTCTCACTTCATTGTTAAACAAGATCAGGATTTCTTTTATCTCTGCCACATCTTTATATCTTTGACATAATGGATTGAATATGATGGTAAACTAAGAAATTAGAAAATAAATGCTATCTTATTACCTTATAATTAAGTGAGAAATGGCGGGGTCATCTACTGACTTCCTTAAGATTCTTTATCTTACAGCTTCCCAAGCATTGCATTAATACCAAGAATTAATGCTTGGTAAATAATCTAAATGTAGAGTATGGGAAAATAAGGAATGGACACTACATTGTCACTTACCGAATGATAAATTCTCCATGTTAAAACCGATATGTGAGCATCAGATAAAAGGGAAGAACAGATGCAGCATAGAAGAAAACAGAGTCAAGTGAGGACTTGACTATATATGACTATCCTACAGATTTTAACTGCATTACCAGCAAGAAAATACTGGACTGATTTGTGAATCATGTTGGAAAAATCTCTAAACTTTGAACTATGCTAAAGTAGGCCAGGACACTTTCCCTAAACATAGGTATTATAAATTTATATTTGTTATACATGCATGTACTTAACATGTAATATACTCATGCATGATGGTATCCACGGCTACACGTATACACACATGCATATGCACATGGTGGCATACACACGTACACACGCGTGTGTACGCATGGAATAAGGAGGCCAGCTCCTTATCTGCAGGGGGGTCTATAAGGTACAGTGACTGGTGTGGAGATAATAGGGTTTAATATATGAATTTGAGTCACAAACTATTTAATATTCAGCCCCTCATCATTTGCTGTTGTGGAGTGATGGGAAGAGACGCCTTCAGGTGTCTGGCTTCAAATGCACTATGTGTCCTGTCCTTCAGTGGCAGACAGGCCTGGCCACCCTCACGTGCACCTCCCACCCTGACACAGTGCCAGACGCAAGAGCAAGGTCTGCCCCTCCCTTCAGGTCCAGCGCCCCAGACCCAGCTCCATCCCGGGAAAGCAAATCCCAGACTCGCTCTGGAGCAGCGGACACCGGTCAGTCAGACTGAACTCACACCTGCGGGGCTTAAGCGGAGTCTGAGCCCTGTCTGTGGCTGAGGTGGGCGGGCAGGTAGACGCCAGGTGATGTCCGGACCCCGGCTCACGCTCACCGCTGGAGTCCGTTGGCCACTGAGTCGAGCGGACTCTGTCTCCACTTGGGCCAGCCTGAACTGATGCTCTATCGCTCATAATCCGTTTAAATCATTCACTGTAAAGGTTCTGAGCTTGCTGCAATGGAGCCACCAGTGTTCAAAGTGGTTTTATTGCGTTTCTGAGGTAACTGACTTCAGGAAACACCGAGAGCACGTGAGTGGAATAAATTTCATTATTTTACAAGCACATTTCATTTCTGACTTGAAATGAAATTACACAGGCTGACCACCAAGTACTTCTGCTTTTTGCTCCGGGTAATAATAGATCAGACACACACAGCAAGACTTTCTTCCTACAACTTAAAATATTCAGACGCCTGTGACCCCGTCTCCAAAGACAGTTCTGGAGTGTGCCTGGAGGATGCCAGAACGATCCCTAAGCCTGGACGCACACAGCCTCCCTAAGCAGCGACTTTGTATGTGGAAGGTAATGATTATTTTAATATATGACTTCTCATGGCTATTTAAAAATCTGCTTTTTAATAAACTGAGGTAAGAGGAGACCAGTTCACCTGGGAATTCGTTATTTCACTCTGGTTTAATTAAAGGAATTTTCAGACTCCACTAAAAGATAATGAAGAATTGGATGCTCATAAAGGTCAGAAGTCAGGGTTTTACAAGCAGAAAATTAGATAAAACCTAAAGAAAATGTGACTGTAAAATATTATTATAGCCAATAAATAAAATTACGCTTTATCACTTTCTGTGTTGAATACTTATAGAGAATCACCGGAAAACAATATAAACAGCTTATTACTCAGCTGTTTGCTCTTTCAAATCCAACCAGAAACTACATAACAGCTAGCTCTGGTATTGATATAATTCAAAAAACACAAGTACTCAAACACTTAACCAAGATGAAAGGTCCGTAGAATTGATCTGAAGACAAAGACAGGTGCGTGACTCGCTGGAATGAATTTCCCAACTGGCCATAGTTAAAATCAATGACTTTGTTGAAAGTTTCATTCTAACGTCCATTCCCTTCCAATATACACACATTAATAAAAACAGAACAATGTTTATAGAAGTAGGTTAACTGTATTAATAAACATTCAACTTGTGAAGTTTTCCTGGGGATGATCTTTATAAGTTAGTCAAGTTCAGTTACTAGATTCCTGTTGCCTGTTCTGTCCACTTAATTTGAATTCTGAAAAAAATTAGAATATGTTTAATAGCATTATGTCGGACACTGTATCTTCATATTTGTTCAATGTCTAGTGTCAAAAACGGGTGGTCCTATTAACAAGGACGAAGGACACAGTAACTAGCCTAGAAGTGGATGAAACACCTGCTGTTGCCACACAAACACAGCGGGGAGGCCCGAGCCGGCACCTCACCACCCAGCCCCGGGAGGGCCTGCCAAGGCTGCTCTCGCCTTGCTCCCGCGGGACAAAGCACAGACGCTGGGTCACCAGCAAGGTGACTGCTTGCAATGCACGGGGGCGCACACGCACTTTCTGTGCGCTTCTGCAAGACTCCTCCGGACAGAGGCGCCTCGCACACAGTTGGGGGAGGCACACTGCCCAGCGCCCGTGGAAAACACTACGGAGGTTTTGCAAAAGATTAAAGATGGATGCGCCCTGCCCAGCAACCTCCCTCCTCCGTGTGTCCCCAGGAATGCAAAAGCACCCCTTCAAAGGGACACATGCTCCGCTGCCCCGTGTTCCTTCCTCGGTATTTACGATGGCAGGTGAGGGGAGCAATCCAAGAGCGCGAGGGTGGTCAGGACAGCGTGGTCTCTGCGCGGCGCTCCGGCTGCAGAGGGCGAGAAATCCCGCCGGCCACAAGGCCAGGAGCTGGCGGGGACAATGCTCAGCGCACTTCAGGGAGAGAAAGACTGAGACTAGATGAGCCACTCATGTGCAGTATCAAGAAACTAAGCAAAGAACAGACAAAACTAAAGCAAACCCCAGCAACTGCACGGCGGCGTCGCGGCTCCAGTGAGGGGTGGAGGTGGTGGGAGGCCGGCGGTGTGGCGGGAGCGTCGGCGGCTGCCTCTGACAGCCGCTAGCCCCAGGTCCTTCGTGGGTGCGCTCTGTTCCTGCGGCCCTCTGCAGAGCGCACGTGAGCTCCGAAACGCGCTCACAGGCCCAGAGACCTCGCGCGGAGTCCTGAAAGCATGGAGAACACTGGCTACGCTCGCCCCGCACCCCTGCGTCTCACCCCGCACCCCGGCAGCCGCTCCAGCTGGGCCTGCAGCCACCGCCCCAGGCTTGCCTGGGCGCAGACTGTCCGAAAGCGCGCGCTCTGGAAGGAAAAGAGAGCTGCAGGGCCCTTACCCAGATGCTGGGGAGCATCTGGAAGGCAGCGGGTGGCCAGGAGACCCAGCTGCCGGCGGCCTCAGGCCCCAGGGACCAGCCTGGGCCAGGACGGGCCTGGGGGTGCCGCGGGCCCGGAGACTCGGCGTCCCCAGTGCCGCCTGCGTGGTGGAGCAGATGCCCCGGCAGGGGCAGCGGCAACTCACTGGAAGCCACAGACAAGCCAGCAGCAAAGCACAAGCCATTTAGGAGACTTGAATTACTTCACCAAAGTAATACAGTATTTATGAGGAAAAAAGAATAGCCACCAAGTCCATAAAGTGAACTGACAAATTAATTAGTGCTTAATAACAAGGCATTTCTTTCTATCAATTACCAAAAGCTCCACAAATTACGCCAAGAAGAGCAGACTTTTCCCCGATTTTGTTACACTCTCAGGACCTAATTTTTGGCCATTAGTCATCATTTTCCTTTGGTGTGCACAGCACGAGTGGCTGCCTGCAGCACGAGTTACTGTGGAAACTGGTTTCAGAACGTGCCTTTTCCACGTTAAGTAAACCCAGCCACAGGCTCCATGTCGGAACCCCCACCTGGCCTGAAAGCACCTGCTTCCTCCCAGCCCTCCAGGCACTGAGGATGGAGGGGAGGCCCTGAGGGCCACTGCCCAGGTCAGGGGCCACCAGCCTGGGTCTGCGGGTCAGAGGCCCGGCGGGGAGAGAATGTAGAATCCAGACAGGTGACTTACAAGGCTAGTAGCTGTTCAGTGAACCTTGGTAAAACATGTTTTCAAATTCTATGAAATGTTTAATTGAATTATAAAGATATCTAATCATAAAAAGAAGGCAAATAAACACCAAACTGTAAAGTACACACACAGAGAATTTTCTAATCATGAAAATAAAATGCTAAAATAATTTTAAAAAATAGAAGAGGAATAAAACAGCTATCAGGAAATGAAAAACACTAACATAGTCTGTAAGCGAGTGTTAGTTAATAATAACAACATTATTGTACCAAAAAAGTTTATCAGGTCTGACTAAACCTATATGCACGGGAAACCAGTAGGGTGAATTATTGCAAACCAATAGCAAGAGGATTTTTCTAAGTGTTTACCTATTAGTACATGAGGGTTTTTGTTTTAAGAGAAATTTTAAAGCAAGGGAATCAGAATAATTTAGAAAGTAAAAATGAGAAGAAAACAAACAGATCAAAAATTCAAAGAACAAATCAACTGCCAGCAGAGAACGGTTATTTTTAAAAAGAAAAAGTCACAAGCACAAAACTTCAGAACAATGAAATGATAACTTTAGAATTATCTAAAGTTACTGAAAGTAACTGAAAGTTACTGAAAGTAACTTTAAGTCTCCATGAAACATAAGTTGTAGGAAAGTAGTTATCAAAATTTCTCCCACATGTACTAGACCCAAGAAACAACAAAATTAACAGAAGGCAGTGAGAAAGTGTTCAGTTACACAAAGCTCTTCATAGACTCAAAAGGCTTCATCTAAATGTCTTTTCAAAATTCTAACAGTAAAGTCAATATTTATGTTATACCATAGGAACAAAAGGAAAACAATAATTCTTCAAAAGATGTCAATTGTCATTGATTCTAGAAAATTTCAGAAGAATAGACTACTGCAGCCAATCTCATTTTGGATTACTTTGGACAAATATGAAGAAGATACGGTGAAATCATCCTTATCTTCTGATTAACTGTCACCAAATGAGCTAGATTCCTGACATTCAAGAGACTTTATTTTTAGAAAATTGATTAGTACGATCCTCTCACTATTGGGTCAAAAAGGGAATGTGATAAGATAGCAATAGATACTGCAACAGTTAATTGCAGAAATTCTTACATATTAATGACGGTATGAAAAGCAAGCAAGATTAAAATAGATCGGTAGTTTCATTGTCTCTCACACACTACACTTGTATTTATAATACAAAATATTAACAACATATTAATTAAATATTTATGTATAGATTTTGGATATAGACTTCTATCGCCATCTAGAAATTTGAAGGAATTAACCAAAAACTATTAGAAATGTTAAGAGAAAACCCAGAACTATGACAAGTTCTAAAAGTATGTTAAAATAGCCACTATGAGCTATTTTAACTGATGTTAAAATGCATGGGGGGATAGCTCAAGTGAGTAGATTTAATACTGTAACATAGTTTCCTTGCCTTTGTCGTTCAAAGCCAGTGCAATCTCAGGTAAGAACTCCTACTTTGTTTTTTAAGTGACCAGAAGATCTCTGGACCCGAACACAGGGAGCTTGGCAGGGACATGCGTGGAACGGGCCTTCAAAGCAGAAACTTTACGGTGCGTGTATACTGTGGCCAAACCCTAGCTGCGTGGTGCCTTATGGAAGTACTGGCTTCTTCACGTCACGGTTTCAGAGGCAAGGCAAGGAAGCAGGGCTTTTTAAGAAATACACTGTTTTGAGTAAGAGATGCACAGATGCTAGCACGTTCCAAAAGCAGCTGTGGTCAACGGCCAGGCCCAAGCCCCTTCCCTCCGCCGGCAGACCTCCACCTGGCGCGCCCCGCACCCCAGGCAGCACTTGGGGCAGGCGCGCGGGCGAGAAGGGGCGTCGGCTTCGGGTGGGGTCCCGCGGCGTCTTTGCTTCCCTCCCACTACCCTGGCGGCCCCCGAGGAGGTAGCCCGCTGAGCGGGGGCACGCAGAGGCCACCACTGGGTCTCCCGGAGCTGCCCGTGCTCGGTTGGCCTCAGACCTGGCGCCCCCCCGCCGCCGCGGCCCTCCTCGGCCCCGCCGCACCGTGCGTGTACACCGCACGTCTACACCGCACGCGTCAGACGGAGCATGGACGCGCGTGTGTCGGGTGCACGCACGAGCAGCCGCAGCTGCAGAGATCCGGAACGCTGACCCGCGCGCTGCGCCGTCGCCGGAGGGCAGGAGTCGGCCGAGGTGCCGGGGACGGCGAGACGGGACCCCAGGAGCCCGGAGCAGACGCGGGGATCGAGAGACGCGCTACGGTCCTTCTACATCAGACTCTCGCGCGTCCCTTCGCAACGCCCGTTGGGTGCTGTGCCCACCCGCCCAGGGCACCTGGCCTGCTTGGGCAGCTCGAGCCGAGGCGACCTTATGCGTGATGGTAACGAGCGCGGCGCTTCTCTCCTGCTGCTGAATTTCGGGGCCACCTTTCATCCCTAATTTTCAACTTTTTAAAAAATGCCACTTACCTTGAGTGAGTTTTTTCTGCAGCGCTGGTTTACTGTAAACGTTTGGAGCAGGCATATTTCATCCACCGAGTAGGGAAAATGAAGTTTAATTTACCAATATTTTATTAAAAATTGATCTGTCACAAGATGGCTTACTGCAAAGATGAAATCTCCCCAGAGGGTGGTAGAGCGTCTGCGAAAACCACATCCCACAAATGTAAACTCTTTTGAAGTTTTATATTCACTTAAATATTTAATTGTCAGCATGAAATAAAATCACCCTCATGGAAGAAACCACCAGGAAGAAAGGGAAGACCCCGTGGGCGCATGAGGACGAAGCGGGGTGAGTAACCACGGAGAGGGTCTCAGGTTAACGAAGGGGGAGGAAGCAACGTCCAGACACTGCGACAAGAAGAGCAGGAATCGGACTGCCACGTGCGGAAGAGAGAAGCCGCGCCCGGGGAAGCCGCGGCCGGGCCACAGCAGACGCGAAAATCAGCGCAAAAGGGCAAAAGCTTCGGATGCAAGACCTGGAGCCCGAATGCAAAGGTAAGAGCTGAGGGAACCCCCGACACGCTCGGAAATGTCTCTGTGGGCGTCTCCAGCAGACAGGAAGGGAGGGGAGGAGAGGCAGCGGCGGCCTCAGGCTGAACCTCCTCTGCGGGGGTGACCAGAAGGTGACCCCTGGCGAGCGGGAGAAGGTGTCCGCACACCACACACTGACCGGGGATGGGTGCCGGAGGCCTACAAAGCCCTGGCTCAGCCCGACAGAATGGAAACAAACAACCCAACCAAAGAACGGGGAGAGGAGCGTAACAGACACTTCTCCACAGAAGACCCGAGCCGGCGGCACACGGAGCAGCGCTCCTCATCCCGCGAACTGATAACGGCACTTGGGCGACGCGCGCCTCCCGCGAACACGCGCTGAAAGGTGGCGACTCCCGCGCATCTGCAGCGCGGCCGAGGCCGTGGCCGCGGTCCTGACCCGGCGAGGCTAAAAATACCTGGGAGCGGCGTTCCCCATTTAGCAACTGGCGCCAGCGAGCGCGCACGTGGAGCTCGGCCGGAACAGAATCAGCGACGCAGGGGGCCCGGACATTCTCAGAAAACTCCGAAACTGCTGGGACATCCCGCTCCCGTCCGGCTCTGCTTGCACATGGCACGTGGGCACCATCATCCGGCCAGTGCTGACGTGATCGCTGTGAAATCAGTACTTTGGGTTTTCCGATTTATATTCGTGTCCTTTCCCTGCGGCCCCAGGGCTCCCCGCAGTTTGGGGCGCACAGCCCGCTGTCTTCAGAACGTGCCCTGGACTCTGCCCTCTTCGCGGGGCTCACGGGTCTGGAGAAGCAGCTCGTGGAGCCGAAGGTCACGCAGACGTCCAGGGGGTCGTGGGCTTCGCAGTGCTGGTCGGGGCCTCGCTCCCCTCTCTGAGGTGCTCATCAGGGTGCCGCCCCTCTAGAGCCCTGGGAGCCCTGCTCGCTGCCAGGGTGACGTCCCCAAGTGGTAACTCTGGGGGATGACATGTGTGGGTGAGCCACCCCCCCGCTCTGCTCTGGGTCAGGGTCTTTTTCTCCCGCCTACGGTACAGCTCTGCCTCACCGCACCACGGGCTGGGGCTCCCGGTCAGCTGTGCAGGCACCGCGGGGTCCGGCCCTCGGGGCGCCAACACAGAGGCAGAATTGGTGCAGGAGGCACGGAGGGACTCAGGAGGAGTCTGGTCTTCTGCTTTTACTCGGCGAATGGGGACCGAGGCTCCTGCTGACATTCACAGCCGGTCCATGCAATCCGAAGAGGCAAACCCACGCCCGGTGCGGGGTCTCCAGCCTTGCCCGCCGCGCTGAGGGGTGTCCCGGTGACTCGCAGCGCACCCCCACAAGCAGGGCCTGATGGAGCTGGTCGTTGCCTGAGCTGGGCCTTTGAAGCAAAGCTGAGCAAGCCCGCTCGGCTTACAGCTGCTTGCAGCGCCAGGGAGATGAACCCCAGGAAATGTCTGAGGTCACAGTGGCGCATGGCAGCGGGTGGGGCATGCCCAGGGCAGTGGCCTCGTTCGGGCTGCCCAGGCCTCCGGGAGGGGCCCAGCCACCGCGTGCTCTGAGAAGACCCAGACAGCACTTTCTTGGTGAGTCTCTCCCCGTTTCCTCATTTTAAAAACGTGGGAAACTAGAACATGCTTCACTGACGGCTTTCTAAGGAAAGCAGGGTCTATGCGTGAAAGGCCGTGCTAGATCTTGCTCATTTGGTAGGAAGAATGGACTGTGGTATCTGACCACGTGAAAAAACTTGTGATTGCACAGCGTTGACGTAATTCCCTTACTCCTTCCTCTGTCCTAAGTGTGGCATTGATTATTTAATGGTAAATGTAACTTATTAGGAATAGTCAATATTTCTTTAGTATTAAATTGTTATTTTTAACTTTGTACCAAGGCCTTGTAAGCAGAGACAAATACAGATAAATCTTAAGTAAATGACAACTGAAGTAAAATCAAATTGTGATATTTTAATGAACAAGAATATTTTTTCTGTAGTTTGTCATTTTGTTTTGTTTTATACCTTTTGGAAAAATGTTTTCACCTGCTTGCTATTTGTTAAGTTTCACACAGTATTCACAAGTATTTTATGCTTGTTGGATGTCCCCCTTAAAGTCTTACAGTTGTGTTGACAAATGGGACAGTTGTGACGATTATAATTAGGATGGAACCTCCATCACCCTGTGGACACACAAGCTCGGTGTCGTGTGGATTCATTTCTCCTTCTTCTTCACTTGCGAATAAAGTTGATTTCTCATAAATTCAATGTAACTGTTAATGTGGTTGCAATCGAATGTACCATTTCTCTGTTTTATCTTCATCTATTCTTTGCTAATTTTTCTTCTCTAGCTCTCTAAATTTTTTTAGTTATTCGTAAGTTTTTATGACTTCATTTTACCTCCAGTGGGATTTAAAAGACACCTCAACTGTAGTCTGATGTCAAGTGATGTTACCGCACATCCTGGGGGCAGAGACGCGGCGCATCCAAGGTACACACATGCGCGTGCATGCACGGGCGTGCACAACCAGATGTACACATGTGCGTGCACATGCACAACTAGCCACACCCCGCACACTCGCATGTGCGTACAATTGCAGAGATTCACATGGTGCATGCTCATGTGTGCACACAGTGCCAGCACGGGTGCCACAGGCACAGCCTCCCGGACGTGCTCACAGGTACACACATGGGTCGGTGTACACAACACCTGCACACATGCACACCGAATCCTGTGGAGGCAGATTTCTGTCTCTGAGGACCCTGAACTTAGCATTAGCTCTTAGCTCGACTGGAAAAAGGCAAAGCCCAGTTAAGGGAGTACACTGAAGAAACGCGCGGCCAACTTCCTTGGTTTGGAAGCACTTCTCCCTCGGAGGAGCGAGACGCGTCCACTCCCACGCAAACTTATTTCCAGGCCAGCGTGTTTCACGGAGACGGTGACTCATCCTCGGGGGAGTTCCGTTCACAGGAACTTCGCGGAGGCAGCCGGCGGCGCGGGCGCGAGGCCCTGGGGACGCGCTGGCCGTGGGTGGGCGTGACGCGTGGCCGGGTGGCCGGGTCATTTCCGAGCAGCCGGGCACGCAGCGCCGCTGAAGACGTCCGGGAGCCGCGCCTCGCGGGCGTCCCTCGAGCCCAGGCGGGCGCCCCCCCGGAATCGCGCTGGTGGGGCGGGCGGGGCGAGAGCCCCGGCGCCTCTGATCTGACCACGCTGAAACTCCCTAACGAGAGGGCCGGAGCCGAGAACCCAGTCGGCGCGGTCGGGCAGCGGACACTGCGGTCCACGGAGAACTTCGGACAGTGGGGCGGGCTCCTCTTCCTCTGGAGCCAGCTCTCCCGCCGCCGGCACCTCCCTGCTCCTCTGCGAGGCCACCGGGCGGGCGGGAGCGCCCGGTCCAGCAAGCGCCGGACTGACCCTCCGGGCTGCGCCAGAGCCGCCCCCAGGGACGCCTGTCTCCGCGGCGAGAGTGCCCGCTCCGAGCGTTCGACGGCACCACCGAAGCGTAACGTCGCCGCCGCCGAAGGCCCTGCGAGCGCGCAGAGCCGCGCGGCCTGCCCAGACGCAACCACGTGGCCGCGGTCCTTTGCTCACGCGCCTTGTACCCCGAGTTCATCGGCGCCTCGCGGTCCCGCTTTCCGACAGGCGCAGTCTTCGTTTTATAGCCTCAGGAGATGGAATTGGGAACACGAATGTGAGAGCCCTGCGGGAACGTTCATATCTTTTTCTGGCTCTATCGAGATATGATTGTAAATTAGTACTCTTTGTTTGGGGAGGGATTTTTCTGGTTTTGTTGTATTAATTTATTTTTTAAAGAATTTTAGGCAATTTATTTTCCCCGCCACCGTTCCTTATACCCCCGCCCTTCGCCCCTCCCACTGCCTCAGTCTCAGGAGCTCAGCTCTCCCATTGGCGTCCTCCGGTTTTTATGACCATTTTGCTTTGCTGGGTCGTGCAAGTCGTTTTTGTCCTCCTGGCTCCGCCTTCGCACACCCCACCTCCAGTCCCCCCGGCCGGCCGCCAGCCGACATTTTATCTCTCCTTATCCGCGTCCTCTCTAGGCGCACAACCGCTGTGCGCTCTCTGGTCTTAGAGCAGCCCTGAGTGACCTGTTCAACCGTTGCAGGCACTTAAAATCTTAAACTAGAAGGCAGGTCTGATTTTATCAATTTAAATGTGTCTTTTTAATAAATTCTCCCAACTTTCCAAAGTCAGAGGCCACCTTGAATGTGATTTGCAATTAATTTGTTAGGACTTGACAAATAAATGAATGATTATTTCCCATATCCCTCATAAGCCTTGAAAAGTGTCCTTCCTCTTCTATAAGGAGCCACTGGCAGGCCTACAACTAGTTGTAGCTAAGCCTCCAGTGAATCCATGGACGATGTAAGTAAACCTCCGTGCATTCCTTAGCTCTGAACTGCTAAAAACCGTGTTTATGACGCAGACATGGAAAGAAACAAAAGGTGATCCACAGCACCCCTGAGTGTACCAGTGCGTGCGCCAGAGCCTGCACACAGAGTGCCGAGTATTGCACTTGGCCCTCACGGGCTCCCCCTCTCTCTTCTTGCTCCGCATCACCTCTCTGGCTGCAGGTTCAAGGCTCTCTCTGGGCTTCACAGGGGCCAGGCCAAAGCCTCTGTGTCCTTCTTATCGCCCTCTTCCCCCCTCCCCCACTGAGTGCAAACTCAGACACACAGTCACGAAGAACACTTCATAGGACTTCATAGTACTTGCACTCTCTCACCACAGTGCAAAGTTTACACCATCAGCGGAACTTCACAGACACCCGACGCCACGTTGCATCCGTGTGATGCTTAAGAGCAACACGAGGCATGTCAGACGCCCGCATAAGGTCCCGTTTTGCCAGAGGACCTAATACCACTTACTCATACACAGAAAAATCAATAGGAGACTTGGGAGATTTCATTTTAATTAATTTTGGTTAAATATTCAGTGAAACCCATTCATATTCCCCGTGTATGACGCCTGATGGCTCCGTCTGATGCCCCCAGGTTTCCTCCGTTAAACTCTCTCCCTGCAGCGTTTTGTTTTCTCAGCGTGTTGGACAAGAATGTTATGGGCAGAAGCGTTCACTGTGCTGTGAGCTTATGTTCACTGCCGCGTAGGTGCCCAAGGACGCGGGTAAATGCCTTTTTACCAGTCAGGAAATAAGTCGATGACAAGGGCGCCCCGCGCCCCTTCAGTCCCGGGCCCTCGGCCCCCTCGCCAGGGTCTGCACAGTAGCCGGACACAGGCCAGGGAGGGGCGCTGGTCTCTGCTTCCCCAGGGACTCAGCCGCGAGTATCGAGTATCAGGCACCGTTTGGCGGGGAGGGTCCTCGTCTTCTCGGCTTCTATCAGTAACCAAGACAGACTCTTCACCGTATCTCTAGTGCAAAGCCGCTGTGGTGTCAAAGATGTACAAATCCCAGCTCGGAAACAGCATCGATGTGATCTGGCTATGTGGCTGGTTTCTCCCTCGGCAGAGCACCCTGCAGAGAACCTGACTTCCCCGGACGCACCTCACCCGCGGCCGGCGGGGTCAGCCTGGCCGACTTGGTCCCATTTCTGTGCAAATATTCAGACCTGTCACTTTGGGGGAAAATCCTAATGATGAATATATAGAGATTGGAAGAAAAAGGGAGCATGGGCTTTTATTTGAAGTAATGTGTTTTGTTTAATTAGACACTGCAAAGGAGTTTGCAAACAATTGAGGCTAATAAGCGGATTTTGTTAGGTAACAGTAGGAGATTAATGTACAGAAGTCAGTTATAATTTTATGTGTAAGCAATAAGCAGCTGGGAAACAAAAATTTAAAGCAGTAAAAATTATTAGGAATAAATATGCCAAGAGGTGCTCAAGATCTCTTAAAAATTGCAAACTTTATTGACCAAAATTTAGGAAATCCTAAATAAAGTAATATGCATACTGTGAGTATAGGTTAGAAAAGTCATTCAGTGATTAATTCACAACTGGTTTCGAGACTTATAAAACAACAGATACCAAGACATCACAGAATAAAATATAGAATATAGAATATGAATAATATACAATGATCCATATTCTATATTTATATTATAGAATATTATATTTTATGATATTGTATTATATTATATATAAAATATTGTATATTTTATAATATAGAATATAATAAACAGCCCAGAACATACTCACTTTTATTACAATGTTAAACATTAAATGTCGAGTTAAATAGAAGTCCAAGATTATTCTAGCATTTAAATGGAAAGTTGATTTTCAAACTCGATCAAGCAAGTAAGAAAGTTTCTTCAATGAACATCGTTGAAACAATCTGATGTCCAAATTAGGGGAAGGGCTCTTCAGATTCAGTTTACATTATTTTTTTGGTGTAAATAACTGCAAAAAGAACACATTTTCAAAAAAGATGAAGTTTTAGGCCACAGACAAGATTCATGATTTTAGACTAAATATCAACAACAGGCCCATTTTTTGCATCATTTGCAGTGTTTTTCTTTATGGTTTCACAGATTTTTTTCATTCTGGCTGCAAACTTCATTTTATCTATTTTTTTAGCCTTTAGACTAATTAATTAGATAAACATGAGATGGAGAAAAAGGCTTTTTTCTGTGTATAATTAGGTTGTATTTTTGTATTCTCTACAAAAAGGGATCGATCTATTTTCCTTTTTTAAAGGATACAAAAAGGTAAAATCTTTAAATATGAAGCAAACCTTACTTTATCAGCCAGGCTGAAGCTTCGTGCGTAAAACACCTGTCTCCAAGACTGGCCCCGCGCCGACAGCGACAGAGCCTCTGCTCTCAGGGTGGCCGCCGCTGCCTAGGAGGTGGGCCAGGACGGGTCACTGTGAAGGGCTGAGGCTGATCAGAGCTGCATGCAAAAGCAGAACGCTGAGCGGAGAAGCTGAGTAAACGTCTTTGCTCTGTGTGCGTTCCCCGGGCCCACCCCACAGACGCCCGCACAGCCGAGGACGCCTGCACCGGCAGCTGCTCCACCCCCGCGTTACTGGTTACCCCAAAGCATGCTGAGCAGGCTGGGGTGAGCGGGCCCCTGGGAGCAGGTGCCCACGCGAGGGCCTGATGTGCTTCAAGTCAGACACAAGACTCGAACGCAAGACACGTTCGCGACCGGTGCCGTGGGATCCGGCACCGGCCACCTGGCGCACGCAGCCTCCGCGTCCCCGCACAGCCGCTGGTGTCCTGCTGGTGCTGCCGGGCTGGACACGCCCTGGAGGCTCTGGGGAACATCCCTTCTCTGGGCCCCTGCGAGCGCTGCCAGCACCCGCTCCCACAGCCACAGCCAGGGCCCCCCTTCCTGACCACCCAGGCACCCGGGGACCCCTACAGGCAGCAGACAGGACTCCCCACGCCTTGCAAGGGTGCCCCCCCAGACTCAAAGCCAGCAGGGGCTCGTCGAGTGCTCACACTCCCGGGCATCTTCCAGCCGCCCACCGCTCCCACCAGAGAAGCCGTTAGCATCTCACAGCTGCTGGGATTAGGCCAGGCTCGCCCGCAGCACCCCCGCGTGCCGGATGAACGCCATCGTCTCCAACGTCGTAGCGGGGGGAGGGCATGAGGGGCACCTCGCATCTGCGACCGCTACACTGTCTGCACCCGGTAAGATACAGGTAAACAGGCAGATGTAGCTGCAAATGCAGACGTGGCTGTAGGCAGAAGTGTAATGAGAGACAGAGACAGAGACGCAGGTGCATGAACACAGAGAGGCTCACGGTGCACAGTCTGGGGCTTGCACACACACTCAGGCTCCAAGGGCTCCGGTGGGCTTGCGCTTGCAGCTGTCCACGCTCCGTTGTGACGTGACCGCAGACCGAGAGGTGTGTGGTTGGACACCGAGGAGTGAGTAAAGGGCCGGCAGTCATGGGAATTTTCAGGTCCCTCTTGCTTCGTAGTTAACCTTGGTGGCGGGACACAGCCCACCACGTTGCACATCGAGAACTGAGCAAAGGGTGATTGCTCGAGACCCACAGGCTGCAATCTCCACTCACCACCTTCGCTGCTGACCCGTGAAGTCGTGTCGCTGCAGGGAGGCGCCTGCCTACCATAGATACAGCGTCCAGTCAGACACAGGTGTGAAGACCAGTGACAGACGGGCGCAGACACACGGACAGGACATGCAGATGTGCGCGCACGGACATAGCTGCGGGTCTGGTGTAGTTCTGTTACGGGGCCAGCCTGATGTGAAGTGGGTTTCCCCGGCTGGGTTCTTACCTGCGCGCTTGAAAGGCTTTTGCAATAAGCCTCAACGGCAGGCACATGTGACGGAGGTTAATAAAGGATTTTATTTGTTAAAAGAGAATAAAGTAGTAATAACACAAGGACAAGAGCGGGATACACATCGTAAACACCCTACCAGATCCTCCGAGCTGGAACCCAGCGGCGAGCTGAGGGCCGGCTCTGAACTAAGGGAGTCCCCAAGCCCCCCTCTCTGGTTTCATAGCCAGCCCAGCTGCTGAACTCCACCCTCAGGTCCCGGTGACCCGCTCTTCCATAATCATCTGATCCGATCTGTGGCCCTGGAGCACCGGTGGTCTGGAGTGGGGGTTGGAGTCCACACACCCATCTGCATCATCCACTCAGGGCGGCTTTCCCCCTAACCATGCCAGATAGAGATGGGACAAAACACACATATACAGCCATGGGCGACACTGAGGCAGTCAGGGCTCCTTAGAAGACACAGACAAGAAATAACTATAAAACGAATTCACAAATTGGACGTCAGCAACACTTTTAAAAGTTCAAAGCACTTCCACTTAGAGCCGTGGGAGAAACGGACAGGAAGGCCGTAGGCTGGGGAACATCCTCACAACGTGTATCTGACAAGAGACTCGCCTCCAGAACACCCTAAAACGTCCAGCACTCGACAACAAGACCGCGCCTCGCCCCACAGGGCCAAACAGCTGAGGCCGCTCCCCCGGCAGCGGAGCAGCCCTTGAGCGAGCGCCGGTGGCACCCTCAACAAAAGCACTGGACTCCGCAGCCACCACGGGAAGGCGCCCACGCGGTCGGCCCCGGGAAGAGGAGGCGTGCGCAGCGGCCGGGGCCGCGTCCCTCCACGTCCAGCTGCAGGGAAGGGCTGCACTGCACGTGCCATGCGGCCGCGGAGAAGCGGACACTCACCTGCTGGCCGACAGCAAAGGGCCACAGCGACTTGGGAAGCCCCTGTCTCCCGTCGGCGGGACACGCCAACTTTATGATCAGCGACTCCACTTCTAGGCATCCACACAAGAAGAAATAAAACGCACACCTTAGACAGCTTTGTCCAAGACCGCTCATCACCATCTGTCCATAATAACCGAACTCCGGCGACAACCGACACCATCAGCACAGACACGGCCGCAGGAACGCAGGCACGGCAGGCACGGCGGCCAGGAGGAAACGCCCAGAAGCAAGCACATGCTCGCGAGAAAAAGCCAGCCGCAGAACAAGCCCACTTCCACAAAGCTAGGAAAAGGTAGAACCCACCTCCATAGCAGGACTTCTCCGAGGGCACGGCTCGCCGTGCCTGCTCCGGCCTGGGTTCGCAGGTCTACGTCGCCTTGTGGCTGACCGCTGCTGAGCAGAACGCTTGTCCTGGACGTTCACACCTCCCTCGGCGCGTGCTTGTCTGCAGCAAGAGCATCCTGTAAGAAGGCGTGAGAAAAATGAATTAGAAGTTCAGCCAGAGATAAGGAAAAAACTGCAAAAGGCACAGTTGATAAACCAGGATGATCAAAAATATAACAAGAGGGCCTCCCTGATGACGCAAGGGGTTGAGCACTGCACTACGGGGCTTCTGCAGCCGCTGCAGCGCGAGTTCGATCCCCAGCGGGGAGGGGCCCACATGGCGCAGCAGACCCTCCTGCCTCCCGCTGCTCCCTTCAGCAGTGTGTTTCAGTCCATCTGCCTGTTCTGCTCCCCGCTCTGTCTCTGGTGGATCCTTTCACCTCCCACACCTCTGGCCTGTACCCCAGCTCTTGTGTGCATAAGTAAACAGAATCTTTTAAAAAATACACAAAGAACATTCAAATCTCAGCCATAAGAAAACAAATAAGTGGGTTTTAAAATGAATAACATACATCCCCTCCCTGGCAGGGGATCAACTCTCGCTGCTGTGCCGCAGATGCTTCACAGTGTGCCGCTCAACCAGCTGCACCACCAGGGAGGTCCTGAACTAAGCATTCTTTCACCAAATGCAGTCAAGTTTACTGGTATTTACCCAAAGAAAGTGAAACCTTATGGTCACATAAAGGTCTGCCCATAGCTGTCCACACAGCAATGTTAATCAGAATTACCAAAACTTGACACCTTTAATAGGTGAATAAAGAAAGTATAGTTATCCAGGCAGTGGAGTATTACTCAGCCTTAAAAAATGAACCATCTAACCATGAAGACACGAGGAGGCTCAAATGCACACAACTAGAGGCATGACGTCAGCCTGGAGAAGCCACACACTGCGATCCCAGCCCTGGCGTCCTGGAAAGGTGGTGCCGTCGGGACCGCAAACAGATTTGTGGTTGCCGCTGTCTGGAGCACATGATGGAGGCACCGCGGAGTTTCAGGGGAATGAAACGACCCTGTAGATGCTGCAGCGGTAAGTGCATGCTATTACGCATTTAATAACCAACGTCGGACGGAGACATGAAGACAGAGAAGACAGAGGAACCAGAAGACAAAGTAACACCAGAACCACACCAAGTGCCTATTGACAAGGTGTTCCCGGGATCCAGACATCTGGATGACACATGCACCATGAAGCCCTCGCCAGCCACTGAGGCCTGGGTTCGCTCCCCAGCCAGGGAGGGACCCACAGGAGGCAGCAGACCTCTCCTGCCTCCCCGCTGCTCCCCCCCAACAGTGGATTTCAGTAAATCCACCTGTTCTGCTCCCCACTGTCTCTGGCCAGTCCTCTCTCGACCTCCCCTGCACCCCAGCTATTGTACGTATAAATAAATAAAATGAATCTTTAAAAAAATAAACATCAAAATATACTCGGAGAAACTTGAGGAAGATGACAAAATTTTAATTACCAAAAGAAAAATATGATGAAAATCCAAACAATTATCAGCAAACAATGAGCCTAAAAGCCATGTGGTTGCGCTCTGAAGTCCGAACTCTGCTAAAGACAAACCCAGGCCGTCTCAGCGGGTCTTAACATTCCGGCCCGTCATGGTCATTCTGGACAACGTTGGGCCGGCGTCACAGACAAAATTTTCACCCAAAATTGGCCTCTGGACTCTGCCTTTGGCCCAGGAGCCGAGAGTGAAACGAACCGGTAAACAGACGCAGAGGCGAGGAGGACGCAGCCGCTCGGGCCGGGAGCAGAAGCTGCCCAGGACCCGAGAGCCCGGCCCCCCCCCCCCCCCCCCCCCCCCCCCCCCCCCCCCCCCCCCCCCCCCCCCNAGCTGCCCAGGACCCGAGAGCCCGGCCCCTCCCCCTCCCCTTCCCCCCCCCCCCCGCCATGGCCCCCGCGCCGCGGCCGGTCACCGCCCTGACGGGCGAGCGAGCAGGCCCTCTGCATCGGCCCGGCTTCCTGCGTCCGAGCGGTAATGCTCTGTGCGGTGAACGCGGACCCTTCCGGAGGTGGCCAAGCCAACGCCCCCTCGGGCTCTCGGCGTTTCTGGCAGAAACAGGTGGGCAGCACCCAGGCGGCGACCGGGCGGGGCCGACCGCACAGCCCCAGATCGGACGAGGAGGTGGCGGGCGTGCTGTGCTGGGGACGCGTCCTCCGCTCCAGGCCAGCGCAGTGCCTGCGCCCCCGGGTCAGCGGAGGACGGGGCGCGGGAGTCCCCTGGACGGGACGCGAGCCGTGGACCCCCACGTCCGCAAGAAGGACTGCGGGGAAGACGAGAGCCGGCAAGGGGACAAGACAACATCAGAAATGAATCGTTTTCCGCTGCAAGTGCCTGGGACGTCTCACTCGGTCTAAACTATGCGCCAGCGCTGGTGCAAACGTGGGGCCCTCCGCAGGCGAATCAGAACTCAAGCGCGGAGGCGCTGTCTGCTCCCGCCCAAGATAACAGTGACCTTAAATCGCGCCTCAGGTGTTGAGACGGGGGAATGGCCCAGAGCGCGCGCACGTCGGGGGGCGTCGAGCGTTTCTGCATTCAGAACACTTCTCAGTAGGTTGATGCATAAGGAACTGACAAGTTAGACTTGCAAAAATACTAAGTGCCATATAATTTTAGGAGAGTCCAGATTTATGTATCACATGTGACCAGATTATCAATGACTATAAGAAGCTTGAGAGATCCAGCCGGTGCAGTAACCAAGAAGCAAACGCGGTCTGTGCATGTGCAAACTGCTGGGGTGGGCTGCGCCGATGGTTTGTGCTTATTCAAAAGGGCAAATTAAAGGAGCTGCAGGAAGAGGGTCCTCAGCACACCTGTGAGGATGGCCAGTAGTCCAACAACATCCCACAGCACCGGAAGCGAGCGGGGGCGCGGACGTGGGGCCGGGCCTGGGGCGCCGCGCGGGTGCAGAGCGGGATGTCTCGGCGGCTCACGCGGGCTCCGCCTTGACCCAGCAGTCCCCAACCAGACCGCACAGAGCGCACATACCGCTGACACGCGCCGCCTCCGCCCTCTGCAGCGGGCTTCGCAGGCGCGCAGGCTTCCCCAACGCGTGCTGTGGTGGATATACGCCCAGCTGGCAAGGGAGATGCATGTGCCGTCTGCAGCAACAGGAGCTCGACAAAGGGTCAGAAGGAGAAAGACAAATACCTGATGGTGTCACTCACTCATGGGAATAATGAACAGAGGAAAGATGAGATTGAAGCAAGTCTTAGAAACTGACTAGAAGTGTGGGCGGAAGGGTTAGGAGGGGGCTCCCGGTGCCGCGGGCAGGGGTGCTGGCGGCCGCTGGCTGACCGGCGTCTGCAGGGCCCGCATCGGACAGTGCCACACAGCAGCGTTAGTGTGATAAGATAGGATGTAGAGACGAGATCTAGCCCATCGGCGGATTTCTAAAGAGTTGGCCCCAGAGAAAGGGGGAGGTGAAGGATCTCACACTGAAAGTAGGTTAAAAATGGTCTCTATTCAGTGAAAACCTCTTGCCTATTTCAGATGTGAAAATATGAGCTATTGCTTATACAAAAGCCCCTTCTCAGCGCTCTGAAATTAAGCTTCGTGAACCTACGAGGCCTATGCAGGTGCTCGAGACACCCCCGCAGGCCTGCCCTCTGGATGCAGCCCCGCGCTGCCAAGAGCCGGTTTGCTGAGCCTTACTCTCAGCAGCCCCCTCTCTCCGTGCTCAGGCGCACGGACACGCACACACGCACACGCACACACCCCGTGGCATACACGCGACGCACGCCTTAGCAGTGCACTGACGCCCGCAGCACAGCGCGACGACCACAGGCTCAGCCTGGGCCTACGGACGCGGCCGGGGGCCGCCGTCACAACGAGCGCGTCACAGCCCAGCACCCCGCCTGGCGCCGTCTCCCGCCACAGCTCTCCATGGCTCCCCGACACGGCAGGCTCTGTGCAGATTTAAAGCCACCCCAAGAGAACCCAGCAGGTGATGGACAAGCCGTTCCCTGGACCTCCGCCTCTGGAGAGCCGCTCAGGATGTGATGGTCTGAGCCGGGCGTGCGGCCCGTGGGTTCTGTCACGGCACAGCAAGAGCCCTCGCATCCAGCAGCCAAAAGGCGCGCTCCCCGGCCGTCGCTGTGCCCGTGCGGAACGAGCCTGCGCCGTGCTGCGCCTCTCTGCCGCGGTCTCAGCAGCTGAGTGGGGGTGGCCGGGCCGGGCGCGCAGCTGCTCTGGGGCCGAGGTCACGTCCTCGCGCCCGCCCGGGCCCTGCTTGTGCCATCCGCGGATCCTCTTGAAGGGCCTCGCCTGCCGAGGTCAGCCCCGCGGACTCTGGGTAGCCCAGTCTCAATCAGCGGCCTCGGGCATAAGCAGACGCCCCTCACCTCTGCCCCGGCATAAGCAGACGCCCCTCACCTCTGCCCCGGAGGGAGCCTGGAGACCCGGTGGCGTCTTGGTGCCCGCGGCTCTGCGCACGGCATCGGCGACCGCGGCTCGGCGGGAGAGGCTGCTGCGGCGGCCTGAGGGTTCTGGCTGCTGCGGGCGCCCTCTCTGAGCAGGCCGAGGACGGGGTGTGGCTCAGAGGCCCCAGTGCCCCGGAGGCGCTGGGCTGCAGGGGGCTCACTCATGCGGAGCCTCACCTGCGCAGCTTTGGGGAGCTGGTTGCCGGGTGACGGAATCTGAGCCTGAGCGTCCCCACCTCCAGACCGGTGACCTCTGTAACCAGCTCTCCGCATGACCTCCCTGTGTGACCCAGCTAGCGAGGCTTGGTATCCTACTGGACGCTGACTGAAGAAAAAATCACGATTTATCCGCAAGAGGAGCTTAATACATGTGTCCTTTTCCTGGTCAAATGGTCAGCTGAGCTTTGTTAAACGTAAGTTTCTTCCCTTTGTGCACACATCCCGTGTGAGCGCCTTCAGTGTCCAGTGTGTGTAGCTATGAAACCAAAGAAAGTCCAAGCCAGCATCACAATTGTACCACACTCCTGCCCGGCTTCCGTCTTTGTATCAGATGGAAATTCTTTACCTTGTAACAAAACGCAAAAACCATCAAAAGGAGAACGCAAGAGCATAGCAAACTAGAAGGGAACCGAAAGGGGTGTGTGTACTTGAGCCAAATCACTTAGCCTCTTCCCTAGTTAAAGATGCGTCAAAGAAGCTGCCCCTGGCACCCGCAGCTGTCTCCCGACTTAAGCCCTTCCAGGCCCTTCCAGGGTACCCAGCGGCATCGAGCCTGACTCTGCGGCAGGCAGCGGCAGGCGTGGGGGCTGCACCATCACCTTACGGGCTCTTACTGCCCTAGGGTGGTTAATTTTGCGAGGCAAATCCACTTTGCAGCATCTTATCTTCAGATAAAATAGCCATGCCTTCCCGGAGAGGTTCCAGCGCCTTCCAACGAGCCCAGAATCAACCTAGGATCGCAGGAGCTGCTGAGTCTTGGAGAACAATCAGCCCAAGCTCCGGCTCCTGCGAGCCCACGGGTCACCCCACAAGGGGCAGGTGAGTGCAGCGTCACCCTCCACTTGCTCCCCAGGCGACCCCCGCGGTCAGCGAGAACCCGAGGGCTGACCCGCCGAGTAGCCTCGTGTCTGCGTCCCCCGGCTGGACCCTCCCGCTTGTTGGCGCACAGGTTGTGCGAAATGGCTAAAACTCTTCCAGAAATTAGAGGGCTCCAGAACACCAGAGCCCCATAAATTACGGGCTGAAGCGCTCATTCTGCTTGGGTCTCCTCCAGCACAGCGTCTGTTCTGCCCCATCTCCGGTTGGTTTGACTTGGTACATTTCCCAAAAACAGGGCCAGGTGTCCGGCACTGCCAAGCTGAAAGTCATTTCCATTCTGAATGGAAATTAGCAACCCCAGTTTAATTCTTTAAATCCTCCAGAATCATTTGTAAATATCGCCTGCTTTTCAGCAAAGCTAGACGATTCTGACACTGGTTCCCTGCTTTTTGTAGCAATTCAATAAATGTTGATTGATTTTTCTTAAATTCATCAATTCTTTCTAGTAATGGTGGCTGGATGATCAATTTTAAATGTAACTGGAGAATACACCAATTTTATGAGGCTGAGAAAAATATCACCAAGATGATTCCAGTAAAGGAGTCAATTACCATTAGACTCAATTTCAAGATCCAATTTGCACAAAGCCAGAGATACTCATCTCATCAGCTCCAGCCAGGAGCCCAAATGTGTGTTTAGCAGCTGCATGCCCGGACTGACCCTCCAACACTATCTTCTAAATTCCACAAAGGAAAGCTCGGGGTTTGTTTTGTCTTTTCTTTTTTCTAATTTCTGAGCCATTATAATCTTTAATTCAAAAGCACAGCCTCCATCTCCACTATCTCTAGGAATTTCTGAATCTAAATGAGCTAAAGTAGCAAACCATCGTATTGACCATTCTCGTCCCAAGACTTCGAATCGATAAACTCTCTAAATCTAATAGTTTTGGTAATAGAACTGTTCAATCATTCACTCACAGGAATAAGGATGCATGTAGTTATAGTCCAGAGCAGCTTAAAAGATAATTAAATCAACATCGTTCATCTTCCTGAGGATTGCGTGAAAAAGATGAGAGAAACAAATAAAAGGCTGAAGACAAACTCCAAGCTCATTGAATGAAGCCTTCTGTCTTACTGGAGGACCCAGGGCAGACACAGCTAGAACACCCTAGAACACCATCCGGCACTTTCTCTGCACTTCTTTCTCTCTTGCAGCTGACTTGGCTAGGGGGAGACGGAGCTAACTGAGCCTCTCCAGGGGTGCTCATGCTTGGATTCTCCCAGCCCATCACCACACACGTGCCCAGTGGGCATGGAACCTGCAGTCGCTCCAAATCGCTCCTCCGGAGTTCTGTCCCACACAACCTGCTTCCTCTTTTCACACAGGAAGTCAGAACAGAAAATCACCCCAAAACCAAACCACCTTTCATTCAGTTCACAGTGTTCAAAGATTTTCCTGAATTCTCCAAATTCTTTGTAGAAAGAAAATGAGTCTCCTAAGAGTTTTTAATACATCAAAACATTTCCAGTAAATTCAGAATAAAATATCAATGCACTCTTAGTTACATTTACCAGTAACAGGAGACTTTTGACATCATCAGCCTATAGTGATGGGGGAAAAGAGTTAAAATTTGCAACCTACAATTCAGCTCTCTTAATTTTTAAGTAAGTAATTAGGGAATTAGAAATAAATGTTTATAGTCACTTGGATTCTTCTTTTTGTTTCCTTCAATTTTAAGTGAGATAAAAAGAGGGAACCATAAAGCAAAGTGGCAAAAATGACAGCAATCATCAAACAGATGAACAGGCAGAAATTAGGATTATTTTGCTGTTCTTAGGAAGCTTGCACTACCCATGAAGTAGTAGATTTTTACTTGAAAGTAGACTTGGAGGAACATTGCAAACTCTAGAGCAACCACCGAGAAGATTACAAACACTACAACTGATATGCTAAGAAGGAAATAAAAGAATCATATGTGATGCTTAATCATTAAAAGCATTATAATAAATAAGAGTAGAAGGAAAAAACAGGAGCAAAGGAAAGCAAATCCTGACAATTGTGAATATTAATCCAAGCTACATCAATAAACACATTAATGACAATGAGCTACATACACTGATGAAGAAAACAGGGTCCTCGGACGGGTTCAGATGCCAAGACCCAGCTGTGTGGTGTCTTCAACAATCCACTTTAAAAATGAGGACCCTACATTTCTGGTGGGAATCAAACTGGTCCAACCACTGTGGAAGCTGTGTAGAGGACCCTCAAACCACTGAAGAGGGGGCTACCATGTGACCCAGCAGTCCCACTCCTAGGGATCTACCCAAAGGCTACAGAAACATGAGTTCAAAGGATACCTGCACCCCTGTGTTTATTGCAACATTATTTATAATAATAAGATAGGGAAACAACCCAAATGTCCAAAAATAGACGACTGGATCAAGAAGATGTGGTCTATATACACAATGGAATACTACTCAGCCATCAAAAAGATAAACTCATGCCATTCACAGCAACATGGATGGAACTAGAAGGGATGATGTTCAGTGAAATAAGCCAGAGGAAAAAGAAAAATATTGGATGGTTTCACTTACAGGAGGAATGTAGGAGAACCACATAAGGGATGGGGGAGGGGAGAAATAATAATAATAAATAAAATCAACAAAATTAGCAGGCAACTATAAATCAGAGGCATTCTTCAGGGAGAGGAAAGCAGAGGAATCCAAGCCAGGGAGGGAAGAGCACCAGGGGCTGCTGACAGCGCACAGGGGAGTGGGGGTGGGGCCGTACAGGAAGGACACCTGAAGAGGAAGCACACGCGCACGCCTCAACCGAAGACGAGCGATGGTGTAGTACACACGTGTGTGTAAATGCACGCAAGGACACGCAAGAGCGCAGGGAAGCAGAGGGTGAGCCGCAGTCGCCGCTGCCCACAGTAAGCGCCAAGGAGCTGTACCGACAAGGCCACGCCCAGCTCAGCGGAGGAAAGCACCAAGGGTGACGGGAATTAGAGTGACAAAGGGACGGTCCTCCAAGAAAGCACAGAACCGTTAAAGTGGCTACTTCACAGGGGAGCAAGAACTGACCGAGCAGGAGCGGAGGGGCCCGCAAGGGGACAGGCCCAGCCAGGCCGCAGGCGCGCCCCTGAGCGCGGCGGGCGGCAGCTGTGAGGGCGAGTGGCGGGTGGCACCGGCCCCACAGCCGCGGGACAGGCCTCCCGTTTCAACGCCGGCAGAAGCACGGTCTCCAGCGCAGATGAGACGCGAGTCGCGCTCTGGCCCTCAAGTACCGGCCGTGAAGACCCGCTCACGCTGGAACCGTCCCTCTGGGCGCGTTAGAGGGGAGCTAGAAGCAGCTAGTGATGCAGAAATACTTGGAGAACCCACAGCGCCTGACACACTAAGAAGAAACTCAAGAGAGCTTTTAAAATGCAGCCTTGCTTTTAAAATATTTTTTACACTTTTAGATATTTCAATACTTTCTGACTCACTGAAAGTGAAAACGCAGCTTTTCAAGATCTGTGGGATACAGCAAACACAGCCCTGAGAGGAACTGCATACTCTAAAATGCATACATTAGAAAAGAATAAAGCTGCAAACTTTTAAAACTAAGCTGCCATGTCAAGTAACTAGAAAAAGAAGAGCAGACCAAATCCATCCTAAGTGGGGGAAAGAAACACTAACAATGAGAGCCGAAATCGATGAAATTGAAAACAGGAAACAATAGAGAAAAAGTTCTTATAAAGAAAATTCTTTCAAGAATATCAGAAATGACTAAGAAGAAGAAACAGAAAAGCGTCTGCTGCCGGAGGCGGGCGCAGCCCTGCGGACGAGAGGGATGGCGTGGGCTGTCCCGCGGGCTGTGCCCGGGCCGGCGACCCGCAGAAGGGGCCAGTGCTTAGACGCGGTCTGCGGAGCCCCGACGGCCGCGACAGGCGTGAGTGCGCCCCACTGTCCGAGACAGAAACCATCGGCCTTCCCAGGCGAAGCCGCAGCGCCTGGCCCGTTCGCTGGCGAAGCCCACCGAACGTTTAAGGAAGAAACTATGAGCTTCGCGCGGGTGCGGGTGGCCCTGGCCACACCCGAGAGCCATGGCTGGCGCCTGACTCACTGAGAGCGTGCGAGCAGCATCACCGCAGCGAAGAAGAGCACAATTAGAGCCTTCCTGATGGCACAGGGCTTAAGTCTCAGCTGTGGCCCGAGTTCAATCCCCGGCCAGGGAGGGACCCACACGCAGGGCGCAGCAGACCTCTCCTGCCTCCCGCTGCCCCCTCAGCAGTGGGTTTCAGTGGATCCGCCTGTTCTGCTCCCCACGCTGTCTCCTGTGAGTCCTCTCTTCTCCCATACGTCTGGCCTGCATCCCAGTTTTATGCAAAAAAAAAAAAATCACAATTAAAAATAACAAATAAAAATAAAATTTGAAAACAGGTTTTGAAAAATTCCACATGCCTACTTTCATTAAGTTCACCTGTTACCTCTAAGCCGCTCACCTACCAAATCACACTGACATCAGAAATTCTTATTCTGGAATGAAAAGGCACTTCGGTTTCTGTAATGTCATCTGAAAATGATATGAACACATTATCCCACAATATATGTCTCATTCTCCAGATCCGCCATCTGAGCCACAGCGCTGGTTTACTGAGAGTGAGTCACCGAAAGAGCAAAAGCAGACAGCCCGACAAATAAGGAAAAACAAAATAATACTCTCAGCAAAAATATTCATGAGATAATTTGGTTGGATTTGGAGTTCGTGAGACCGAACCTTCTAGCGTAGATAAAAGCTATAATGGCTCAGTCTTATCACTATAAATAAAGCCCTTCCAGGGACAGCTGGAAAGAGGCCAGGCACAGGCGCGCGTGGGTTGAGAAACCACTCTCGAAACTGGACCTCAAAATCCTTGAAGTCCGCGGAGACTGGGGTCCACAAGACCAGGCAGCCGACCCAGTGGGGGGCCATGCGAGGTAGCCGCAGTGCAGACCCCAACACCCGGGCGCTGCTGCTCAATCGCGTCTGTATGGCGTCCTTAAGGGCGTTCTCTTGAAAGGACAGCTTTGATATCACGAGGTTGCATCTCTGCTTCCTCTGCTGTTCAGGGTGACTGTGGTGTAGGGAGGGACTCGCTCACTTGAGAGACTCAAGCCAGAGCCAGCGTCACCAGCGGTCACAGCTGCAGCCGAAGCCAGTTGCCCCACCAAGAGCAGCTCCCCTCGCAGCCAGGTCTCCTGGACACGTGTGGACAGGCCACGTTCTTTATCGTGCTTGGTCTCCCTGGTATAGCATGCTCTTAGGTAGTGCCCCCAGGAGCCAGAGGCTCTGAGATTATGAGGCGTCTGTCTGTGCTACGAAGCCACGTTCTTTATCGTGCTTGGTCTCCCTGGTATAGCATGCTCTTAGGTAGTGCCCCCAGGAGCCAGAGGCTCTGAGATTATGAGGCGTCTGTCTGTGCTACGAAGCCACCGTTGGCAAGACCAAAGATGGTGTCAACTGAGCAGAGGTCACTAGAGCCCCCAAAAGCCACTGGACCCCCCATAAAATCAGTAGGTCCCCATAAAGCCACTAGACCACTGGTCAGAGTTACAGGTTAGTCCGGCCTATGGAGCGCAAAATACATAGAATCAGCATTCAGTTGATTTTATTTCACGTTCTTGCCCGTAAATATCGTCCCTTCGTCTGATCCATGTATGTATTTTTGAAAGGTGCGCAATTGCATCTGGATAGTGTGCCACACGCGTCTGCATCTACAGCAGATGTGATACGTCTGGGAGAATAAAATGAGGTGGTTCCGTGAACATCGTTAAGTGGGAGCTGGTTTCCCCTGGCACACGTCCTGGGGACCGTGTGTTCAAATTCTTGGAGATATTTCACCAAAGTGTCTGCGTCCTAACAAGCGTCACAGAACTGGCGCTGATACTGACTGAGATTGTGACTCCCACCGCGAGTCCTGACCCCATGGCCCCGAGCTGCACGAACGGCCGAGTGGGAGCAGAGGAGGTCCGGCCGGTGACACTGGGCCCAGCGTCTAAAGAGTTCGCTTTCCGAGACTTTCTGCAAAGGTCTTCAGTTATTAGATGCAGACCATCAGCTGGAAACTTCCAATAGCACTTGATCAAATTTCCCACTGTGCTTTCCCCCCACGTCGGATGTTTGACAGTGTCAATTCCACGGGACCGTCCGCCTGAGGCCCAGGTGGGGGGAAGACGGCAGCCCCGCAGCACCAGGAAAGCCGGCTCCCCTGCTCTCCGGCTCCGCGCCGGCTGCCTCCCGCACAGCCCCCCGCGGGGCGCAGGTCTTAGCGCTGCGGTAGCTCTGATTGCCCGAGCGCCGCGGCCCTCCACAGCCCGCGGCCTGGCTGCCGCACCTGTCGGGTATCGAGCTGCCCACCGCAAGCAGGCGAGACGCTGGGAAGTAACGAGAACCCGCCAAGGGGGCTCCTGGCACGATGCACACGGGGCTGGCTACTTGGAGGGGAGCGTGGACACGGGACGGGTGATGTCCCGCTTCTGTAGGCGCACCCAAGGGACAGCAACGGGAGGGTGGCAGAGAAGGCTCAGGAGCAAAGGCAGAGGCCGCCCTACCCCCAGCGCCCCGCCGCGCCGCCCCTCTGAGGCAGCCAGAAGAGGCGGGAAGGCGTCCCGGAGCTGGCGCGGAAGCCCCCGCCTGGCTTCCCCGGACAGCGGACAGCGGCGCGCGATGCAAAGCAGACAGCAGTGGGGAGAACCCGAAGGAGACGTGGCCGCCGCGCTCTCCCCGGGGCCTGCGTCGAGGGACGTCCCAACACCGGGGCTGCATCTCCTCTTGGTCCTCAAGCCCAGGGCGCCAGCCTAGGTCGGCGCCAGCCTGTCAAGGACCAGCCTGCTGACGGCAGCTGCCCGCAGACCCCGGGACTGCCGGCCTCGGGGTCCCGCAGCCGACTCCACCAGCTGGTCACTGCCCCACACAGACAGCCCGTCAGCCCTTTACTCTGTGCATCTGGGCCACCCCGGGAGACCAGGCCCCGAGCGGAGTGGAGCAGCCGCGTCTGCGCCTGCAGGTGGGAGCAGAAGCCCTGGCCCCCAGGCTGCAGCAGGCGCGGACGCAGCCCGGGCTCTCCGCGCAGGAGAGAAGCTCATGCGGTCAGCCGCTCTTGTCGGGAGGGTCCCAACTCGCAAATGGCCACGATTTCCAGTGAAAGAGCCAGAAACCGCCCAACGGCACCCGCGCCACCACACCTGATGGCCGGGCAGGACATGTGCTGCGGGGACTTGCTGGTCCAGGGCGCACGCAGGAAAGACAGCACCGAGGGCCGGCAGGGATGGGGGGGCGGGGGTCTTCCAGGGTGCCCAGGCCCTGGCCGCCCTGTCTCCTGCCGCCTGGGCCTGAGTGCCAAGCAGGCACGGCCACCTTCGGGGACAAGTTCTCCTGCCTCTGCCGCCTGGGCCCGACTGGCACATCAGCACCCGCCCAGCCCAGCACCCCGCCCGGGCAGTCACCAGGGACTCCCCTCCCCGAGCTGCCTCTCTCTCTCTCTCTCTGCAAGCTCTTGCTGTTGTTTTGACCAACCGCACTCTCTTGGGCGATGTCTCTGCTTCCTGACCCCTGCCCTGCTCCCTCACCCGGCTGGGCACTCCTCATCGACTCTCCTGTAGACCCTTCCAGAACCTTTGCTTGGCAGCTATTACAGTGCACTGTTGCGTTCTGAGTATTTCTACCTGTTGGTACTCACAGCACAGGAGCGGCCACTTCCCTCTGTATTTCCGCCGCAATAATAGCATGTCTTTTAGTGCAAGAGCTGTGCTTCAAGGAACGGCTCACTGACAAGAGCCTTGGATTCCGTGTTGATTTAAGGAGAGTGTGGACCATTTGTGCTCCAGCTCTGCCGGGTTAGTGCCGAATAGCCTGGGTAGCACCACCCCATAGAGACTGCTTAATACAGTGTAGCCGTATCACCACTTTGTCTTTGAATTGACTTTATATTGTGCTTGCTGCAGTCCAGAGAAAAAAATAAAGGCGTTGCTACAAAGCAGATCACTGAGTCACAAAACGATGTGTTACGTGGCTGTGAGTCACCATCTTTCTTCATCCTCTGCTCCACCCCGGCCGCCGGGGGAGACTGTTGGCTGGTGTCTGCAGGGTGTGTCCTGGGTCCTTCTGCCATTGCCTGGAGAGGTTTGTCCCCACAGGAGACAGGCTCAGTCCCCCGAAACACCTTCCTCTAGTGAGCCGCTGTGCTCCCGGAGGCTGTCCGGAACTCAGAGCGCCCCGGAGCCCCTCCCCGGCTCAGCGAGCTCGCTAGAACAGCTCACAGAACTCGGGGAACGGAACGCTTTCACTGGCTTATCACTCAGCAGCAGCAGAGAGGAGAGGCGGGGGCAGGGGCTCAGGGTCCCCCCCAGGTGTGCTGCTGACCAGGACGCACCCCCACTTCTCAGCTGCATCGCCTGAACTCAACCTCCAGCCCCCCTGAAAATTGGGGGCTACTGACTGCGCTGCCTGCTTTTCAGACGGCCCCGGGCAGCAGCTCCCACTCTTTCGTCCCCTCACCTCGTGCCACCACAGCGGCACCTCTAACTCTCCCTCCGCTGGGAGGCCCGAGGCTTCGGGAGCGCTGAGCCAGGTGCTGTGCACGAGAACCAACAAGTATGAGAAATAGGTTTTTGGCCACGAAGACCAAAATAATTGTTTCTTATACATCACGGCATCATAAGGGGCTGCGATGATTAACGCTCTGGAAGCTGGGACCAGGCCGGGTGAGGAGGGCGCAGCCAGTCGCACCGCCCCTGAGAACTGAGCGGAGACAGAGAAAGAGAAAGTGATCAGACCAGCGGCCCCTGGGTCTCCGGCGGCCTCCCGCCACTGCCCGCACTCAGCTGCCTTCTCTCAACCTGCCGTTGTCTACTCTCTGCCGCTTCCCTAAAAACAAGCTATTTTTATCACTGACCGAAAACTGGGAGAATTTCAGAGATCACCTAACAGAACTCCACATTTACAGAAAACCGACTTTGGGGGTGATATAAATTGTCAGTGTCACACGGCCAGACACAACGAAAATGAGACCCCACGCCCGACCTGGGAAGAGGCTCCCCAGTGGGGTACACACCCATGGCTGAAAACACGTCGGGGCTTTCCAGCTGCTCCTCCAAGTCTCCTTCAGCAGTAACTGTTTAAATAAAATATTAAGCCCATTTCACGCAAAGAAAAGCCGCCAGGTAATTTCCCCCAAGTCCTCTGTAAGTGACTGAGACTTGAGAAACCCCATGTGCTCACAGGCACGAAGCACGTGGGGGGCGGGGGGCGCGCACGTGTGTGGGGAAAGGAAGGAGGCACGTGGGGAAAGGGCGCACAGGCTCTAAGTACTGACAAGACAGAGGGCAGCGGCCTCCTCGCAAGGCCCTAAAATATGCTCTGGACACGTGGCGAGAGATGACAGGACAATCACAACCCGCCGGGGCTGCGCGGAGCGGAGCGACGGCCCAAGCTGAGGACAGGAAGGCGGGCGCCCTGCGCAGCTCCCGGAGCGGTGGAAGGCCGGGCGGCCGTGCACGGAGGAGGCACGGAGGACGGGGAGAGCGCCCGCTCGTCCTGCCATCGCATCCTCCCTCAGACTCGAGGGGTCTGGGCAGGAGATCGGCATAAAGTCTTCGCTGTTCCCAGACGCGCGTCATCTCCATGCCCGGACTTCGTGAGCTCAGTGTTATTGGTATTGTGGACCCATCTGTCTCTGTGCCCCACTGATACTTACTGTTTCCCAAGTAAAAGTTCGCTGCTGTGCCTCTCCCCAGAACTTTATTATGATGCCGTGATGTATAAGAAACAATTATTTGTTTATTTATAAACATCATTCCTCTTAGATTGTTCTGAAGTTTCGTCAATTCTTTTCTTATAAATTTCCTTTGACTTTTCAGTGACCTCCTGGGCTTTATAAAACCATCTTCTTCCTGCTTCCTGCAGCCTGGTGTCTGCCCTCACTTACCTCATGTATATTGTGGGTGCCACGTCCCCAGGATCCTTTGCTAGGTCCCCACACACCCCTCACCTGTGCAAAGCAATTTCAGCCTCTGCGCGCCTCCCTCGCCTCTGCCCTCCCACCCTCTGCCCTCCCACCCTCTGCCCTCCCCACTCTCTGCCCTCCCACCCTCTGCTCTCCCCAGCATCTACCC
>JAGFMF010012193.1:2171873-2187136 GCA_019455555.1 Galemys pyrenaicus
CCCTCTCCACTCTCTGCCCTCCCCACTCTCTGCCCTCCCACCCTCTGCTCTCCCCAGCCTCTGCCCCCCCCACCCTTGACCCTCCCCTCCCCCTGCCCTCCCCAGCCTCCGCCCTAAGCCAGCCGGCAGAGCTCGGCGCTAAGGAGTGTCATTCCGTGTGTGAGGGTAACTTCCCAGGAGCCTGGACCGCAGCGCGCTTGTTTTCACGCTGGAGAACTGGACTCTACGATGCCAGTGAGAGAGACAGGATCAGCCGCGCGCGCCATCTTGGTGCCTGGAGCACTGCGCTGAAGTGAGCTGCGTATGCTCCAAGTGCGAACGGTGAGACACGGGTGGAGGTGCAGTCGGGCTTGCTGCCTGCGGCCTGCTCGATCCCCAGGTCGTGTCTACGTCCGTCCTTCTTTTGCTCGGCCACCTCCTCCCTGCCCCGCCTCAGCAGCGGAGCGGGGCGCAGGAAGCGCAGGAGGGTGGACCAGACGCTGCGGAGGGCGCCCGGCCCACCCCCGACGTGCGCAGTGCCCTGGCTGCCGCCTGCACTTCGGCCCCAGCTCGCAGGAAAACGTCACCGTGACAACGCAGCGGCGACCGGTGCCGCCCGCCCGAGCCCCGCCCGCGCCAGCAGCTCGGCCCCGGACCGCGAGCGCAGCGTCCACGTCCTCTCTGACACAAATCATTTTGCTGCCATCAAATTTATGGAACCATGCATATTTGTTTACAGTTCTTATTTCCCCATAAAGCCTGGTAGACACTCCACGCCAGTCCGGGCAAAGCCAGGGCATCGGGAAGTTCCGCACTTCCTGGTCTCCACAACAGCTTCCACGGTACTAGCAGACAAGGCACGCAAGAGGAAAAGGATCTAGATCTCATTTCACCCTTGCCTTCACCCGATCAGCCAACTCTGTTTTAAACAACTCAATTCAGATAACGGGACAAAAGCCCGGTATGTCGTGAGACTGAGACGCTCTAAGCACCGAGACCACAGCCGGGTCCAGGACAGGGCTGCGCAGCCTCCCCGCCCACCCTGTGCGGTCCCACCTCACCCCTCTCCTGCTGGGAAATCCTCCAGAAGGTTCAGGCTAATCATACTGTTCATGGGACGGGGGTGGCGGGGGCTGTTCCTTAGGGTTGACGAACCCTTACTGTGACACTTGCAGGCCTCTCTGGGCCCAGGACTCAGTCTCCGGATCTCACCGCTGCAGCCTGATTCGATCTGCGGCCAGGGAGGGACCCACAGGGCGCAGCGGACCTCACCTGTCTCCCGCTGCTCCCCTCAGCGGTGTATCTCTGCTAACCTGCCTGTTCTGCTCCCCTGTGAGTCCTCTGACCCCCACACCTCTGGCCTGCACCCCAGTTCTTGTGTGCATAAACAAATAAATCTTTTAAAAATTAATATGACATTTAATTTAATGTTATAATTAATATAACACTTTCCAAGACAATTAAACTACTCATTCTTCTCTTTGTAAGTTCTCTAAGACCCAGACTAGGTTCGGTTCCCATTTTTATCCCCAGCAACTGGACGCTGCCTGCCCATCAGAGCCAAGGGTCAGACAGAAGCTGAACGAGCAAAGGGGCCTGAAGATAAACACATCTGGATTTATTTGTCCTGAAGGTCACTCGGTGAGGCTTGGCCCCATGCTCTAAAACTCTGACCCAAAACACATGGGTCATCCCAACAGGGATGAGGCAGCCTGGACAGACGACCACTGCGTTGGCCTGGCCAGCGTCTCCAGGGCAGCTGACCGGCCCCTGCGGGCGGCACCTCCAGGTGAAGTTGCCCCCTCCGGTCTCCTGAGCTCGAGACCTGCCTCTAAAATTAACTTTTGGGCTGACTCACTCTGTTCAGTGAGTTGACTGAGAAGACAGCCTCTGGCACCCATTTTTTTAGCACTAATTATCCAACCTGCTCCAGATTAGATTCAGAATAGAGTGGCCAGGTCAGGCGATCTCCTTAAACTTCAACAGAAGTTAATTATTCATTGATCAAACTCGTTTATACCTAATTAAAGTTTTCCTCAGCAGAAAATACAAGGTAACGTGGAATATGCTTCTCTCCTGGGCAGCGCGGCTCGGGCTGAGACGGACGGACCGATCACGGCGTTCGTGTCCCGTGAGCACGCGCTGGACGCCGGAACCACAGGCGAGGACGTCCTTCCTCACGGTGACCGCTGCTGTGGGGGTGCACTGCTGAGAGCTGCTCAGTCTGTGGCCAGAAGGCGCTGCCCCATCGCAGGCCAGCCAGGCTCACACTCCTGGTCTCCGCCTGAGCTGGACGAGGGGACTCTCACCGCCTGGCAGGCATCACTGGGAGAGTCTCGCCATCGACGGGGATTCAGAAAGCCAAAGACTATAGAGACTTAGCTTGGACCTGCCACATTATAATAGATTTTATGACATCCACTCCAAAAGTCTTCGGGATGGCAGAATTGCCTACGAAGTGGTAAAGATTGAATGCTTTGTCCTGGAAAAGTAACATATGTCTAGCCTAAAAAATTTCTGTGCATTCACTTTTTACAGCCATCAGTTGCAATATGCTGCTTGAAATATGTTGTTATTCTTTTATAGCGTTTTCTAATACCAAACATATTTCAAAGTTGTAGCTTTTTGCTTTGGGGGTATCATTTCTTGTCTAAAGGCATATCTTTGAATGTCTTGTTTTCTAGGATGGCAAGATTAACGGTTGCATCCGCCCTGCATCCTCAGGGAAAGACAGCATCTGGACTGCCGCTACCGCCAGTGAGGGTGCCAGCGCTCACACAGGTGCGACTCGGGCATGCTTCCCACCAACTCCCTTTCTAAACCCGCTAACTGCTCACTACTTTATGCATCGTCGCAGATTAACCTAAAATCTGAAGTGAAACCTTCGGTCACTGCAGCCTTCATGCCAGAGGTGCACGAAGTGTCCCGTCCCTGGAGCTGTGGATGAGGTGAACACCGTGTCCTGTAATTTGTTTCCCTTCAGGAACAAGGGTCACTTCCTTTGGTCATGTCGGCGGGGCCTGTGGACAGAGAAGGTCTCAGGTGGAGGCGACTTTGTCACAGACATCGGGCCCCGGGCCTCGCCCCCTCCCTGAAGGTGCCCCAGACTTCTGAAGCATGAGACTGCGAATGCGAAGACTCTAGTCCCGCGCTGCACGACTATTTCCGCCCGAGCAGACGCTGCGGGCTGACGCTGCTGGTCTGCTCGGCTTCCACGGTGGGAAGATGGTCAGTCCGGCGCTGGCAGCGCATTCTCAGAACCAGAGTCCGCGGCACGCTTCTCTTTGTGCTGGCGTCTAAATGCTAGCCGAGCTGCTCAGAGGGGGCCGGTGACGGCTTCAGGTTAAAGAGGTGGCGTTTCGGGTCCTTCGCTTGGGTGTACGTGGCGACCCGCGCCCAACTCCCAACGCAGCCGGGCGCAGCAGAGCCCCGCCCTGCACCCCTGGCCAGCCCGGCTCCGGCCCTCGCTGACCATCGGGAGCGCCAGCCGCAGCCCCTCCCCAGAGCGCATGGCGGCGGCGGGGCTCGGAGAGCGGGGCGCCCGCTGCATGCAGGAAACGGTGCTTCCTTGTTTAAATCAGCCCAGCGCTGTGTTGCAGAATGTTTAATTATTTAGCTAAGTGAATTTAACTAACTTGCAATTATTTAATCGAAATGTAAACCAGGAGACGCCCCAGACATCCCCTTTCTGATGCTCGCGGGAGGTGCCCAGCAGGGCAGGGACACAGGGCCAGAGGCGGCTGAGGCCTGAGCCCCCACCCCACTCACCCCAGCGGCCTCCAGGGACCCGCTCAGTCCCCGCAGCGGGCTGGCCCCCTCCTGAGTGGCCGCGGCACTTCGCGTCTCGATGGACACCCAAGTCACCCCTCAGAACACAGCAGGCCCAGTTCCGAGGGGAGAGTTCTCCCCGAGAGGGGATTACGTCTCCCCGGTACTAGGAACGCTGCGGCTGCCCTTTAGTATTCTTTTCTGTTTTTTTCTGGTGTTGAGTGAAGTCCTGCGTGTCTGTCCTCGAGGGACCCCCAAACACACCCTGCAGGGGTACCCGGGCTGGGAGGCCTGGACGAGGGAGGCATTTCTCCAACTCGCCGGTCACGGGAAGGCGCACGCGGTGCGACGGCACCGGAACTGGGGCTGCGGCCAAGCGGGAGGCCCTTTGCCGCGCCAGGCCGGCCACCGCTGGACGCGCTCTCGCCTGCCGTCCAGGCTGCGCCGCTCTGCAAAGGAAAAGGACCCAAAGCAGAAAGAGCCCCTCTGTCCTACATCTCACACGCCCTGGAGAGAGGGGAGCTGGAAGCCCACCGCAGGCAAATGCAGCCAGCAGCGTCCAGGAACTGCCCCCGGGCTTGGCAGCGGTCACCGCCGACCCCACACGCCGAGCGCCCGCTGCGGCCCGCCCTTCGTTCACCAAACGTGGCTCAGGCCTGTAGGCCGCTATCAACCCCGTTCCGCCTCAGCCACAGCGCCCCACAACCGGGGGTTGGGAGGGCTACTGGCAGCCGCGGTGCGTTAGGGCACGCCCACCCACACCCACCTCCGCCCTGAGGCTTTGCCCCGGGGTGGTCAGCAGAGGGGAGGAGCAGCCACTCTGGACACGTGGCGGTGATGACCCCCAAATCTAAAAGCTCCGGAAGCGAAGGAAATTTCCTTTCAACACAAAACTTACATTTACGTTCTTTTTAAAGGACGGCGAAATGTAAGAGACGAGTCTGTGACTTTGCTTCATCCGCTCCTCTCGCTCACCGAAATCTGGACCCTGAGCGATGTGTTTCCAGCACCGTTTCTGAACAACTAATGCCAGTAATCTTGGCGTTAATAAGCGGGAAATCCAATACTTTCCGAGAACATATATAGAATTTTATACCTGCCCACCTAAAGCCTAAATACATAACTTTGTATTAATGTTTCTAAGACTTTTAGGGTTAAATATTTATGCTACCAAAGTTTAAAATATAAATAATCTAAAATGCTTACACTTAGCACACAGCGTTCCGGTTACTTGTTACAGCCTTCGCCACGCCGATGCGGTCCCTCGCGCATCACGGATTTGTGCCCTGCGCCCGCTACACGCAGCACCCCCTACGCTCACTCTGCCGCCTGCCGCCCCAGGCCCACTTCACTTCGCCTCACGCTTCCTCATCGTTTGCCAAAGTCCACAGTAAATGACCCGCACACCCACCCACAGTGCAGCCCGCTCCCCTCCACCACCAGCTGTGCCATGACTGTGCCAGCAGCGCTGAGTTCTTCCCAGGACAGGAACTTTGCTTCTTCTTGAGAACGGGGTCACTTCCCTTTGGGGCGCCTTCATAAGGTGAAGGCCACGTGTGGGTTCTGCTAACGTGCATGGCCACGTTTTCATGAATGAACAAACTCCCTGCCCAGCTCAGGGCGCGTGGGCGTGTGCTAATGTGAAAGTCGGAGAGGTAGCTCACCCCCACACCACACAGTTGTAACGGACGGAGGGGCGCCCCCTCCTCTCGGAAACGCAAGGTCTTGTCTCGCTGTCCGCTGTGCAAAGTCGTGTGAGTTCCACGGGCCTTTGCGAGTCTGCAACTTCTCGACTCCTCCTTCCGCCAGCCTCTGGTGGGGATGGTCAGTGGCCTGCGCTTGGGCACCTGCCTGTGCCCTCGAGGGGGCTCCTGGGGGAGGCTTTGCAGCCTTTGAGAGCCCCTGCACCCGCCTCTGGACCCTGGAAGCAAACCCACCCCCCACCCCCCCACCCCCGCACCCCCGCAGTGGGTGCGCCTGCTGGAGTCCAGACTGCTCACTGGCGGAGGGAGCGACATGGAGGGTCAAGCCCCGCCAGGCACCGCGGGCACAAGTGAGCCGCTGTCCGCAAGCAAGAGGGCGCACATCCACGGACGGCCATCAGGGGCAGCGCGGGCAGCGCAGGGCTCTGTGCCTGGGGGCGCTGCCCTGCCCGATCAGCCTCTGCTCCCGCACAAGACGGCACCGTGTGCAGAGCGGACGAGGCAAGGCGGGGCCACCAAGCGACCTGCCGAGACGCCCAATCTGCAGAAGGAGCGAGGCTGCCGCCTCCGTGAAGGATCGGGCATCGAGAGCCACAGAGCACGGGGAGTGCGTGACCTGACAGGCGCCCGGGCCCAGGGCAGGGAGCGTCCTGTCCGTCCGCAAGCGGGGACAGTGGCTGGAAGGTGCGTGAGGAGCCTGCCCGCTCTGCCAGCCTGTCGGGGCCAGGGCCAGGGCGGCACCGCATGGGGTGCTCCAGGTCACGTTTGGGGGCGCGCCCGAGGCTGGGCCTGTGCAGGGGCTCCGGAGCTCTCCCGGGAGGGCGGCAGCCCATGGGGAAGGGTCTTCCCGCCCCGGGGCTGGAGCTGTGGGTCCAGTGGGCCGTGGGCCCCGGGGTGGTGGGAACGAGAGGCGCTGGCCTCTGGCCGTCACAGGTCCTGATCCAGTGTCTTCGCTGGGGCGTGCGGGTCCCCACGGCAGGTGAGGAGCTGGATTCACGGCTGGGGCAATGAGCAGGAGCGGCGGGCCAGCAGCCCCGAGCAGCCAGGCTGGCTTGACCCCCATCTGGGGGGGAGGGTCCCCGAGGCACGAAGACACAGGTGGAAAGAGGAACTCGGAGGAGCAGAGTCTGGGAGTAAAGCAGCAGGTGCCTCACCCCCAGGGCAAAGGGCACGAGGAGGCAGACTTCCTCCCAGAGTTAACACCCACCGGCTGAGCACCTGAGTCTTCCTTTCAGAAGACTCAGTTCCCGTCCTCTTTGATCTCACTATTTCCTACAAAATGAACAGGAATTACACGTTTAGGATAATCGCCACAGTTGTTCTTTCTCTTTTGAAATGATGTATCTTTTACTTCTATTTTCTGATCTTCCGATACTCCCCGGTCTCTGTTTTTGGCTCTAAAAATAACCAAAGGTGGAGAGAGCGTGGTAGTTAATTCTGCACACGCCGCACTTACTGCCAGAGGGAGCCACTGATTTTATTTTGTTTGAATTATCCAAGTGTGCTCTTACCTGAGTGCCAGCAGCAGCTATTTTTACAAAGTCTTCATTATTTTCTAATTTTCTAGAACATGCTTCTTCCTTTTCCACTATTTTTAAAGGGAAGATTAAAGATACCCAGAGAACCAAAGTTCAGTGAAAAGTGTGACTTTGAGATGTCTCAGTTTTAACAACAAAGGTCAGTGAGATTCTGGGGGAAACAACAGATTTTTCACTTGTTAATTCCCTTTCACACACTTAATTAAAATACCTCTTCAAAGATTGTTTTAAAAGCTTTCATTTGCAAATCAACAGGATACTGACTGAATGTGCTTTGAAAGACACTTAATAAAACTGAGTTATAAACAATTACTGCAAAAATTAATGGTGCCCAGGCTGTTGATAAAGGAGTCCCTGCTTTCACGATAAATCTGTCCTACTCAACTTAACCCAGTGTCCTCTGACCGCAGGCCCGCTGGGTCCAAGTACAGAAACCAACGCCAGCCCCATGTCTACACCATCCCTGCTCGGGAATGGAGGATCCCGCAGCAAGCTCCCTGCAGCCAGGCCTCTCCCTGCAGCCAGCCCTCTCCCTGCAGCCAGGCCTCTCCCTACAGCCAGCCCTCTCCCTGCAGCCAGCCCTCTCCCTGCAGCCAGCCCTCTCCCTGCAGCCAGCCCTCTCCCTGCAGCCAGCCCTCACCCTGCAGCCAGCCCTCTGCACCGCGCTGAGTCCTCTGAGCACGCGCAGTGCATGCCGCGGAGCCGGTTCTGCACCCCGAGTCCTCTCCCAAGACCCGGCCTCGCTCTGAACATCTTCCAGGTAAATCCCTCCTGACCCCTGCCCAGTAACCGCCCCCACAAGGGCCAGCTCCCGAAACGCGCCACGCTAAGGACAGCCGTCTGTGCCCTCAAGCCCCAGCTGCCCGCTGTCCCGTGCCCCGGCCTTAGGCCACTGCGTGGCCGCTGCCCCCACCCCCCCCCGCCATGCTGGCCTTCTGGGGGACTCGTGCAGGCTCCCCGGGTCGCGAATCTGCTACTGGACCCCACCAGCCTGCAGGTGTTCGTTCTAGAGATGACCTCTCGTGGCCTCGGTCTCACTGCGTCTTGGCAAGAACCGCCGCTCAAGGCCTCTGAGGGAGCGGCCGCCGCGACACCGCCCAGGAGCCCGCTGCAGCCGCCTCACCTCCGTCGGCCCCAGGGCCAGCGGGCAGGGCCGGCGGCACCAGGCGGAGATGTGCAGCCACCGCCCTGGCCCCTTTGCTGAGTCGCAGCGCCTTGGCTACCAGCCCGTGCCCATGGGGACCCCCCGCCTGCGAAGTCCAGGTGGAAGAATGAAGACGCCCAAGCCTCCCCGGACGCCTGACGTCCTCCGCGCTGGCTCCGAGCCCGCGCGCCAGGGCCACCTCTGTCCCGGCCGGGGCGACCTCCATACACCGCCCAAGCGGGAGGTCGGGTGACTGAGGGCGTCCACCAGGAAGAAAGCCCGATACAGGGAAGAAGCAGCCACATCCTCCCCACGCACGCTCCTCGCGCCAAAGGCAGGGTGCTCGCAGTCCGGCACCGAGGGGGCCAAAAGGCGGCACAGCGCGCTGGCCTGGAGGGCCCTGCCCGCCGCGAGGCCTGCGAGGCCTGGACAGGGAAACGGCGCCGAGCGTGGCTGGCACGGACTGGACATGTGCCCCGCACTGTGGCTGGGGAAGAGGACGCGCTGCCCGACCCACCGCCGCCAACCCGTGGGGACCTGCCCAGGCCCTCCCCTCCCCTCCGGCGCTGGCGCCACACAGAGGGCTCTCGGTCCTGGTCGCTGGAAGCTGCCAGAAGATTCTCCTCTCATCTTTCTCTTCTCAGCAACATGAGGTCGTACACATATTTTTGAGACAAGGGTCAAGAGTAATAATGTTATAAAACCAGATCTGGAATTGCCAAGGGACAAAATTAAATGTTCAAAAAATTTTATGCATTTCTAAGATTACGAATTCAGATCAATAGTGTTGCAATATTTTATTGCCTACAACCAACAACAAAAAAATTGAAAAATCATAAGCATGCAGTCTCAAGCCCTAGATTGTGCATCCGTGCTTATTAGCATGTGTCAAGTGCTCACTGCACGCTTATGATTTGTCATCATTATATGCAGGGGTTAAGTCTCAGCACTATGAAGCTATCTGCAGCCACTGCAGCGCGAGTTCGATCCCTGGCCAGGGAGCTGACCCACAGGGCGCAGCAGACCTCTCCTGGCTCCCCACTGCTCCCCTCAGCAGTGTGTTTCAGTGGATCCACCTGATCTGCTCCCCACTCTGTCTCTGGTGACTCCTCTCATCTCCCACACCTCTGATCTGTACCCCAGCTATTGTATACATTAAAAAAATAAATAAATAAAATCTTTTAAAAAATGAATATGTGTAGGTGTTTCAAGATGCTCAAATTAAATTAAACTTCTTTGAAATTAAAAGAGTAAAAAATAATATGATTTTATGAGACTAGCATAAAATTCAATAAAGAAATTGACTTTACAGCCTTGAAGTGATAGAAAGAACTGCTTTAAATAAATGGTATTCGTTGCCTAACAAACATCAATGGAGCCTGACTTTCCAAGCTCAATTTGTGATATTAGCAACTCTTGTAAAGATTTCTGAGCTAAAATATTGAATTAGTATTATCATCCTTTGGTGTGCCCTTAGATGTTAATGAATGTGTTTTTACACAGGTAACAATGGACATTGTTAACCCGGCAGACACATGAAAGGAACCATTATCTCACCACTTTGATATCCTTTACTTCAGTTCTCTGACAGTCTTTCCAGAAGAAAAGCGTGCGCTTGCTCTGCACTTTCCACGCCTCCCCAGGGTTCGCACTAGCCCCTAATCGCAGCATCCTGCTCTGTCTAGCCTGGCCCACAGAGACGGGCTCTGTGACTGTCCTTCCATAACTATGAGCTGCTCTTTCTTCTTTTAACATCTAGAACGCGCCAGCACTGTCAAGGGGGAATGTCTCTTAGATGAGAAAATCTGCATAAAAATAGACGCTTGCATTTTCGTCCTAGGAGGTATGGCCACTCTTATCCTGCTAGAGATAAAAAATGAAACGACACGCCAGGAACGTGACGGGAAGGATGACGGGCGCGCCGTTCTGCTCCGTCGGACGCCCACAGCCGCCAGGCTGGAGCGACAGGCTGCATGGTGTCTCCCCACACTAGGCTCCCCGCAGCCGGGCTTCATGCTCAAGGCAAGACCGAGGATGAGGGGTTCAGGGCAGGCCGCCCAAAAGATGCCACCTGCGACCTCCCCTGCAGCGCTTTCTGAAAGATGATACTCTGTAAAAACTAAATTTCATCTCACGCCGTTCCAAAACATCCGCGTGAATCCACGTGTGCCATAACCCGCAGTCATCGCCACTCCCTACAATTCCCCTTGCGTCACGAAACGGGGTTTGTCCCTTCGTGCTTCAAGTCCCGCTGGCTGGGCTGGCCACTCGGTGAAGGGCGGCCACGTGCTCACGCCCCAGAGGCCCCAACAAGAGTCCCTGTCCCCTGTGGGACGCCACGTTCCTCCGGACACCGAGTGTGACTTCTGGAATAAGCTCAAGCCCGCAAGGCCCCTGGCAGAGCTGCCCACGCCCCGCGCTCCCCCGCGCTCACTGACCCCGCGCTGCCCAGTACCAGGCCACTGACCACCCAAGGGGTGCGGGACCAAGGTCATGGAGTGTCCGGGCACACGCCCACACGGCAGCATGCTGACACACGTGGGTGCCTGGGTGCCTGTGTGTCCGTGTACCCTGTCTGTGTGCCCATGTGCACACGTGTGCTTGTGTCCCTGTGAGCTTGTGTGGGTCCATGTGTGTCCGTGTCTCCATGTCTGCATGTCCATGTGTTTGTCTGTGTGTCCGTGGGTGCATGTCCACGTGTGCGTGTCCATGTGGGCGCGTGTGGTGGCTCGGAGCCTGTGCAACGCGAGTCCTTCAGCTGAAACCTCGGTGTCCTCTCTGCACGCGAGGCCTGGAGCTCAGCACGGCTGCGGCGCACGAGTGGGCCTGCGTGTTCTCTCTGTCCTCAGAGGAGAAAGGGACAGCAGCGCCTTCCCCTAGCCGGAACGGAGGCGCCGTCTGCATCACGCTGCTCGGCCGCGGAGCACCGAGGGAAGAGAAGCGCCACGGGCACTCCCGGGTCCGGGCGCTCTCGGGGCTCCCGCCTCCTCCGGCCTCAGCATCCTGACTGCCCACGCACGGCCGGGGCTGGGGGCGTCGGTGGCGCGCTCTGCGGTTCCTTTCTCCACGCCCTCGTCCTTACCCGCGTGAGTTTTCGTACTTGGCGAAGCTACAAAAGAAAAACTGCTCCAGGCCGCAGTCCCGCGAGTTTCTGCGCTGCTGCTGCGTTCGGCGCTTTGAACAAGGTTCGCGGCCCGCGAGGCGGCGTCTGGGTCCTGAGCGCCCCGCGGCAAAGTGGGTTCGTGGTCACGGCAGGTTTGGGGCACGGCCCCGCGCCCCCGCGCCCGGGCCGGGACGACGAGCTCCTTCTGCCTCGTTTGCTGTGGGACTCACGTCTCAGCGCGCTGGGCGCAGACGGGAAACCGGCCGAGAAGGGCGCGCCTTCGGGGGCACTGGAAGCTGGTTTTGGGGGGTCCGCTGAGCGCCCGCTGACCTCACCACGGGTCGGGGTGCCCGTCCATTGGCTGAAGGCTCAGAAGCAGTTCGAAGGCTGCTCCTCGCGCTCGGTACAGTTTTCACCTCAGAACAGCTTCATGAAAAGGAAAGCACCGGAACACTCTCGGCAAAATTCATATTATTTCTTGAACTCTTTAATGCACAACGGAATTCGGTTTTCCTTGCTTCATGCCAAAGTGTCTTTTTGTTGTCGATGTGCTTGAACGAGGGCTGGAAAGGTGAGTTTTACGTGGTTGGTCTTTGCGCCCCGCAGGCTCCTCCCTCCCTCGGGGTGCCTGCCCAGCTGACCTCAGGCGTCCATGGTCAGGGCCGAGCAGCGTGTTGGCTCAAACCCACGCTGCCTCTAAGCCAGCCCTGGGCAGCTCTGCCCTGGAGCCAGGTGGAGCCTCGCGGAGGTGCCAGGACCGGGGGGTGGGGGTGCTGAGGTTGCGGGACGCCAGTGAGGAGGCAGGCGGGGGCCTCCTCACGGAGAGGCCTGAGGGCACTGCCCAGACTCAGCCCCAGTGCCGAAGGAAGCGCCTGCGGTGCCGTGGGCCGGCCTGCCGCGGTTCCCGTGCACCGTGGAGCAGTCCATCCCGCTCCTGGGCCTACCCTGTGCCCTGGCCCTCCTCACAGAGGCCGTGGTGGCTGGGCCAGGATGCCTGGGGCCCACAGAGCCACCTGGAGCTGCGGGAAGACAGCGCCCCGCCAGCTGCTCCTGTCCGGGAGCCCCACCGGCTAGGGCAGAGCTGCCCTGCCGGCAGCTGCTGGCGTCCCTCAGCTGTGACCAGGGCCAGCGGCGACACCCTGGGGGCCACTCCCTGGTGCCCTGCCCTCGCGCTGCTGTCAGGCCAAGGCCGGGCATGCCTGAGACCACCCGTCCCCCCAGGCTGTTGCCTCACAACTGCAGCCTCCCTCGGGGGTGGGCTGGTCACACGGGGCTGGCAGCTGCTCCTGAGGGTCTCGGTCCTGGGCGCTTGTGACCACTGAGGCCCTAGGAAGCAGGGGCCTGAGGGCGGGGCCCAGCAGGTGGAAGCCGTCACTAAGACCTTGTTCTGTGGCCACGTGGAACAGGAGAAACACGGAGGAAAAACCAACCAAGCACCCGAGGGAATGGGCCTAACAGGGCCTTGCTGTGGGTGGACATTCCAGGTGCCAGAGACTCCTTGAGGGGGACACGCCACAGGCTCAGATCATCCATCACCATCTAGAATAGAACGCGAAGGTCAGAAGCTGCTTTGACAACATTGGAACGAACGCCGGGGTGACGGAAACGCCATGGAAGCCTGAGCTGGCCAGGTCCGCAGCTCCCTTGCGGTCTAGCACAATGAACTGCCCGTGGCTTCAGGGCCCGCCACCCCGAATCAGCTGTCCCCGGAAGCCCGCGCTCCTTCAGTGAGAAATGGCGTTTCTGTTCCTTAGGCTGGAGCCGGAGCACCGCAGACAGGGAGGGGGTGCTACAGCCAATCAGGCAACTAAAGCCAGATCGTGAACATTTTACAGGTGTCACGTCAACTACAGGTCAGGGGCCTCCCTGGTGGCGCAGCAGGTTGAGCGCCACACTGTGAAGCATCCACGGCACAACAGCGTGAGTTCGATCCCCGGCCAGGGAGGGACCCACAGGGCGCAGCAGACCCCTCCTGCCTCCCGCTGCTCCCTCAGCAGTGTGCTTCAGTCCATCTGCCTGTTCTGCTCCCCGCTCTGTCTCTGGTGAGTCCTTTTCAGCCCCTTCACCTCTGGCCTGCTCCCCAGCTCTTGTGTGCGTAAGTAAATAAATCCAAAAATAAAAGAGTAAACACACTCAACTTACGGACACGAGGTATTAAGGATACCTTGCATTGGATGAATTGCTACCTCTGCGTGTGTGTGTGTGTGTGTGCACAAATTGCTGTAAGACTAAAGTGAATGTACAGAGAAAATACACCTGCAACTGCACTTATAGCATGCATAGGAGCAAAAGTCTTGTCGAAGGAGCCGTAAAGTGACTGGCCAGGCGCAAAGCGAGTGTTTTATTTCTCGCTGGACTTCCCTACACCTTTGTCTCCTAACGGGGCCATCGCCTACCAAACAGTAGTTGAGTTTCTCATGTAACCGAGCACGCGGTGTGTACAAACATATTCTTTCACTATGGCTGGATACTAAGAGGGCGCGAGACAAGGCCTGTGGTTTAGACAACTCATACACCATGGGAAAAGTACCTTTCCACTATGTATTACGTTGACGGCCAAGCAGGGTAGCAGGAAAATTCACCTGAGTTGTATTAGCCTTGGTTTCATGGCCCCGTCTGTCTGCAGTCTTGATGTTTTCTGTATTCGACTGTCAGAGACTGGCTAAGGATTTGCTCTATCTTTTACGGTACTTAGTGCCTTGAGGAAAATTCCTACGAAAAGCAGGTCTTTTCCCTGAGGGAGATGTTTATAAATTACCGTAAGACAGATGTGGGCTGTGCCCGGTGGAAGCAAGCAGCGCATCCTACGCGCAGGAAGAGCAAAGGCGAACAGTCCAGATCGGCCAGTTCGCGGTGGCGGGGAGTCGGGAGGGAGAACAGACCTTTGCACCCTGGGGAGCTGGAGGAGGGGCTGGGGGGCAGAGTATTCCAGGTGCAGAAACGAAAGTCAAAGGAGCAGCCTCTCAGGTCACATTTCAGGTGCTCAGCGTTCCTGCTGACTTGGTCTGTTTTAGCTGTTCACTGTATTTTTGCCATAACATAATCTACTTTCTGCAAGTGTGAGCGAGGGCTGTGAGTGGACATTTCGATAAAGCACGAAACAAATGTGCACACTGTAAAGACAGCGAAAAACACCCAGGGAAGAGGAGTTTGTCTTGTCAGCGAGAAGCTCTCGCCGAACTTTAGAGACCAGGAGTAACCAGGGCGAGTCTGCCCAGAAGTGGAGGCCAGACGGGGCGGGGCAGGTTAGCTGCCATCACCGAGACCAGCATGGCAAACGGAACACACAGCCACGCGGGCGCTCCGGCCCTCGCGTTCGTCTTCGCTGCGGTCTGCTGAGAGCAAGCCCAGCAGCCGGCGCCCCAGAGTCGGTGGGACTCCTGCCTCTGGCCGCCGCAGCCAGCCCCACTGAGGGTGCCACACCCCGTGTCACCGCTGCCAGCGTGCTTCCTCAGGGTGCCCTGGCCCAGGAGCCTCCCCTGACCATCACGGGGGCGGGTGTGGCAGGGTGCAGGCTTCTTCCCTCTTTGTGGCTGGCTCCTGGATCGGACTCTGCAGGCAGCTGTGAGCTGCTCCAGCTGTCAGTCAAGCCTCGGGTCAATTATGTGGCTTGAAAACAGAGGCAAGATGATTGGTGCTGAGGGACCAATCAGATGCTTCGGGCTGAAAACCAGTCTAACCAGGCTTGGTGGGTGACCCTGAAAACATGTAGGGAGGACGGGCAGCAATGTGGATCTCTAGCAGCGGCCGCCAGAGAGCAGCACTCAGCGGATGAGCTGGTTGGGATTCAGCAGCCGTCTGCAGAGCTGCAGGACTCGGGACCTGCATGGACTCGGGACCTGCATGGACTCGGGACCTGCATGGACTCAGGGACCTGCATGGACTCGGGGACCTGCATGGACTCGGGACCTGCATGGACTCAGGACCTGCATAGACTCGGGGACCTGCATGGACTCGGGGACCTGCATGGACTCGGGGACCTGCATGGACTCAGGACCTGCATAGACTCGTGGACCTGCATGGACTCG
>JAGFMF010012193.1:2187592-2209161 GCA_019455555.1 Galemys pyrenaicus
CGGGAACCTGCATGGACTCGGGGACCTGCATGGACTCGGGGACCTGCATGGACTCGGGGACCTGCATAGACTCGGGACCTGCATGGACTCGGGACCTGCACAGACTCGGGGACCTGCATGGACTCGGGGACCTGCATAGACTCGGGACCTGCATGGACTCGGGACCTGCACAGACTCGGGGACCTGCAGGACTCGGGGACACCGAGCCCCCATGGCCCCTGGCCCGTTCCCCTGCCTCCACAGTGCCGCAAGGAGCGCCTCCCCTCAGTCATGACCGGAGCTCTGGGGGCTTGGCTCTGACCAGGGGCTCATGCCGAGCTGCAGCGCTGGCGTCTGGCCCGGCCCCTGGGACCGGCACGGAGGGGCACCACTGACAGCTGCCGGCACTCTGTCTGGACACTCCTGGCCTCTGGCCTGCCTCCTGGGGCTGGTGAGTGCATCGCTGGCCAGCCCGGCCTTCAGACCGGACTGTTGCTGTGGCGCCCGCGTTTCCTCCTTTTGACTAAACAAAGTCACTTCACTCACGCTGTCACTTCACTACAGCGGACTTTATCTGGTCAAGGCCTCTCTCCCTCGGCCTCTCCCCAGCCAGCCTGTGGGGCCCACCCGCTCCACCCCCGAGCCGGAGCTCTGCGAGGGCCCCGGAGGGCCGTGTCCTGCGGCCACTGCCCCACACACAGGGGCTGACCCAGCGCGGCTGAGCGCAGACGGGCCCTCCCCACTCAGGGAGGAAGCAGATGGGGGGTGCGAGGCCTGACGCCTGACCTCTGACCTCTGACCTCTGATCGCACTGCCGAGCTGCAGAAAGGAGACTGTGGGCTTGTGAAGACAGGGACCGGGCGTCTCAGAATCGTGCTTCGGCCGCTCCTGAGTTTTGAAGAGCAGGCCCGTTGCCCGCAGGGGCAGTGTCCCCTCGGGGAGGCCGGCCAGCCCCGCACCTCTGGGGGGCCGAGGGGGCGGGCGGCGCCCGCCAGAATGGGCGAGGAGGCCCGGCCGGCAGCAGCGACGTGCAAGGCCGGTGCTGCGGGAGGGCTTGGTGGGGGACTCAGAGTGGGCGACCTCGGCAGGGCAGGGCCTTCCCTTCCGTGTTTGGCTGTGGCTGTTGTCTCTTCCTGGGCTGTGTCAGGGGCGGCTCCGCGCTCGGTGCCCTGACGCCACCGCCCGCTGCTGTCCGGCCTGCCCGCCTCGGCTCTCCCCTCTCCCCGTGCCGCCTCTTGCCTGGCTCAGGGCTGCTGGCGGGACCGGTGCGAGGCGGGTCCCGAACGGGGCGCCGCCGGGCGAGTAGGGCACGTTGCTGCCAGCGCACCCACGAGCCCGGACCGAGCCTGCTCCCACCGAGGCGCTGCGGCGAGGCGGGCAGACGGGATGCGCACGGTCTGGCTGGGCGACGGCCACGCGGGGAGACGAGAGGTCGGAGAAGCGAGAAACAGGCTTCCTCGCAGCTTCCTCTCCGATGATAAAAGGCATTAAGAGCTGCGGAAAGCGCCGTCCCTGCAGAAACCACCCGACTCCCCGCCTGCGTTTTACTGGTTAGTTGTAGCCTAAAATTTTACCTCTCCCAGAAGAGCTGCTAATTTATCTTTCCAGGGTAACTAATGAGATTACGGATGGAACGAACTCAAAGGCCTCAAGGCCTTTGTGAGTGTTTAACTGGCTCCATAATACAGAGAGCAGGCGCCAGGCCTCTCTCCACCCAGGAGGCCCTACTGCTGGCTGCGGCGGACGACCCCACTCACCCACACCCTTCTGATCCCGCTCACCCACAGCCCTCGGCTCAGCGGGCCACGCGCCTGGCTGAGGACTGTCAGAGGCAGCCTCACTACTGAATAGGCAACTCCAGACACAGGGGCAAAAAGACAAGCCCTCTCCTGACAAGGCCTCTCGCTGAGCATCTCTGATGTGGTCTGAGCGCACCCTGCCCGGCTCTTAAACACCCAGAGTGAAAGCTATTTCCGCGCACCCATTCTATAACTAAGTGGAAGTTGCACCTCCCAGCCACTGCTCTAAGCTGCGTGCAGCGTTGCTAATCTCAGTATTTTTTTGGAGAAATCAAGGTGGGTGGAGCGACCAGAGAACCAGAGAGAGGTGGGAACGAACCCACACGGTGAGCACTCAGCCTTGACACCGCCTCCGAGCAACCACACGGGAAAGGGCTCGTGGGTTTGCCGGGTGCCTGGCGAGAAGAGCGGGAAGGAGGAAGGGGCTGCGGAGGGAGGAAGTCAGTTCCCCTTCACCTTGCACTGTAAGTAAAAGTTAAATCTAAGCGGGTCTCAGAATGAAGAGTAGGGGCCGCACTTAGAATATTTTGAAAATAAAGCAAAGTGACCTAGGCGTATACAAGAGTGCACAAAAACACAAACATCAGACAAAACTTGGAAATTGGACTTCCTCAAACTTAAAAATACTGATCGTGGGGCCTCCCTGGTGGTGCAGTGAGTTAAGCAACACACTATGAAGCAAATCGCAGCCACTGTAGCTCGAGTTCGATCCCTGCTGCCGGCCAGGGTGGGGACCCACATGGCGCGGCAGACCTCTCCTGCTGTGCCCGCTGCTCCCCTCAGCAGTGTACTTCAGTTGATCTGTCTGTTCTGCTCCCCGCTCTCTGTGGTGAATCCTCTCACCCCCCCCACCTCTGGCCTGTACCCCAGTGCTTGTGTGCATAAATAAATAAATCTTTAAAAAAAAAATTCTGATCGTTAAGAAGACCTAAAAATGCAGAAGGCACTCTGCATGCAAAGCAAGTATTTCTGAACCTGCCTCGAGAAAAGCCATCTCCGGAGCGTGTGGCCACTCGTGACTCAGTGATAAAGGACGGAGGAGCCCACCTGAGAATCAAGCAGGCGTGTTACTGAAGACGCTGAGCCAGCGGCTCGCAAGTACAAGAAAAGGTCCCGAGTTTGTGGTTATTAGGTGAAGTGAGCTGAAAGCCACTAGAATGGTCGAAACAAACAGCCAACGGAGCGCCATACGGCAACAGCTGGGAAGAGCAGGGGCTGCAGAGGCTTGGCGCAGACGAGCAGCGGACCAGTTTGCAAAGCAGGCGCAGATTCCTGTCAGCTCAGACACGCGCCTAACTGACAGCCAAGCGCCTTGAATCTGCGCAAAATGAGACCTAATGTGTTTTCGTGCAGGTCGATGATGCTGAAAAAATGCAAGCAGGTCAACACGGCTGAGGCTCAAAGATGCCACGAGACAAAGTCAAACAAGAGCGAGGAGCAAGGTCACAGGAAGGAGAGTGCCAGCTGTGCGGTGGGGAGGGGAGCACGGGAGCTTCGCACCATCAAAATGTTCCTTCCGCAGCCCCCGGTGGGGCCAGGGGTTGAGCGCCGCACTGTGAAGCATCTGCAGCTGCTGCAGCGCGAGTTCGACCCCCAGCCAGGGAGGGACCCGCAGGGCACAGCAGCCCTCTCCTGCCTCCCGCTGCTCCCTCAGCAGTGTTTCCGTGGATCTGCCTGTTCTGCTCCCCGCTCTGTCTCTGGGGAGTCCTCTCACCCTGCACCTCTGGCCTGCACCTGAGCTCTTATATGCATAAATAAATAAAATCTTTTTTAAAAAGAAAATATTCATTCCAGTGGTGGTTACATGATCAAAAATGCTTATCAAAACTTTGTATTATGAATAAAAGTTGTATTTTACTTTATTTCCTGTAAATTAAGCCTCAAAAAATCTTGGTTTTAAAAAAACCAGAGATACAGACACTCAGCAGCTGTGTGTTGATGGTGTCACCCCGACAATCTGAGGGGAGACATCCTTCCCGGGGGTCTTTACCCACGGCTCAAAAGCAGGACCTGCACTGTGAATTCATCAAGAATTGTACAGTGGCAAGTAGCGCCTCAGGTCTACTTCAATTTAATTGACTAATAATTAAAAAACATGGAAGTTCTCGGTCCCACTAACCACACAGCAGGTGTTTAAGGTGATTGCAGAAAGTCCTATTTCACAGTCCTAATCTAACACCACGCACAAGGAAACGCATTTTCCCCAATTTTTCATTGAAAAACTACTAATTCTCCATATTGTCCAGATCTAACCTAAGTACAGTAGAAGCGTTTGGAAGAGCACGGAGTTTAGACGACAACTTTATAATTTTAGCCAGACACGTGACGTTACAGGCGGTCCCCAGCTAGTACGTGCGTGGGCCATGCCTCAGGGGTATGACGCACTGCCATTTACCGTCTTAGCGAGACTCTTAAAAATCTGAAATAACATATTTCATATGTTACTCATATAGAATCACCCAGAGATTAGCATAAAACCAGACTCTGGGAAATTAACAGCAATCCCTGTTTTGAGGGTGTCTGAAAGCGAGGCTACTACGTCACACGTAAACCCTACATGCTGTGACGAAAGGCGTGATAACGTCATCTCCGCAGGCAGCGGCTTCCCAGATCCCTCATGATAAAAAGATGTTATTCCCATAGTTTCCATTTTTAGTAATTAAAGCTTTTCAAAAATTATGAACAGTGCTAGTTCTGGGTTTTGTGTTTATTGTTTTTGCTTTAAAGAGACATGCAAAGTTATTATTGTGGAGAAATGCTGTAACGATAGTGTGTTTGGGAGAAGGATTTAAATTAAGTCTTTCGCGCACTTGACTTCCCATCAATTCAGATTCGCGGCGTGGCCCTTCCGCTGGGCCTCCCGTCATTTATGAGGCGGTGTCACCCCAGGAGACGGGCGTTTCTCGGGAGGCATTTATCAAGCTATAGAAGAGTTTTCCATTTTCATGGCTAGTCATGCTATGATGTGTTTGGAGAAGAGATAGTGAAATTGAAATTGGACCCTCCTATCTCTCCTAGCCAGCTGAGAGCTAGCAGGCCAGAAAAATGCGGTGTGCAGCTTTCACATTTTTAAAAATGAAGAGTGAAGGTATCTTTAAGAGAGTTTGTCTTAACTTCTGGGAGGAGAAAGACCACATGTCTACTGGTGTCAGAAAGGCTGACTGGCCTGACGCCTGACTTGCACAAAACTTTCTTGACTCAGCTCCCACGTGCATCCGAGTTTCCTCAGCGCCCTTCACACCCCCGCGTCTCTGCCTTTCGTCATTCTTCAGCTGTACTCTGTGCCATTTCCACCTCCAGTTATGCTCGTCGGTTGAGTTTCTGCAAGGTCAGTCTCCAGTAGCTTTATCGCTGATGGATCCATTCAATAAATTATCATGAACTGCAATAAAGCAAGCATCCCCCAGTGAATCCACACTTGGCCCTGTATCGTAGATTAACCACCAAATGCCGACTCTCAAACATGATTTATTAAGCAAGAGCCTATGCCATGAGCGCACTGCACCTCATCCAGTCACAAGTAATAGGAACAGAAACAGCAAAATCAAATGATTTGAAATCTAAGGGACAGTTCTCACAAACAGGAATCCAGAGAAGACCAGGACCAGGTTGACATATGCTTCAGTTTCACCCCTTTCTCTCCTGCTCTCCTTAGCTTGGGGCCTGGTGCTCCTGGCAACAAGGTTCTGCTCCCCCTCCAAGTATTTCTTCCATGTCCCTGGCATGAAGATGGGGAGGAAGCGGGATGAAGGCCATGGACTAGCCTTCTCTTCACCAGCAATGGGAATATTGGCAAACACGGCAAATCAGCTTCATCAGAACTCTGGAGAGGAAACAAAAATTTGCAACAATCCAAGTAGAGTTGATTCAAAGAAAAGGACAGAACCTCCGTGACACCAGTGCTGTTGCGCTGTGCCGACACCCTGTGCCCGCTGCCTCGCAGGAGCCTTGAAAACCAACAGCCACGGGACGTCAGGAGGGCAAAGACCAGCAGCCTCCCAGCTGCATCGTCAACAGGCAGCCACTCTGTGACCCGCCAGCTCCTTGGAAACCCCCAGTCTCAAATAAACAGCTTTATTATTTGACCTCACTCAGAAGTCACACGCTCTGAATTCTTTTCCTAGACACATGTTAAAAATAATCACGGCAATCTGGGATATTTAACATAAATTAGAAGAGGAGATAACAGTTGGGTAAAACTAGAGGGTCACAAGTGGTAAGTAATATTCACCTTGTTTACAAAACAGTAAACACAAAACTTGATGAATGAGCTGCCCAAGGAGAGCTCTGAAAACCTCTGACGTGCTGCTGAATCTAGAAGCCACGTTCATGCAAGACTGTGTGTGTCCCAGCAAAGGCCAAGAAGGCCCAAGCTCTCACTTCTGGTGAAACTCAACTTTGTGCAAGTGTGGAGCATGGACCAAGGCAGCACTGGAAATTGTGGAGGCAAGGAAAATACATTCACAACACAGCACAGAGGTCGTCAGCTGTACCGGTTCAAGTAGTGCTAGATGCTGTTTAACCACAGACGGACACAATGAGGCAGAGACTTCAGGGAAGTTCAAAACAATATCAGTAAAGTCATCTAAAAAAATGAACACCGATGAAAACCAAAAGAAATAACAATAGCCACACAGGAAAGGCCATGGGAGTCTGATTTCTAGAGTCGCCACATTATGTTACTAAAAAGTCCAGTTTAAAAGAAAAAAACTAGAAAAAGAATAAAAAGAACTATAAGATGTTCAAAGAGGTAATGAGTTATGGTCCATGTGCAGAATATGGGAGTCGTGGTGGCTGTGTGTGAGGGCCTGCATGTTGACTTACTAGACAAAGACATTAAATAAGCTATTTTAAATAGTTTCAAAAATGAAGAATACTTTCCTAACAAGCTGGAGGGAAATGTTTTCATCAAATAGAGAATATTAACAAGAAGATAGAAAAGTACCGTAAGTTCTGGAGTTGAAACATATTAACTTAACTGAAAAGTTGATTCATGGGACTTAACATTAGATTTGGGCCAGCAGGAAAAAAGTTTCTTTTTCTAGCAACCTTAAAGAATACTATCCTGATATGATCCAATCTAAAGCACAGAAATTAAAAAATAAAAAATTAAGAAAGCCTCTGATATCTCTCAGGTGTCCAAGTATATTTCACCAACACATGCAAGATTCTAAAAGAAAAAGAATGTCAATCAAGGATCCCACACCCAGCAAACCAGCTTTCCAGAAGTGAAAGAGAAATAAGATGTGCCCAGATAGACTACATCAAACTTAAAAGCTTCTGTACAGCAAAAGATACGCTAACCAAAACAAAGCGACAACCCACCAACTGGGAGAAAATCTTCGCACACAACATTACTGACAAGGGACTTATCACACAGATCCACAAAGAACTAACCAGACTAAACAAAAATAAAGGGAACAACCCAGTCAAAAAATGGGCAAAAGAGCTAAAAAGGCAGTTCTCCAACGAGGACATGCAAATGGCCAACAGGCATATGAAAAAATGCTCAAGTTCTCTTGTCATCAGAGAAATGCAAATCAAAACCACGATGAGATACCACCTCACACCAGTGAGAATGGCACATATCAACAAAAGAAGCAACAACAAATGTTGGCGAGGATTTGGAGAAAAAGGAACTCTCTTACACTGCTGGTGGGAATGCAAGCTGGCCCAACCATTATGGAAAGCAGTATGGCGGTTCCTCAATTTACTAAGAATGGGACTTCCATATGATCCAGGAATCCCACTCCTAGGAATATACCCAAAAGACACAAAAACACTGATTCAAAAGAATACCTGCACCCCTATGTTTCTAGCAGCACTCTTTACAATAGGTAACACTTGGAAACAACCTAAATGCCCAAAAACAGATGAGTGGATCGGGAAGCTGTGGTCCATATACACGATGGAATACGACTCAGCAATCAGAAATGAAAAACTAGATGCATTCATAGGAACATGGATGGAGCTGGAAGGGAAGATGCTCAGCAAAGTAAGTCAGAAGGCAAAAGAAAAATACCAGATGCTTCCTCCCCTAGGAGGAATATAAGGGAACCAAATAAAGATCAAGGAAAGGAATAAGAACAATAATAATAATAATAACAACAAGAAAGAAAGAAAAAACAAAAATGAAAAGACAAGGACAAACTGGGAACACTTGGTGGGGAGGGAAGAAGGAAAGGGTGGAGGGCAGACGGGAGCACGGGGGACTGAGGTGATGGTGCACTGGTGTTACGGTGATGGGGAATGCATGGAGATTACAACTGATGTCAAATATATGTAAATTTTTAAAAATTAAAAAAAAAAAAAGATGTGCCCAGATAAACAAAATCGAAGAAGATCTGTCAGCAGCACACAGCCCTAGAAGAGGCGCTAGAGGGAGTCCTCTAGGCTGAAATGAAAGGGCACGGTTATCAGTGTGGAAATGTTGGCGTCTAGGATAGAAAGCATCAGAGAGACGGCAACAAACCCAAAAGCTTGTTTGGAAAGAACGACGACATTGGCACCTGTATCCATGTGCGACCTGCCAGCCAGAACAAGTTCCCTTGGCTACCACTGAAGACAGGCTGTTTGCCCCAACAAGTTTGGCTGGGGGGGGGGGGGTGCTGGTGGCCAAAATAAAAAGAGGGGAAAGTGGCGCTCAATGCTTTAGCTGATGTTGATATAAAATTGTAAAATGACTGTTGTGCATCGCTTTGTATGTGCAGGTGACATACACCGGGCACGTTGGCCCGTGGACCGTCCTGCCCTCCTCCCGTGCTGCCCTCCTGCCCCCTGCTGCGGCCACTATCACTGGTTTGTGGATATTTGATGGACGCACGTGTCTCCTCTTCAGCGTTCATCTCCAAGACTGGACCACATTTGGGTTTTTATCACCATTTTATCCCCAGTGGCCAACCTGCTAATTTGGCCCAGGTTGAAAGAGGCTTAGCGATTCTGTGAGTATTTTGCCTGGCAGTACAGGAGAGGTTTTAAATCACCCCAGGATTAAACCAAGAAAATGGAGACTATTTAATGTAAATAAAATCATTCACTTCAAAATAATCATTCTGCTGATTCTTTAAAAATATTGCAAATTACTAATTTTTTTCAGTCCTAAAATCCTCTGTGTTCCTTACTCGTCTCCGCCCTCCAGCCCTGGCAACCGGTGACCACGTCTTGCTCTCTTCAGCGTCAGGAGGTGCAGTCGTGCAGAATGTTCACCTCAGATCGGCCGCGTCCACTAAGTAACGTGCACCTAGGGTTCTTCCACATTGCTTCATAGCTTGAGAGTACATTCCTTTTAATAGTAAGAGTCATCACTATTTATTATTTACTTGCATTTTCTGATTTAAAACACTGCAGTGATACAAGTCACTTTAAATGAGGCTTAAAGAACAAAAAATCATTCTTCAGCTTCCCTTATTAAGGGCCATTTCATTGCCTTCACCACTTTGGCGAATTTTGGATAAGTGACCCTCTCACCTCAGTGTCCAAAAGCAAGAAGCACTGCACCAAAATTGACACCTATTGAAAGAGAAGCACAGCAGCCACACAAAATGACGGGGCCCTCGCTCATTATGGGGGGGAAAGCACGGCTGGGGGTGGTGGGCACTGCTGTGCGGGGTCGGGAGACCCAGCAGCAGGCCCTCAGGACTCACGGCCCACTGCGCCCTGAGCCTGTGGTGGAGCTCGGGCAGGGGCCGGCACTGCATAGATTTCACAGATTGAACAGTTTCCCCTGGGACTCTTAGCTCCATGACGCGCTGATAGCGTCAAGAATCTTAAAGCAGCTTGCAAATAGCACGTTTATATAACATATATTATTTGCATGATATATTTCTGATGCTTTATATCTGAAAAATATCTTTAATCTCTGCATGAGACACAGTCTCTGGGCATGCGCCGCTCGCCACAGCCGCCTCCAGAGAGGCCGCTCCCGACACGGGGCGCCGAGGGAAGGCTGGAGGCCCACGAGCGTCCTGGCACCTTCGGCTGTAAAATGCCCGTAGCCCCTGGATGCCCGGGCTCCTCACAGACTCGCCTGCCTGCCCGGGGTGGGGGGTGGTGGGCTCGCGGAGCAGGCTACCCCCCAGCCCGAGGCGCGCGGAGAAGAGCGCGCGGCTGCAGCAGTCCGGCCGCGCGGTTACTGGGGGACACGGCGAAAACGCAAGAACTGGCCCCCGCGGGCGCCGGGAAGCCACACGCCGGTGACGAGCACAGAAGGAGTTCGTAAAGATGGGCCCGGATACCTGGAATTCAGAGAGGATGGACACCTGAGGGGAAAGGCCTTCGGAAAGCCGGTGGTTCCTGCCGTTCACAGCAGCACGGAGCAGAAGGTGAGGTGCCCAGCAAAGTAAGGCAGACGAAAGCGAAAAACGTCGTGGCTTCCTTCTAGGAGGGGTATAGGGGAACCAAATACCGGATGGGGAAAATAGTAACAATGAAGCCCACAGCAAAACGAAACAAAAGTAAGCAGACAGCTGCCAGTCGGGTGCATCCCAGGGAAGGGGGGACATCAAACGGGGAGGGCGGAGCAAAGGGCCTGCGGGGACGCGAGCTGGCGGCGGGCATGCTGCGGGACTGCACCCAAGAAAGTAAACGTTGCACAAACAGGGACAATGATGTAAGACATAAATTATTTTAGCAAAAAGAAAGCCAGTGGCTTCCTCAGCACTGCTGATCAGTGCCTGTCGAAGTTCACAGAAACGGCTTGCGTTGGGGACCCGCTCGGTAACGGCTGAGTCAGAAGCGTGGGCATCGAGCCCTTCGGGACAAGGCCCACCTCGGGTCAGCCGGGTGTGTTCCAAGGGCGCGGCCTGCCCCGTGCACCCCGGGAAGCCGCCCCACACCGCCGAGTCTGCCCTGCACGGCGGCCGGCTTGCTTCACCGCTCTCGGCGCTCAATCAGCAGATAAATTTGAATTGGATTTAAAATGCGACACCTAACTCACCGGATTGTGAGGTAAGCGGTGACTCTGTGAAGCCCACTCTGTCTCCTGTGAGCTTTCCAGGTGTGCTGGGTTCGGCTCCCCCGGCGCTGCGCTGCCACCGCAGCAAACTCTTCCCGGAACTGCCTCTGCTACCCGGAAGCGGAAGCGGCATCTGCAGCGGGACCTGGGCGGGGCACGTGGCCTCAGGCCGTCACCTGACAGCCCCCCCCAGCCGGGGAAGTAGTACCCTAAAGCCCCACAGCCACTGTGTGTTTCCTCTTTCTATTTTGCCTCTTTGCCTCTTTCTCCTCTTTGCTTTACAATTTCATAATTGATTTTGTTGACTGGAAAATGTGTACCATGTAAAAACCTCACTGAAAAAAATAAAATAAACCAGCCAAGCTAAAGAGCTTTTGCCTAGCAGAAGAAAATACCCATAAAGTGAAAGGCACCCTACAGGATGGGAGGAAATATTTGCATATCCTACATCAGAAAAGGGGCTGGCATCCAAGACCCACAAAGAGCTCATACAGCTTAACAAGAAGAAAACAAAAAACCCACTTAAAAGTGGGCAGAGGAGTAACCAGGCACTTCTCCAAGACGTGCAGATGGCCTCAGGCACAAGGCTCAGCATCCCTTCTCTACCCGGAGGCAAACCGCAGGGAGACACCTCCTCACTCGTGAGCGCGGCAGTCAGGAAGACCAGGAGCGGCCCGGTGGTGAGGAGGCGGAGTCCCGGCCTGCACCTGCCGGGAGGTGGGCGCGCCCGGCCCCGGGGGTGCTCACGCTGACTCTGGCAACTGTTAGGAGCGGGCCTGTCATAGTACCCAGCAGCACCTCGCCCAGGCGTCCGTCCAAAGAAGACAAAACCGACCGTTTGAAGGGCTCTGTCTGCCGGCCTCACTGAGTGCCGTTTACAACGGCCGAGGGCCGGACGCAGCTGCACGGCCCAGGACGGCTGGGCGGGCTCCAGATGTGGGCCGACGCGGTGGAATCCTGTTCAGCTTTGGAAAATCGACACAAGGTGAATGCGGCCATTAGCTACACCGGATGTAGATGGGAACGCAGCCGGAGAAGCAAAACGCGGGAACGGGCAGGGCTCCCCGTGCAGAACTGGGGCTGCCGGAGCCGAGAACAGAGGCCGGGGCGCATCGGGGAGGGGCTGTCGCGGGTGAATAATCAGTTTGCACCACTGGCCTCTGCGGCCATCCCCTGTGGCCCCGGCGGTGTCAGCGCAGAGGCACTTGGGGCGCGGGCCGGGTGTGGGCGCCTGAGCTGGGGTGCGCGCGCATACCCAAGTGCGCACAGCTGCGCCTGGAGCCGGGTCCGAGGGCGGGTCCCTCCGAGGCCGAAGGGGGCTCCAGAGGGCGCCGGCGTGACTGCAGAGGCAAGGCCACGGGAGAACACCAGCGAGAGCCCGAGACAGAGGGACAGCTCCCCCAGCCCAGCCGCTGCCGCCCCTGCCCACGAGCCGAGCACGTGGCCCTGACAGCGCTGAAGCCTGAAAAGGCCAGAGCTCGGTGGCGGGACCCTTTCCCCGCGGGCCAGCGGCCGAGCCTGCCTGTGCCTCCGGTGCCAGGGATCTGAGGACGAGGCAGAGGGCTGCGCAAGCTCAGGGGCAGGTGTGGGGGCGAACCTGCACCCCTGTGTGCAGTCTGTGGTGCAGGCTACCGGGCAAGCCCAGCCTTGGCCAGCGGCCGGGCGCCTGGTGCGCAAGCTCAGCCCAGAGCAGGGCCCTGCCAGCCCGCCCACCTGTCCAGCGGCGCTCGCCCGGGGGACATCACCCACCACAGGCCTTCACCATCCCTGGGGATGCTGCTGAGCCCTGGGCCGGCTGGGCCCCGACATGACGAGATCTGGTGTCCGCGGTCCCCACCTGCTGAGAGCAGGAGCTTCCCACAAAGGGGCAGCCGACCATCGCACTCTTAGCAGTTTCCGGCCCGGTGTTCGAACACGTTTTGTTTTCTCCCTTTCCCGTGCTAGTGGGTGACTTTTACTTTATCAAGTGTTCCGTGCGCAGCTGAGTCTCCTGAGGTCTGCTGCACCTTGTGGCTGCGGATGCTTCATCGTGCGATGCTTAACCCTTGAGCCACCAGGGAGGCCCCACAAAATATTTTTTTAATTTAAAGTTCTGCTCTGGGAAAATGTGATGCTGGTTCTGCAGGTTCCTCTCCAATTAGGTCATTCAGTTGGAAACTCCGCTCAGCGGCTCCAGGGGGCACAGAGTCCTGAGGCCAGCGCCCCAAGCATTTCGACCCCAATGGCCCAACACACCCTCCCACCAGTGAGGAGGTAGCTCGTGCAGCGAAGCCCAGCGGCCTGGTCGCCCACACCCTCCTGTTTGCTCCGTCGCCCTGCCGGCCTCTGGTCACCCTGGCTGGGAACACTGCCCACGCAGACCTCGATTCTGGAGTGGGGTCACTGCTTGTTAACATCACACGCTTCATTCTTCAGTTGTCTTATTTTTTTTTTCTCGCTTTATCAGTGTGACCCATCAAGGCTTATTTATGCAACTAAGCATCCACAGTAAGTATGCAGAGTGCAGGCCTGTCACTCACACTGGCAGTGGGTCTTCACAGGCTTCGTTTCAAGGAACGAGGGGAGCAGATTGCCCCAGTGCTCAGAAGGAAACAGCTTCGCTGCTCGCTGGGCCGCGCCCGCGCCGCGTGGCCTCCTCCCTCTGCAGCCGCCGCACCTCTCTGCAGAGGCCCCGTTGGGGCTGAGGCCTCCCGAGGCCGCTGCGGAGGGTGACGCGAGGCGCCGAGAGCAGCCTTTTTCTTATTCGCTGGAACCTTTTAAGATTTTATCAGTGTTTCTCTTATTTTAGAATCTCTGTGCAGTTTGCTCTCGTCCAAAAACAGGCACATCAGAAATGGAGAATTAATGGGCAACAGATAAGTCGTCGGTGACGACGCGGCTGCGAGGTGGCAAGAAGTGGAGGCTGTAATTTCCAGCAATCGCTGATGAAGCTGCCGCCTTCACGCAGGCACAAAGAGGCTGCATCTGTGCTGACGGGAGGGTTTCCAGCCCTCGCCGCTGCCCTCCGCAAACAGCACACTTTCTGTTGCAAACGTGTCCTGACTATTAAAATAGACAAGTGTATTTGGCCAAGAATTAGTCATTCATATAAAACTGGAATGCCAGAGGGGGAGCAGAGCGCCACCAGGTTACAGCGGCAGCATCACAAGCACATTCATCGTGGCGTCTTGGGCTCTCCAAGCGGCGGTGACCCCGGAGAGCTGCGGATTCCGCCTTCACAGCCGGCACAGCCGATCCACTCTGCCTGTCGAGCTGCCGACCTCTGCTGTGACGTTTCTTTGGTTCCCAGTTCTGCAGATGAAGAGCGTTTAACAAGAGCTCTAGGGAGCCAGTGGGACTAACCGAGCCTCCCGGAGGCCCCGCCACACACAGAATGTCCACACGTCAGTGTATAACGATGAGAAAATAGACAATTCCCCAGCGAGGGCCGACCACGTCCAGGAACAGGCTCATGCGCAGAGCCGGGTGGTCACAGGCGCACGTGGCAATGAGGTGCTGCCGCAGCTGACACCCAGGAGGACGTGCACACACGGGGAAGCGCTGCAGTGTCTGACAGCCGGCTAGCACTGGCCTCGGCTGGCTAGCACTGGCCTCGGCTCTCCAGTAGACCTGGGGGCTGGCGCCCCGCCCCTCCCCTCTGGCCGTGCGCTCTCCGGCCCGCCCCTGCCATTCTCCGGGCACTTCCCAGGCTCGCAGGACACTTGCCGCTGAGACATCGAACATCTCCTGGCCTCCTCCGTCGGCTGGCGTGGCTCACAGACAGATTCCGGGGCTCCTCCAAGGTGGCACCTCAAAAGCCTGCCGACACAGACTTGCGCTCTGCCCCTAGACAGGACGCTCCGCCGACCGTGTCTGGAGGGGCCGGAGGGCCGGACGCCCGCCGGGCCCCAGCAAGCACCAGGCTCCGCACAGCAGCTCGGCTCCCGCACGGAGCACCAGGCGCGGCTGAAGAAGCGGTTGAAAAGGACCGATGGGCCCGCGTGCCAGCACCATATCACACCAGGAGCAGCCACCGCGGGGACCCCAGGCCACTGCCCACCCGGGCAAAAAGCGGCCGGCCCCTGCTTCTGCACCCCGCCCGCGAGGGTGCCGGCAAGAACAGCGGCTCTGGCCTGCAGCAGCAGCCGCCAGTGCACTCAGGAAGTGCCGCGTGCACACCGCCCACCGCTTTCTGGGTTTTCTAAAACATTTATTTCTAGAGCTAGAAAACCCAGCAAAACATGTGGCCATATCACACTGTGCTCTGTAGCATCGTGGAGGCCAAATCCACTTTCTTCTCCCGACACCCCCTTAGCATTGATTCTCTTTAAAATAAGTGACTGTGACCTCTGCGCTCCGGGTCCCCCGCAGTGGGCACCTGTCCCCGGCCAGAGCTAAGTCAGCTGAGGACCACGAGCGGCAGGTCGGCGAGGGCCCAGCAGGTCACCTTCTGACTGGGGAGCGGTCCGAGGGCGTGTCCGGCACCAGTCACTGAGAGCGACTCAAGTTGAGAGAAGCGCAGCAGTCAGGGCAGCCCGCCCACCTGCGTGCTGGGGCAGCGAGGCCCGCACAGCCGCCAACGAAGAGCACCGGAGCAAGTCAGGACGTCTGGGGCCAGAGGAGTCTGGGGCACCGTGAGAATGAGGAGAGGAGCAGAGAAATGGCTGAGCCCCAAGCGACCGCGGACGCCTCCTACTCGATGACAGACATCGTCACAGGTCCAGGAAGCTCAGAGAACAGCAAGTAGAGTAAATGCCCATAAAACCACACGTGCATAGGCCACTGACAAAGCACAGAAAATTAAAGGTAGGCTTAAACCAGAGAGGAAACTTTTACATCAACTTTCCCACAGATACCATGTAGAGAAATAAAAGAATCAAGTTCCATATTTAAAGTGTTGAGATACTAAAACCACCAAACTAGAATTCTGCACTCTGAATAATTGATGGAGAAATAATACTTCCTCAAGCAAACAAAATTTAAAGAATTTGTTGCAGTAGACCTTCCTTCCAAAAATGTTACTTAGAAAGAAATTTAATATTGGTCAGGACCTGGGTTCTACATGAAGAAAGAAAGCATGTGTAAGAAGGAGTGGGCGAGGTAGAATAAAAATTTGTATTTATTTTGTCTTTAATCAATTTAACAAATAGTAGTTTGTTCAAAATAGCAGCAAAAACGCGCTTGCTATGTAAGCTTGTCTATGTTAGCTGCGCCCGTATTTATGTAGCTGTGTGTCAGCAAAATGAATGGCAGTGATGTTACAAGGACAGGCCAGAGGAACTAAGAGTATCTCCTCTTATGAGACACTCACATAGCCATGAAGTGGCGTGGGGTTACTTGAAAGTGCATTGGGTTACCTGGAAGCGTGCATCACAAGCTCTAGGAAAACCACCGTAAAAGGCAGAGGAGGAAACAAAGAAGCACAACTGATATATTGAGAAAGGAGGAGAAAATGGAATCATGTAATTGCTCAGTTCAAAGCACAAAAGGGAGGAAAAGAGTGGAGGGCAAAAACTGGGCAAACAAGGACCACAAACAGAAAACCGCAAAAAATGTGCCAAGACGTCAGCTCGGCCGGTGGCCACCCGCTACAGCTCTTCAGTGTGCTCGTTGAAAGATGGAGACCGTCGTAGTGGGTCAGAAATCAAGACGCAAGTACAGCTGCATACGCGTACAGGTTAGAAGTAAATGCATGGCGAAGTTAGGCCACGATAATACCACCACTCCAAAGAGAGAAGACGTGGCCGTCCACTCCAGAGGGAGCAGACCTCAAGCAGGCAGAGTTCTCGGGGCATTACAAAATGATGAAAGGGTTAGGGTTCCCCAAGAAGACATAACAGCTGAAGGTCGATTTTTCCCTTAGATCAGAACCAGGGCAAGGGTGCCAACATCTTTATAGAGCGCTGTCAAGTAGGAGGCGCCAGCCTGGAAAGGCAGAATAGATCTCTACTTGCAGATGATGTGGTTGTGACTGCCTCCCAAAGAATCAAAGGAAAAAGTAACACTGAGCTTCCGAGATGGCAGGAGGCAGACACAAATGCAGATGACACTGTCCCCAAATTTATCTACGTGTGTGATGCGGATCTTATCACGCACGTGCTAGGTATTTTGCAGAAGTTGACAAGGTTCTCCAAAAACGCATCCTAAAATTCAAGGTATCCAGAATAAAAAAAAAATCTTTAATCTTGATTTCAAAATGTACTACGAGGCGATAATAATCAGCAGTGTGCTGGCACAGATGACCGCATGTGCCATTAGAAGAGAATAAAGAACCTTCACATCTATAGTCAAGTGATTTTTGATTCGTGTGACGACACAACTCAACAGGGAAAGAAGAGTCTCCAACAGATCTGCACTGCAGTCTTTGACATCCATGAGCAAAAGACCGAAGTTCGACCTCTTCCTCACACCATACATGGAAAATTAACTCAAATGTATCCTAGACTTGAATGGAATAGCTAAGCCTTCAAAAATATATATAGGAGTAAATTTGAAGCACTGTGGATGAAGTAAAGGCTTCTTATACGTGACACAGCAGAAGAAAAGTAGGTAAGTCATACTTCATCAAAATTAAAAACTTAAAAATACCATCAATGAAAAGTGAGACCCGCGGAATGAGAGACACACATGTAAGCCAGACATATGGTGATAGGTATGAAGAGCTTAATAAAAACAGACGAACACTCCAGTGAAACAGTGGGGACTAGGGTTAGAGAGACGTCAAAAAGAGATTTGCGAGTGGCCACAGGCCCTTCATGACCATATCGTGATCACGCAAAACACGTGACCCTGAGCGCACGTAGCATGAAGAGATGTCGGTGTCTCCCAGAGGCCCTGGAGACAGAGGTACCCGCGGCGCACAGTGGGACAGTCTGCGCACCAGCGGGAGAGCCGAAGGTGCAAGAGGCGTTACAGCGCCGGTGCCGACGCAGCGTGAAGCCACCGCGCCCCTCAGACCCGCGGTGCGCAGGGCAGCGCCGGCACTTGGGAGCGCGGCCGGAGGCCCTCGCGGCACCGAGGCAGGGACCACAGAACCAGCGACTCGCCCGCACCCCAAGAGCGGCGAGGCAGACACAGGGGCGCTCGGGGGAGAGCCGAGCGCCATCGACCCGGCGCAGTGTCATCTGGAGACAAGCAGCGAAGCACTTCACAGTCACAGCGGGCGCGCGCCTCAGGGAGCCGTGCCGCGGCCTCCGCGCGACCCCTCTACGGGACACGGGCAGGCAGAGAGGGCGGGGTGCCGGCCCGGGTCCTGGGCAAAGGCCCCGACAGTCCTGCTCGTGGGAACGTTCTCCGGTTCTTCTGGGGGGACATTTTCTAAAACTAGACTGCAGCCCCCGCTGCCTCACTGGGGACAGTCTAAAGGTCCCGAACGGTGTGTTTATTTGTATTTATTTAACTGCGTGGTTTGAGAGCTCTGTCCCACTAATGCGGAAAGCACACTACGTTTTTTTAATTTGGCAAAGTTAAGATTACCTAAAACAAAAGCAAAGGTGCCTTCTAGTCCTCTCTCGCCCGCCAAACTGTCTGCGCTGATCTTTTCGTCAAAGACGCAGAGGCACAGAAGTGAGGAGGCAGAGAGACCGGGAGGTAGGCAGAGTCTAGGTTCCTAACTACAGTTACTCCCGCGCTGATGCAGAAATAAGCTCCCCCAGTTTCCTCACTCCGGTTGTTAGCTGTTCTCCACGTTTGACACCAGGGCCTCGTGAACTGTCCGAGCTACTCCCGTTCTGAGGCAGGACCCCCTGCCCCCCAACACACACACGGAGAAGCAGCAAGACCAAGAGGCCTCACGGGATCAGAGAAGGCGGACGGCAGCGGCTCCAGAAGCCGACTTCACACGCCAAGACCCTTGGCCTTCCCTTGCCCAGGCTCTTCGTCCGGACTTCCGTGCAGGGAAAGTGTTTATTTTTCAGCCGGGTTGCCTTAAAAAGTTACCTTGCACGATCTCCTTATTTTGAAATGTGGCGTCCCTGTCCCCTGGACGTCCAGGTCAGCTGACAAGCAGGTGGTACGCGCTTGTCCTTTGCCCACTTTACCATTGTTACTCGTGATGTGCTGTTATGAGGCCAGCTCCATCCTGTTTGGCAAACCTGATATACCGTGCAGCGGTGATACTGAGTGTTCGTTAAATGGATGAGAGAATGAGGAAATGAATGCCTGGGCGGGAAAATGGCCTAACCTAAAAATGGTCTCGGGAAAGTCTCCGCCCAAGACTGCAGACTTAAGCCATGCCAAACTCCATATTGCTTTTTCTCCTGACTCAATATGAACTCAAGAAGCAGCATTATCACCCGCGATTAACATTTATTGAGTGTGTCTTGGAAGTAGGAATCTATTAGCATTGATTTTCTATATGCCTCATACCCGATACAGTATCCAGTCTACAGCAGGCATTTAATAAGTGCTTCTGAATTGACAAACCACTTAAACAATCATTCAGTGTCACATCATGAAAATCATAAAAACATAAAAATCCAGATGATCAAACGACCAGTACTTGTGGGGGAAGATCTAAATATTGCTAATAAGTGGCTAAGGTTTGAGTTCTCTTTGGTGAATTAAGTAGATGACCTTAGGTCAAAAAGAGAGTACATGCTTACTGTTTGTTCTAAACTTTAATTTTAGTTTAAAACATCACACCCCCGATTAATTAAGATGACTTAATCAAAAATCAAATGTCCATTAGCAATGCTCTTGAAAAACATTCCGTTTGCAGAGTGTGGTAACGGCCCTTTATCAGTGCTCTGGGTCGGCTTCCTATGCTGCCGCCGGGCACTAAAAACGCAGCACAAAAATCGCACATTTTTTGTAAGTCAAACAATGGTATAGACCAATAATAACTCAGTAAAAGGGCTTTAAGAATAGAAAAGTAAACACACACACAAGAATTAACTTTCTAACAAAAGACGCTAAGGTGTCTGAGTAAGAACGTCGTTACTGTGTGGACTGCTCCTCCCGGCCCCAACCGGGAACCAGAGGATTTTGCCTGAAGAAGCAAACAGGACCCAGGACCCCCTTCCTCTGGGCCAAGCAGAGCGCCGGGGTGTCTCAGGTCTGACCCCCAGCACACGCCTCCCGAGTCCTCCCTCTTTTCACGGCTCCTGATCCTCTGCTGCAGGTTTCCGGGGACTTCTTGGGCTGCTTTGCTCTCCAGCTGCCACTGCTGTACCTCAGCAGGGCGGCCTGGTGGGGCCTGGGGGGGTATAGGGGGGGCCTGGGTGGTCTGGGGGCGGCCTGGGGGGGCCTGGGGGGCCTGGGGGGCCTGGGGGCGGCCTGGGGGGCCTGGGGGAGACCTGGGGGGGCCTGGGGGGACCTGGGGGAGGCCTGGGGGGGCCTGGGGCGGCCTGTGTGCTGAGTCACGAGCTTGCACACACACGGATCGCGCACACACGGATCGAGCCACACCCCGGCCAGAGAGGTACAGCACCCCACCTGCAGGGCCCGCGCGGTCCAGCCCCGCTGCCCTCCGCGGTCTGGCCCCGGCGAGGACACAGCCGGGCGGGCGAGGGGTCTGGGCGTCTTGTCCGCGGCTTCCGCTGGACCTGGACGACCGAGGCGCTCTCAAAGGCTTGACATTCGCTTCAGGTCGGCGGGGCCTCGCGAGCCTTCCGTGTGCGTCGCGGACAGCGGCTAGAGAGGCCGACTCGAAGCGTCCTCCGCGGCAGAAACGGCGGGCGCGGCAGCTCGCGCTGGCATCCCGCGGGCGCAGGGAAGACCCGGGACAGAGCGCGGCACTGGCGCAGCGCGAGGCATCCGCTGCGAGCAGGTGCGGCCGCAGCCGAGGGGCCGCCTTCCGCGGCTCCCGCGTCCGAGGCGCCGCTCCACTTCGGGCCGACCCATCCTCGCGAGGAGAAGCCTCGACAGCGCCACGGGGCCGCCTCGCCGGTGGCCTTGCCCGCTGACCCTCAGAACAGCGCAAACACCGCGTCCGGCGGCTCTCGCAGGTGGAAGCACCGGCTCCCCGAGAAACGCTCTCGCGCCAGGCTCGTCCCGAAGGCGCCGCAGCCGCAGCTCGAGGGCCTGGGTCGGCTCCGCGGTGCCAGCAGAGGAGGCCGCGGCCGGCAGGCGGTCAGCGAGGGGACAGAGACGGGCTGCCCAGGCCCCAAATCTGGACTCACACAGACGCCCCTCCTTCCAGACCGGACACATGCACAGCTGGACGGAGACGGCTGGTCCCCGCGGCTTCGGGCCGCGCCCCCATGCTCAGGCGGGAGGCTGCCTCTCCGGGAGGAGCTGACAGCACCGCGGCCCCACGGTCCTCTGAACTCTGCGTCCGCTGGTGCTGGCCCGAGCGGCCCGTGGACCGCGCCGTGCAGCCGGGACGGTGCAGACCCGCAGCCTTATCCAGCACGTCACACCTGGAAACACGCGCTGGCCGCGGCAAGCAGTGTGCATCGCGGACAGAGAAGTAACGAAGTGGGGGTGTCTTCAAAAGCGAAGACGCGGCACCTGCCTCTGTCAGGCCATTAGAGCGAAATGGATGCCGGAGCGCTGGTCCCGACGCTGGGTACACATCCGGGATGATGAATGGGGAGGTGAGGAGGAGCCTCTTATCTCCATGTAGACTGCAAAGAGCCTGACAGCCGCTTACACCCTCTGTGTGTGTTCAGATAAGGAGACGTGATGGGTGTCCCGGAGGCTTACACCGAGTTTTGCCTCATTTGGGATGAATATTTGTTCCCACAGCCTAGGTCCCAAGACCCAAGATCCCAGACCCCAAGACTGCAGACCCCAGACCCCAAGACCCTAGACCCCAAGACCCCAGGTCCCAAGACCCCAGGTCCCAAGACCACAGACCCCAGACCCCAAGACCCCAGGTCCCAAGACCCCAGACCCCAAGACCCCAGGTCCCAACC